>JAKSZT010054518.1:9535201-10023699 GCA_026826555.1 Tolypeutes matacus | reverse complement strand
ATCTATCTATCTATCTATCTATCTATCTATCTATCTATCTATCTATCATGTCATCCATCTACCATATACCTTCCTTATCCATCTATTTATCAATCATCTATTATCTAAATCTATCTATCTATCTATCTATCAATCATCTATCTTATCTCTCTTTCTCTCCATGGTAACCTATTTTACATGATAAAATTCTCAACAATTTCACTATTCTGTCAAAGAAAATCCCCCAATACAAGAAATGTTCAGTATAGAGCATGCAGAAATGTTTTATACAGAGAGCTCTAGCTTACAGGAGCTCCATGGTACTGAACCGGCAAAATCCACTGATTCACTGAAGTAAGTTGCTATGGAGATAGATTAGAAGCCAAAAAAGGAGTGAATCCAATTCACCCACATGGTCCTGGAATGGGAGACCTGGGTTCAAGTCCTAGTCCTGCCACTAACTTGCTGGGTGACCTTGGGCAAGTGGCTTCACCTCTCTGGGCCTCAGTGAACTTTTCTATAAAGTGAAGGCTGGATGAAATGGCCCATTGTTCATCAATCCCTAGAAGCCCCAGTCTTACAGAATGGGAAATTGAAGGAGAGAGGTTTGGGTGAGCAGAATTGGGGTGGGAACAGCTCACAGTCCACAAACTCAGGTGGGCTAGAATTTAGCTGTCTCTATTTCCTTTTAATCAGCCTAATTCTGTTTCCAGGCTCCCATTCATTTAGAGTGGAAAGTGCCACCTCGATCATTCTGGGGTTTTCTCCCCAGGTCCTGGGGTGCCCTGCAGTGCCAAGGAGAGGCTGGCTCCCTAGTCACGAGTCCTCTTGGGACTGAGGCACCACTGAAAAGTCCACTATTCTGCCCATGTGGCCTTTCAGGTCCAGTAGTTCTCAGCGTGGTCCCCCCACCCTGGGACATCAACCTTTCTCTTGAGGTTGGAAACCCCAGGTTAGTGGGCATGCCACCCTGCCATGCCTTCCCAGGGTGCTCCCATAGACTCTGCTCCCCATTTTCTCAGGCCCCATAGACTCTACCAGGTCATGAGCTTATCTCAAGCCACTCTTGAAACCCAGGCACGTTTTTCAGGCTACCCCAGTTGTGGGTGTTTGCTCTATGTCTCCCCGGAGATGCTGAAGAAAGCCATCTGTATGTCTGCATGACGTTGGGAGAAACGGGAAAATAGGAGAAGGGGAAAAGCCATCCATTAATATTTCAAACACATAACTACCTCGGAATAATAGACTATTAGAACTTAGAAGTCTTTTATTCTAACTACTGGTTTTTCACCTAGGGAAATGAAGCCAGCATATCTAAGTACTTAGAAATCTAAAGCTAGAGCTCTGCCTTAAGCCTCTCAGACCATTGTTCTGCTTTAGGCGGCTGTATTAGCTATCTACTGCTGTGTAACAAATTTCCTGAAAACTTAGTGGCTTAAAGCAACAATATTTATTACCTCACGGTTTCTGTAGGTTGGAGATCCAGGCATGGCTCAGTCAGGTCCTCTGCTTTGGGGTTTCTTATAGGCTCTAAGGAAGATATCAGCGAGGCCTGAAGTCACGAGGTGGCCGATCTTAAGGCTTGGAAGTGGCTCAGTCACATGGCTGGCGGGGTTCAGTTCCTCATGGGCTGTTGGATAAGGGCCCCCGTTCCTCACTGGCCGTTGGCCAGAGGCCACCCTCAGTTCCTCACCATGTGGACCTTTCCATCAGGGCAGCTCACAACCCGGCAGCTTCTGTCAGCAGAGCGAGCGAGCGAGGAGGACAGGGAGAGAGTGTGTGTGAGCAAGCTGAAAGGCACAGACTTTTCTAACCCAATATTGGAAGTGACATTCCGTCATCATTTTGCCTCTTCTATTTATTAGAAGCGAGTCCTTGGGTACAGCTAACCTACAAGGCGGGGGCTCCGACCAGGGCTGGAATGCTAGGAGGGGGCAATCATTGGGGGCCCCTTTAGAAACACTATACTGTGGATACCGTGAGATGCCACACGGTTTCTCAAACGATTAATGATATCCTTGGGCATTTGTTAAAATGCAGATTCTGGGCCCCAATTCCCAGAGATCCTATTTGGGATAGAGGCCAGAAATGTGTGTTTTTCACGAGCACACCACGTTCTGACTTAGGAAGTCCAAGGAGAAATGAGGGAGAATCTCAAAGACAAACGGTAGACAGCCAGGGACCACTAGTGCAAAGCAAATCAAGAGGCGAGGGACAGTGCCCTCCTTTGTGCTCTTGGGACAGAGTTTTGGAAAGCTATAAATAGAGTTTATTGAAATTTCTGCAGGAAAAAAAAGTTTTTCTAGCTTGAAACTCTTGTCCCTCATCCCTGACCCCTGAAACAATGGTTTTTCACCATTATTTTTGCTGTTGTTTAATATGTTTAATCTGGGATTTACAAACATACAAACGTCTGTAGAGATACTGGTTTATGTGCATATATACTGCTTGGTTATCTATGAAAATTTTGATTTAACATAATTTCAGACTTTGAGAAACATTGCAAAAATAATATAATAAAGAATTCCCTTATACCCTTCACCTGGATTGCCCAACTGTTAGCATTTTACTGTATTTGCTTTATTCACACCCCTCAATCCCGTCTCTCTTTCTCTCTCTAGATCTTTTGAGAGTAAGTTGAAGAAATAATGTCTCTTGACCTGTAAATGCTTCTATATGTATTTCCTCAAGTCAAGGGCATTCTCCCGTATAAATCAGGAAATTAATACTGACACAACACTATTATCTGACCTACAGACCTTTGTCCAATATCATACACTGTTCTCAGTAGTCTCCTTCGTAGTCAAAGAAAGTCCAGGATGATGTGCTGCAACCAGGTTTCTGTCATCTCTTTTAATCTGTAGTAGTCGCTGAGTTTTCTTTGTCATGAATCTTACATTTTAAAAAGAACAGGCCTGGTATTTTGTAGAGTGGTCTTCGATTTGTATTTGTATGATATTTCCTCATGATTAGATTCAGGTAATACAATTTTTGGTAGAAATAGTTCCAGGAGCGATGTTGTGTCCTTCTCAGGGTATCGTATCAGGAGGCATATAATACAGATTTGTGCCATTACTGGAGTTGCTAGCATTGATCATTTAGGAAAAATAGTGCCTGCTAAGTTTCTCTGCTGGAAAGTTACTATTTCTCTCTTTGTAATAAGTGTAGGGAGATTATTTAAATACTGTCTACTTTTCAAACTTGGATGCATTAAATTTAGCATCTCTTGGTCATTTTTTGCCTGACAGAGTTTTTATTATGATGGTTACCAAATAGTGATGATCAAATTTCATCACTCTTTCTAGTTAGTTGTTTTCTACTGCAAGGAAGAGCTTTTCTCCCTCCCCATTGGTTTAGCTTTTTTTTGTTTTTTCTCAGGTACTGGCCTGGGGATTGAGCCCGGGACCTCGTATGTGGGAAGCCAGCGCTCAACCACTGAGCCACATCAGCTCCCCTGAGTTGGTTTTTTTCGTGTGTTTGCTGTTTTTAGGAGGCACTGGGGATCGAACCTGGGACTTCCCATGTGGGAAGCAGGCGCTCAGCCACTTGAGCCACATCCACTCCCCAATCTTTTTTTTTTTTTTTTTTTTTTTTTTTTTTTGAGGTACCAGGGCCGGGGATTGAACCTGGGACCTTGTATGTGGGAAGCCGGCACTCAACCACTGAGCCACATTGGCTTCCTTGATTAGTTTTTGATCGATCTATATCAGCATGGATTCATGAATTCTTATTTTATTCCATGGATTGTAATTCTTTACTACCATTATTTTGATGTTCAAGTTGTGCCCGATTAGGCTAGCCGGGAGCTCTTTCAAGATGACTCATGTGCCCTTTTGACATGTCCTCATCATTCTTTAAGCACTACCTTACTTTCTGAAATAAGGTGTTCCAGGTTCATCTTGTACTTTCCCTGTCCCAGCTCTGTGACCCATTTCTTCCAGAAGCTCTGGTTCCTTTAGTGGAGAATGATATTTAGAAACCAAGATCTGGGTGCTTGGTGTGCTGACTGCTCCAGGGCTATCACTGCTCCTACACCCTCTTAGCAGACATTGCTAGGAGGCAGGTGTAGGTGTGTATATGTGTGTGTGCTTGTATATGTATACCCATATATCTGTATCTATTTCAGTATCTATCTATCTATCTTAAAAACAACAGATCCAGGACTTCTGGGAAGATGTCATCAGAGTAGGTAGGCAGGGCTCAATTCTTACAAAAGCAATGGAGGAAGGGCAAAAAGCTGTCCAAGGGAGCTGCTTTGGGAATCTGCAGACCAGGAGAGTGCTGCGCATCCTTGAGAAGGGTGAGGGACAGAGAGACAAAGAAGCTGAAACGAAAACCATGATTACTAGCCCCCACGGCTAGGAGCGGCACCCATCCCTCACCCTCAAGGTGAACAGCCTGGATAAAAACTGTGGCTCATTGCAGCCAGTTGAGAGGGAAACAGATGTCTTCCTCCCTGGGAAGAGGGAGGGTGTAGTGAAGGGCAGAGAGTGGTTTCTCTTCAGTGAGTTTGGCCCGCTTTGAATCTTGGCTTTGGCCAGACCAGAATCACCAGCAAGTGGAGGTTGAAAGATACCTCTGCGGAAAGATTCGCTGACAAGCGTCATCTACTGGCAGGCAAGGAAACTGCAAGGAGAAAAAAAAACACCTTCTGGAGTCTCTCATGTTCCAAGACCCTTGGATTTGGCCCATTATTGGGTCCCTGGCCCTATTTTATTTTGGTAACTTAAGCTGGGCAATTTTAAAGAAGAATAAGTTGAACAACAAATCAAAGAAGAGCCATGAAACAAAACCACTAGGCAAGAGAGAGAATTGGCTATCAGAGTAACTTCACCAGCATAATCACATGCTTAGATATAAAATTAAAAATTAAAAAATTACAAGCCATACTGAGAAACAGGAATAAATAGCCCAGCCAAAGGAATGAGCCAAAAATCCTGATGAGACACAGGATTTAAGACAACTAATCAATGATAATCACACAAATCACCTAAATCAATTCAAGGAGTTGAAGGAAAATATGGCTAAAGAGATAAAGGATATTAAGAAGACACTGGGTGAGCATAAAGAACAATTTTAGGGGGTTGGATGTGGCTCAACTGGTTGGGCGTCCGTCTCCCATATGGAGGGACCTGGGTTCGATCCGCGGGACCTCCCGGTTTAAAAAAAAAAAAAAAAAAAGAACAATTTTAAAGCCTACAAAGAAAAGTAACAGAGCTTATGGGAATTAAAGTCACAATGTATAAGATTAAAAATACATTAGGCTCTCTCTGCCTAGAGGGGCCCATACCAAATCTTGGTGTGTTTTTCCATCTTTCTCTCCCATTTTTCATCAAGCTCTGTTCTTTGCCCCATATCCCAAATAAATTCTTTTTACTGGCCTAACTAAAAAAAAAAAAAAATAAATAAATAAATAAAAAATAAAAAAAAATACATTAGAGGGAAACAGATATGGCTCAAGCAGTGAGGTACCTGATTCAATTCCCAGTACCTCCTAAAGACGACAAGAAAGATACCAAGCCGATGCGAAGGGCTGGTGCAGCGAGCTGATGCAACAAAGATGACACAACGAGATGATGCAACAAGGAGGCACAATGAGGAAGCACAACGAGACACAACAAGCAGGGAGCAGAGGTGGCTCAAGTAATTGGGCACCTCTCTCCCACATGGAAGATCCCAGGTTTTGTTCCTGGTGCCTCCTAAAAAAAAAAAAAAAAAGAAGAAGAAGACAAGCAGACACAGAGACCACACAATGAATGGATAAACAGACACAGAGAGCAGACAGAGAGCATAAACAATAGGGGGAAGGGAGAAATAAATAAACTAAATCTTTAAAAAATACATTAGAGGCATATCAAAGCAGATTTGAAATGACAGATGAATAAGTGAAATCAGATACTGAACATGTGAACTTGAAAAGACAGGAAAAAAAAAAAAAAAGAATGGAAAAATTGAACAGGGTCTTGGCGAATTGAATGGCAACATGAAACACACAAATATACATGTTATTGGTGTCCCAGAAGGAGAAGAGAATGGATAAGGGACAGAAAGAATATTTGAGGAACTAATGACTGAAAATTTCCCAACACTTATGAAAGACATAAATACCAATACCCAAGAAGGACAACACACCACAAACAGAATAAACCCTAAAAGACCTACTCCAAGACACCTACTATTCAAAATGACAAATGCCAGAGATAAAGAGAGGATTCTGAAAGTAGCAAGAGAAAAGCAATGCATCACATACAAGGGAACCTCAATAAGACTAAGTGCCCATCTCTCATCAGAAACCACGGAGGCAAGAAGGCCATAGTATGATGTAGTTAAGGTACTGAAAGAGAAAAACTGCCAGCTAAGAATTCCTTACTTGGCAAAACTATCCTTCAAAAATGAGGGTGTGTTTAAGGTCTTCACAGAAAAACAAAAAACTGAGAGAGTATATTGCCAAAAAGACTGGATTTACAAGATATACTATAGGGAGTGCTACAGCCTGAAAGGAAAAGTCAATGGCAAGAGACTTGAAGAGGAGTGTAGAATTGAAGATTATTAGTAAGGTAACTTAAAGGGTAAAAATACAGACAATAGTAAGATATGATAATGGAAAACCAAAGGATAAAATGGATGAAGTCAGTAATCAGAAGACACAGACTGACAGAATGGATAAAACGATATAAGCCATCTGTATGCTGTCTACAAGAGACTCACATTAGACGTAAGGACACAATCAGGTTGAAAGTGAAAGGGTGGAAAAAGATATTCCATGCAAATAGTAACCAAAATAGAGCTGCAGTAGTGATACCAATATCAGACAAAATAGATTTTAAATGCAAACCTGTTATAAGAGATGAAGAGGGCCATTATATATTAATAAAAGGGGCAATTCACTAAGAAGAAATAACTATAATAAATATTTATGCACCTAACCTGGGTGCCCCAAGGTATATGAGGCACACAGGCAAAAGTGAAGGGAGAAATAGACGTCTCTACAGTAATAGTTGGAGACTTTAATACACCACTCTGAGCATTGGATAGGGCATTTGGACAGAGCTTGAGTAATATGATAAATAAACTAGAACTAAAAGACATTTATAAAGCATTACATCTCAAAACAGCAGGATATACATTGTTTTCAAGTGTTCATTCCGGGATAGACCATATATTGGTCACAATTTTAAAAGATTGAAATTTATGCAAAGCACTTTCTCTGATCATAATAGAATGAAGCTGGAAATCAATAATGGTCAGTAAAAGGGAAAATTCACAAATATATGGAGCTTAAACAACACATTCTTAAATAATCAGTGGGGCAAAGAGGAAATTGCAAGAGAAATCAGCAAATATCTTGATAAGAATGAAAACGAGAATACAACATATCAAAACGTATGGGATACAGCAAAGGTCAGTGCTGAGGGCGTAATTTATAGCACTCAATGCTTACATTTAAAAAAGTAGAAAGAGCTAAAATGAAGACCTAACAGCACACCTAACGGAAATGGAAAAAAAGGAGCAAACTAATCCCAAACCAAGCCAAAGGAAAGAAATAATAAAGATCAGAGCAGAAATAAATGAAATTGAGAGAGAAAAAAACAAAAACAAAAACAAAAAAACAACAACACACACACACACAATAGAGAGAATCAACAAAACCAAAAGCTGGTTCTTCAAATAGATTAATAAAATCAACAAGCCCTTAACTAGACTGATAAAGAAAGAAGAAAGAGAATGCAAATAAATAAAATCAGAAATGAGAGGGAGACATCACCACTGACCCCACAGAAATGAGAGAGATCATAAGAGGATACAATGAATAACTGTACATCAACAAACTAGACAACACAGATGAAATGGACAAATTCCTAGAAACACAAGAACAACCTATACTGACCCTAGAAGAAATAGAAGACCTCAACAAACCAATCACAAGTGAAGAGATTGAAACAGTCATCAAAAACTTCTCAAAGATGAAAAGCCTGGGACAAGATGGCTTCACAGTTGATTTCTACCAATCATTCAAAGACCATCTAATACCAATCTTGCTCAAGCTCTTCCAAAATACTGAACAGGAAGGAATACTACCAAACTCATTCTATGAAGTCAACATCACCTTAATATAAAGTCAGATAAAGATACTATGAAAAAATAAAATTACAGACCAATTTCTCTAATGAATATAGGTGCAAAAACCCTCAACAAAATATTTGTAAACCTAACCCAAAAGCACATTAAAAAAATGAAACACCATGATCAAGTGGGTTTTATCCCAGGAATGCAAAGATGGTTCAACACACAAGAAAATCAATGAGTGCAATGTATCACAATAATAAATTAAAGAAGAAAAATCACATGATCATCTTGATTGATTCAGAAAAGGCATTTGACAAAATACAGCATCCTTTCTTTATAAAAACACCCCAAAAGATAGGAATAGAAAGAAACTTTCTCAACATGGTAGAGTGCATATATGAAAACCTAGAACCAGCATTGTACTCAATGGTGAAAGACTGAAGGCTTTCCCGCTGAGATCGGGAACAAGACAAGGATGCCCACTGTCACTACTGTTACTCAATATTGTGCTAGAAGTCCTAGATAGAGCAAGTAGGCAAGAAAAAGAAATAAAAGTCACCCAAATAGGAAAGGAAGAAGTAAAACTTTTGCTATTCACTGATGATATGATCCTAGACCTAGAAAATCTTGAAAAATCCACAACAACGCTGCTAGAACTAATAGACAATTTCAGCAAAGTGGTGGGATACAAGATTAATATACAAAAATCAAAGTGTTTCTATAAACTACTGATGAGCAATCTGAGGAAGAAGTCAGAAAAATTTCCATTTACAATAGTGACTAAAAGAACCAAATATTTAGGAATTCACTTAACCCAGGACATAAAGGACCTGTATTCAGAAAACTACAAAATATTGCTAAAAGAAACCAAAGAAGACCTAAATAAGCCCGTGTTCATGGATTGGAAGACTAAATATCGTTAAGATGCCAATTCTACATAAACTGATTTACAGATTCAATGCAATCCCAATAAAAATTCCAACAGCTTTTTTTTTCCCCACAGAAATGGAAAAGCCAATTATCAAATTTATTTGGAAGGGTAAGGGGCTCCAAATAACTAAACATGTCTTAAAAAAGAAGAACGAAGTTGGAGAACTCTCACTTCCTGACTTTTAAGCATCTTACTTAGCTATAGTGGTAAAAACAGCAAGGTTCTGGCATAAAGATGGACACATTGACCAATGGAACCAAATCAAGAACTCATCTAAGGTCAAGTGGTTTTTGACAAGGCTGTCAAACCTATCCAGCTGGTCTGGAACAGTCTATTCAAAAAATGGTACTGGGAGGATTGGATATCGATATCCAAAAGAAAGAAAGATGGGAAGCGGCTGTGGCTCATTCAGTAGGGCTCCCGTTTACCATATGGGAGGCCCCGGGTTTGGTTCCCAGGGCCTCCTGGTGAAGGCAAGCCTGCCCGCACGGCGTGGTTAGCTGACCCAGCGAGCACAAGCAGCAAGGGGGGGATAAATGAATAAATAAATAAAAATCTTAAAAACAAAAAAAAAAACAAAAAAAAAAAACAAAAACAAAAGAAAGAAAGAGACCTCTATCTCACATCTTATACAAAAATTTACTAAAAATGGATCAAGGACCTAAAAATCTACAACCATAAAACTCCTATAAGAAAATGTAGGGAAATATCTTTCAGACCTTGTGGCAGGCAAAGTTCCTTAAACCTTACACTCAAAGCACAAACAATGAAAGAAAAAAAAAATAAATGGAACTTCCTCAAAATTAAACACTTTCGTTCTTCAAAAGACTGTGTCAAGAAAGTAAAAAGGCAGCCTACTCAATGGGAGAAAATATTTGGAAACCACATATGTGATAAGGGTTTGAGTTCCATGATATATAAAAAGATCATACAACTCAACAATAAAAAGACAAGCAACCCAATTAAAAAATGGGCAAAAGACTCAGACATTTTTCAGAAGAGGAAATACAAATGGCTGAAAGCACATGAAAAAATGTTCAACATCATTAGCTACTAGGGAAATACAGATCAAAACTATAATGAGATGCCATTTCACATCTTATAGAATGACTATTATTACAAAAACAGAAAACTACAAGTGCTGGAGAGGATATGGAGAAACAGGAACACTCCTTCACTGTTGGTGGGAATGTAGAATGGTGCAGCCTCTGTGGAAGACAGTTTGGCGGTACCTCAAGAAGCTGAAAATAGAACTGCCATATGATCCAGCAATCCCATTACTAAGACTATATTCAGAAGAACTGAAAGCAAAGACACGAACTGACTTTGACACTGACGTTTATAGCAGCATTATTCACAAGTGCTAAAATATGGAACCAGCCCAAGTGTTCATCAACTGATGGATAAACAAAATATGGTATATACATACAATGGAATACTATTTGGCTGTAAGAAGAAATGAAATCGAGATGCATATGACCACATGGATGAACCCTGAGGACATTATGTTGAGTGAAATAAGCCAGACACAAAACGACAGATATTGTATGGTCTCACTAATATGAACTAAATACGATGAGTAAACCCATGGAAGTAAACTCTAGAGTATAAGTTACTAGGAGATGGAATGTGGGTTGAGAATGGGAGCTGATGCTTAAAGTATGTAGAATTTTTAATAAGATTTATTATAAAAGTGTGGAAATAAATAGTTAATGGTAACACATTATGGTGAGTCTAACTGCCGATTCATAAATTTGATTGTGACTGAAAAGGGTAGACCAGGAACAAAAATGTCAATTGAAAGGAAGCTAGAGGATAGTCTGTGGACTGTATAACATAGTGATTTTGATGGTGGATGAAGATTGTGGTTTCAGTACAAATATATAAGAATGTTGGTTTTTTCAAAGTGTTAAGACTATGGTGATACACGGAAAATTGCAACTAATGTAACTTATGGACAATAGTTAACAGTAATATTGTACTATTTTTGCAGCAATGGCAAAGAAGATGTACAGGGACACAATAAGAGGGCATAAGCGGGTATGAGATTTTTCCTTTTGGAGTAACGAAAACATTCTAAAATTGACTGAGGTGATGACAGCACAACTCTGAAATGAAACGAGAGCCACTGAGTGTACACTTTGAATGGACTGTATAAAGCACGGGACTGCATAAGACAGGGAATCCAGTGGTGGAAGATGGACTGCGGTTAACGGAATATGAGAATGTTCTCTCATGAACTCTAACAAAGATATAATACTAATACAGGTGTTAATAATCAGGTGGGTTGGGGAAATAGACACCAAATGTAAGATATGGGTATAATTAGCAGTACTATTTTGACGATGTTATTTCACAGTTTGTAACAAACGTGTCACAGTAATGCAAGGTGTTGGTAGGGGGTGATGTATAGGATGCATGATGATACGCATGTCTGTTTTGTAAGTTCACAACTTTTACTGTACACTTATTGTTTCTGTATGTTCATATGTGAATGATATACTTCAATTAAAAAAAAACAACTTAAAAAATATTGGATCCACACTGACACTTCTGATTCCAGACCCACAGCCCAAGGTTTAGCCTATCTCTTCCCATCTCTTTTTCTGTAACTCACTGGCTGCTATCATCCACGATATATGGTTTATTTCTAAAATGCACCGAAGTTGTTTCAGAATTGCTAACCCAAGCCTCTGAGAAAACGAAAGAAGTCTTGCGGGTTCAAGAGTCACTTGAGTTAGTTTTCTTTCCCCGCCCCTTTCAGGGTTACTCATTTAAACATGGTTTGGTCCATTTGTTTTTTGTTTGTATTCCGTTTTAGAGTTTTCGTCCCATTTTTGTTGGTTTCGTTTTCGCTTGTTGAATATGTGAAAATTAATGTGGTTCCCAAAGTCAAAACTGTACAAAACACCCAATTCCTTCTATCCTATTTCCACCCACTTTCTAGATAACCAATTTCATTAGTCTCTGGTTTATCCTTCCCGTGTTTCCCTTTGCACAAATCAGACTAGTGTATATTTTCTTGTTTTCCCTTCTTTCTTACACAGAAGGTAGCATGCTATGGCTACCCTTTACATTTTGCTTTTTGTTACTTAGTGTGGTTTGGAAATCACCCAGTTCATATTATTTCATAGAGATCTTTCCTGTTTTTCCCTTCTTCTCCTTTTCCTTCCTTTCCTTCTCTTTCTCCTCCTTTTCCTCTTTGTCTTCCTCCCCCCTTCTCCTCCTCCATCTTCTACTTATTGTCCTTTTTTAGTCTCTTCCTCCTCCTCCTTCCTACAGCTGCTCCTTGTATAATGTACTGTAGTTTGTTCAACCACTTACATATTATTTTTTAGAAATTCTCTAATTTCAGCTTGTATGTCTGTTTTTACCCAATAATTGCTTAATAAAATTTTTTTTTTAAATTTCTAGGTGGAAGGATCTTTAAAAAATTTGTTAGTAATTTCTACTTTTATTGCATTATGGTCAGTGAACATTTTTTTTTTTGTGGCCAGATTTCTACTTTATGGGACTATTGTTTTCTTTGTGACCTGTGATCAAGTTTTGCGCATTTTCCGTGTGTGTTTGAGAAGATGCCTTCTCTGTTACCTGGGGGTAAAACTCAATACATGTGTCCCTAAGGTCTACCTTATTGATTACATTGCTTCAGTCTTTTATTCCAGTGCTTTCTGTGGTCCACCTGCTCTGGCTTGCCCGGAGAGTGTTCTGGTCCAGTCTCTCGTTATCAGCACGTTTCCGCGTCCCTTATTTCTCCTGGGTATTTTTGCTTTATAAGGGGGTTACTACACCGTAATTGTCATAATGAGTGATTTCTTAGAAATGCAACTGTGGTGTTACCAAACGTATGGCCGAAACCGCTACGAGCTGGTTGGTCTGATGGAGTCCCTGTAAAAAGGCCGGTCAAACTGATGCCTTTTACAATTGACAGCTAGGGTTATAATTCCTCGTCACGTGCTTCTCTCACCGGGCTGCCCTCCCTGTCTACTTTATTCGTCTTTGCACGCCCAGCAGGCAGCACAGCTCATAGTAACAGCCTAAAGCCACTGCTCAGGAAATGTAGACTCAAATAAATTCCGTTGCTCGGGTTCTCCACGCTGGACTGTACTTGCACTGCTGGGCCAAAAAGAGCCGGCCAGTGAGCAAGGTGGTTCGTGGGAGAAAGCCGCCAGCCTCCGCTTAGACAAGGACTGCTGCTACAGAGATCCGTTCCCGCAGGTCAGAGCATTTCTTTTTATTTATTCATCTATTTACTTTATCCATTTAAGCTCCCCCCCGCCCCCTATCTGCTGCTGTGTGTCCATTCGCTGGGCAATTCTCTGTGTCTATTTCCTGCCCTCTCTTCTAATCCTTCTCCTGTCTTCACCGGGATTCGATCCTATAAACCTCCGATGTGGAAGAGAGGCGTCCTACCACCTGCGCCACCTCAGTTCCTGGTTTTTCTGGCACGTCTCGTCTTGGCTCTTCCCTGTGTCACTCTCCTGTTACGTCATCATCTTGCTGCGTGGCTCGGTGGGACCTGGCGGCCCGCGTGCCTTCTATATTTTTAAATTTTACCGGGAGGTCCCGGGGATCGAACTCCTGTCCCTCCATATGGCAGACGGGTGCCCAACCATCTGAGCCACATCCGCCCCCCAGGTCCGAGCATTTCTGAAGCATCTCTCACGTCAGGTCGCCTCCTCTCATTACTCAAACATCACAGAACAGCGTTTGTTCAAATGCTCTGAAACTGCATCTCGGTCACTCTCAGGCATGACTTTTTTTTTTTCATCCACAGTAGCATCAGACTTCCGCTGATTCAAGGGAGGTACTTTTTGGTGTACAAGGAGGGTCAGTATTTACCCAAGGGGTTCAAGGCTTGCACAGTTTGAGTCCCTGTGCCCCAGCCTGCCTCTCACTTCCCTGAGCCAAGCACACTGGTTGATGGGGGCGCCACTGTTTTCTTACTGTAATCACAGAGACCCCCCCTTTCCCACTCACCATCCTCACCATGTCCTACCCACCCTGCCCTCCAAGCCAACTGGGTCCCCAGCACAGAGCCAACGGTTTTGTAACGTTGGGGCTTGCTTTTTTCAATTGGAGAAGTTGGAGGCTTGCAGAAAAATCTTGCCTAGAACACAGAGCTCCCATGTTTCGCCATGGCTATTAGCGCCCTGCGTTAGCATGGCACATTTGCTGCAACCGATGGAAGAACACTTTAATAACTGTACTATTAACTACAGTCCACCGTTAGATTAGGTTCGCTGTGTTGGCCACTCCTACGTGTTATTCTAGTAACACATGCACAACCTAAAACTTCCCCTTTTATCCACATTTGCCTTTAATTTAGTTCTGTTAATTCCACTCACAATGTCGTACTACCGTTACCATCACCCACTATCAAAACTTTTCTATTACCCCAAATAGAAACTGTACAATTTAAGCATTATTTCCCCCATTCTCCATACCTGGTAACCTGTATTCTAGTTTGTGACTCTATGAATTGGCTTGTTCTAGCTATTTCATATCAACGGAATCATATAACATTGGCCTTTTTGTGCCTGGCTTCTTTCCCGTAGCATCATGTTTTCGGGGTTCTGGCCCGTTGTAGCACGGATCAGAATGCCATGGCGTACACAGCCGAGTAGCTGTCCCTGACAGGTGTAGACCACGTTTAGTTTATCCATCTATCTGCCGATGGACACTTCCACCTTTTGGCTATTGAGAAAAACGCTGTGATGAACATTGGTGTGCACGTATCTGTTCGAATCCCTGCTTCTGCTGCTCTTGGGTTTATGCCTAGGAGTGGGATCACCAGGTCTACGGCACGACTCCGTTTAGCTTTCCGAAGAACCACCAAACTGTGGCATTTTCCATTCCCTCCCTCCGGCCATGCAAGAGGGCTCCACTTCTCCACAGCCTCACCGACACCTGTGATTTTCCGTTTATAAAACAATGAGTCTATTTCAATGTAAAGTAACGAAAATAAAGTGAGATTTAAAATTCAGTTCTCCAGGCCCACTGGCTGCCTTTCAAGTGCTCGGTAGCCATCGTGGCTCGTGGCTGCCACGCTGGACAGTGGTTCTCTCCAACATCCCCCTCGTTTCAGGAAGTCCCACAGGACAGTTCTGCTTCGTCTGTGCCCATGGCCTGCTCGGGGGCTCTAATTGGTTGTCTGTGAGGATTTCAGGAGCAAATGTCTCCTGGATGTCTGGATCACACTGGGAACTTTGGAAATGGTAGCTGCTGGCTTTATCCTTCAGCCACCTACACAGAAGCGTTTCTGGGTGGCTGGGACCGTGGGGTTAGAGGCATCGGTCAATTGGGCCCCACAAGTCTCAGCTTAGTCATTGTCCTCAAACAAGTGCATCACGGTGGGGCTTGTTTTGGACAAGTGAACCTAGTCAAATATCTGGCACTCTTTTTTCAAAGAGCTTACCCTTTTGAGACAGGAGGCAAATAGCAATACCTTTTATCAGACCTTCTAAGAGCTTTCTGCTGGCCAGCTTTTCTGGACGGGCATCAGAGGCTACATCCATTCATGAATTCACGGCATATTTCATCTCTGCTCTCAAGAAACTTAAAATCCAGGGTAAAGAAAGAAAAAAAAAAAAATCCAGGGTAAACACACTACACCGAATCATACGATACTTTAGGGCTGTAGTAACCGGGCAGATTAATAACAGTATCGGTCCTTGTTCTATCTTTCCTTGTTCTGGTTCTTGCTCCATCTCAGGGCTAAGTTATCTGTAGAGTGAGGAGCTTCTTGGTGGCACCCCCCCGAGATGTCAGTTGATTATTAGTAGATCAGAAACCCCCTTCCTACAAACAAGCAGGGTCTGGAAATAGACTTCCTTTGGAAATATATCCAAAGCCGAGATGCTAGGTTTTCCTAGAAAGTGCAGAGCTCAGAAGATCAAGGACTTAGAGAAGGTGATGTTGGTAATGGCACTTGAAGTCCACAAAGGTGTGGGGGTAAGGGTATTCCAGGGCTTCTGGTCTGAATTGTGGACCCCCAAAGCTATGTTTAAGTCCTAACCCCTGGTCACGGGCATGTGAGCTCATTTGGAAATAGTTTTTTTTTTTTTAATTAAAGAAGTTGTAGATTTACAGAAAAATCATGCCGCTAACACAGAGTTCCCGTGTTATTATTAACACTTTGCAGAAAATGGGTCTTTGAAGAAGTGATTAGCTAAGATGAGGTCAAACTGGATAAGGTGAATCCAGCGGGACTGGTGTCCTCAGAAGAGGATGACAATTAGACACACAGACGCGAGGGGAGGCGGCCAGGGGCTTTAAGTGCTGCAGCTGCAACCAAGGAGGCCGAGCAGCTGGCAAAGCCAGAGGAGGCAGGGAGGAGCCTCCCCAACAGCCTCGGGAGAGGCCGCGGCTCTGCCGACACCTTGACTCTGGACTTCTGCCCTCGGAACTGAGAGAGGATAACTCGTGTGGTTTTAAGCCATGCACTTTGTGGCTACGGCGGCCCACAGCAGGCAAGTCCTCGGGGTGTGTGTGCAGGAGATGCGATCATCTGGGTAAAAATTCAGCGGCCCCAAGTCTCATTTCATTAGGGCCCTGGTGCAGGAGCAGGGAGGCAGGGGGGGGGTCACACAGAAGAATGTTCTGCAATAGGGCCGATGCAAAAGGAAGTTCGTGCGAGTCAAAGGCAGCATGTCTTACCTGGGCAGGTGGTAAGAGATTGACATACCTGGCCAGGCATTTTGGAAAGAAAATAAAGCTGGATTTCTACCTAATTTCTTTCTTTCAGGGCGGATAGCCCTGGAGTTTGGTGCCTTGCCAGTGGGCCCTACTTTGGAGTTTGTGCTCCTGAGAGTGACAGAGTTGGACTCAATTATGGCTTCCCTGCACATGGCTCATCTGTCCCTTCTATTTAAAACTATACTTATGCTGGACTTTGTAGGTGTATGTCCAGAGACTCGAGTCTTTGGGCTGTCCGTGTGCCAGCTGTGCCCGGAATCTCGGTGGAGCTGCAACACCTACTCTACAGCTCAATGGATTCACCCAGGACACCTGGAGGGGAGATGATGATGGACAACGGCCATCCCAGGGAATGAAGAGAGTCTGCAGCTGCAGGCAGGATAATCCCATCCATCGTCCCCATGGGATATAAGCCGCCTCTCAGTTGGAGGTGGAGTGGATGTCACCACCCCAGAATTCTTGGGATTGGGGAAAGAACTATGGACTAGAGTGGACTTACTGGTATTCTACTATAGACATATTGTGAGTCTAGCAATGGAAGAAATTACAACGTTGATGTGGAGCCAATGGCCACTGGAGGCTCTGGGGGCAGGGGGAGGGAAAGACAGGTGTAATGCGGGGGCTTTTGTGGGATTTGGGAATCATCCTGGGTGACGTTGCAACGACAGATATAGGCCATTTTGTATCATCACATAACACGCAGGACTGTGTGGAGAGAGTGTGGTCTACAGTGTGAACTGTGGTCCACGCTTAGTGGCAAAGCCCCAGGATGTGTTTCTCAATTGCAATGAAAGTGCCACACTAATGAAGGATGTTCGTGTGGGAGGGTGTGGGAGGTGTGGGGAGTGGGGCATATGGGAATCCCGATATCTTTTGTATAACATTTATGTAATCTAAGTATCTTTTTTTAAAAAAGGATTAATTTATTCCCTCCCCCCTTGTTGTTTTGCGCTTGCTGTCTGCTCTGTGTCCATTTGCTGTGTGCTCTTTGTGTCTGTCTGTCTTCTCTTTAGGAGGCACTAGGAACCAAACCTGGGACCTCCATGTGGGAGAGAGATGCTCAATCATTTGAGCCACCTCAGCTCCCTGCTTTGGTGTGTCTCTCATTGTGTTTCCTCTTTGTGTCTCTTTGTTGTGTCACCTTGTTGCATCAGTTTGCTGCACCTGCCTGTCATGCCAGCTTGCTGTCTTCTTTAGGAGGCAGGGGGAACCGAACTTGGGACCTCCCGTGTGGTAGGTGGGAGCTCAATCGCTTGAGCCACATCCGCTTCCCTCCACCTAATTTTTTACACCAAGAGATTCCAGACAGATAAAAATTGAAAATGTAAAAACTGAACCTATTAAAATGCTACAAGTGGAGACCTTTCTAAGCATAACATAAAATCCAAAAGAAAAAAAAAATATAAGCAAAGATCATCAGAGAAAAATGTCTGCAACACTAGTTCGAAAGCCTAAATTATTTAACATGGAAAGAGCTTGCACAAGTCATTAAGTAAAAGACAGCAGCTCAGAGAACTGCATAAAGGACATGGAAGGTAGTTAATAGAAGACTAAATGCAAATGCTTGCCAAATCTCTGATACGATGGTAGACACAGATCTTGTTTTGATGATGACCTTGACAGTTTTGAGAAGTTGGGCACTTGCCTTCCATGCAGAAGGTCCCAGGTTCGGTTCCTGGTACCTCCTGGAGAAGGCAAGCAAACAACGAGCAGACAGACAAGAGAACCATCTGGGGTGGGGGGGGGCGGTAAATAAAAATAATAAACCTTAAAAACAAACCAACAAACCACATGCTTATCTCAGAGTTCTGCAGGTCAGAAGTCCGGTGGGCTCAGCTGGTCGCTCTGCCCAGGGTCCCAGGGGACCGCAGTCAGGGTATCGGAGGGCTGCGCTCCTTTCTGGAAGCTCCTTCGCGGTGTCGGCAGAATTCAGCTCCATGCAGTTGTTGACTGAGGTCCTGCTTCCTTGCTGGCTGTCAGCAGGGGCTGTTGCCTGCTTTAAGGGGCCCCCACTCGCCGTGATTCATGCTCCCCTTCACCTTTAAGCCAGCAATAGCAGGTTGGGTCCCTTTCCTGCCTCTTTGGTGGACTCTAACTTCAGCTGGGAAAGGCGCTCTGTTTTTAGGGACTTGTGTGATTGATTGGATCCAGCTGAGTGACCCAGGATGGTCTCCACATCTCCAGGTCCGTAAGCTTAATCACGGCTGCAAAGTCCCTTCTGCCATGTAAGGTCCCAGGGATTGGGAAAAAGACATCCTTTTGGGGGAGGGTGGTGGTTTCCTAAGGGTGCTGGGACAAAGTGCCACAGACCGCGTGGCTGAGAACAACAGGCATTTATTGTCTCAGAAGTCCAAAGCCAAGGTGTCAGCTGCACTCTCGCCCCGAAGGCTCTAGAGGAGTGTCCCTCCGGGCTTCTCTGGCTTCTGGTGGTTGCCAGCAGTTCTGTGTTTCTTGGCTTGTAGACACATCACCACAATCTCTGCCTCCATCTCGACGTGGCCTCTCCTTGTGTGTCTCTTCTTATAAGGAATAAGGACACCAGTCTTGGATTAGGGCTCATCCGACCCCAGTATGACCTCATCTGCACTTAATTTGTTACACCTGCAAAGACCTGATTTCCAGTAAGGTCCCATTCCCAGATACTGGGCAGTAGGACCTCAACATGTCTTTTTGGAAGCGCAATTCAAACCACAACAGGGGCCATTAGGCTACCTACCACACCCCTTCTTCTTGCTTTCCCAGACCTCCAGCGGACTTAGCAGCAGCCTCATCAGAAGAGGCCCAGGGTTCAGAGTGGCCCTCTGCTGGCCGTCTCATTCTCCCATTATTTTGGCCCTCACCTTGGCCAAATCCTGAAAAAGTCCCCTCTGCCCCACTCTCCCGACTTTGGAGCATTTCCTCTCCTGCCCAGGGCAAGGGCCACGCCCTGGAGAAGACACCTCCTTCTGAGCCTTTCTCCCTTGGCTGTCTCTGGCACATTCTCCTGACCCCCACACCATCTGGACCTTTCTCCTGGGGAGAACTTCCCCCTCCACCAACTGGAGCCCCACCTCCTCATTACCTTAGGAACAGGAACAGTTATCCTCTGCTATTCCCGACCTGGCCCTGCAACAAACGGATAGTGGCTGGGACTCAGCACGTCTTTGAGAAACTCCATCCAAGGCGAGCATGCTGGGCACTGTCAGTGTTCAGATGGAACCCGCTTGGCGGGGTTGAGATACCAGGATCCTCACAGAGCTCACCTCTACTCCTGCTCCAGGTTCTTCCCTCTTGGTCTACACCCCACGCTGAGTGGTGGGACCAGGCTGACTCACGCAGGGAGTCACCAGGAGAGAGCGCCTCCTTCACCTTTTCCTTGTCTGCAGTGCATCCCAGGCCCTGATGCCTAGTGAATAAAACCGATAGAGGGGAACATCTTACCTGCTCACACGTGACTCAAGTCGGCTGGAGAAGCAGGCGGCCCCCCAGCACGCAGGCTCGAGGCGATCCCTTCATCCACACGCTCTCCCCACTTGTGACCTCATTCACAGCCGGCCCCTCAAATTCTTCCCCGACTCCTCCTAGGCCACTGGCCACTGGCCACGTGTAGCTCTGCTTCAAATTATCGCTTATTTCCTTTGATGTAAGTGCGGCTCTTGTTGCTAGGGTAACCAGGAGTGGTGCAGGGGCATCGGATCTTGACCTTTCACTCTACTTAATCCAGGGGTTCTTAACCAGGGGTCCGCGAGCTTGAATTCAAATTCAAACAAACATTCTTCTTGTGGGGACGTGCTGGTGCGGGTGTGATATAGTTATTAAATCACACACAGTAGCGTGTGGACTTAGTAAGAGGCCCCGGGGACAGAAAAGGTTATGAGCCCCTGGTTTTTGTCGTATCCTGGGCTCCTTGCACTTTTGCAGTTGTAAGAACGCACAGCATTCCACGCTTCTGTCCTGGTTTCTCCTTGGTTTTCATCCTCCTGTCTGAGGCCTGTCCGGCCTACACATTTCCTCCTGAATTCGCTGAATCAATTCCTTTTGTTCCTTACAGGCCAACGTTGCTGCCTTTCTTCCTCCCTCCTGCAGGTGGGCTTCAGCGCTCCCCGCGAGCCACGCCTTGCACTTCACGGGTGCCTCGTGTGCAACTGTCGGGCGTGGACGGCTGGAGGGTGGCTGGACTGCTTCATGCCCGGCTGTGCATCGTGTCCAGCTCTGTTGTCTGCTGCCAGTCCTCCTGCTCCCCTGGCCTCCCCTTGCCCCTAGGTCGTTCCAAAGACCCCCAAGGCTCTGTGCCACCTGTCTTTGTGTGGAAGGCAGTATCTGCTGAATTCTGATGGAAACTCCACGATCAGGTTCTCCAGGCCTTGCCTGGACTATATCAACGGGAGCTAAATACAACCTGAAGATCCTTTTTCTTCCTCTCTCACAAAGTCTAACTTTCAAGCCCACTGAGATGCTGAAATTCCTATTTTGATAGCTAAAACTTGGAAAATCCCTTTGCATTTCTTCCGTAACAAACCCTAGTCTTCTCCCAGGTAGACGGATGGCTTGGAATATCTTGGGAGAGGGTCACGTCCTTGGGAAGGCAAACAAAAAAAGTCCACTAATATTTTTTCAAAGTTTTACCTCCATTCTACCTATAAAACACGTGATATTGTGCCTGGCTCAAAATATGCCTCAAAAATGTTAATTTTCATATTATAACTATTGCTTTGGACAGGTCGACCCACCAAGGGTTGGCCCAGTCTTGTTACGGAGTTAACGGATCTGGAGCCTGTGCCTGCCAGTGCTGGTTCCTTGGGAATGGTTTGCTTTGTGTTTGGCCTCCTAGGGCACTTTGCCACCTGTTGACTCCTGTTCTGGAGCTCAGCCCTCAGGATGGCCTGGCCTTCCCCACCTAGTTTAGGCATGCATCTTCGATACCCTGGTGGGTCAGTCCAATCTGATACCTGAGCATGAAGCATAGTACAGAAAGCCTGGTTTCCTGGAGTGCAAGCAGTAGAACTTTCTTCCTAGCATCATATTCAGAAATCTGATGGGCAGCGAGGGGTAGCTGAGCACACAACCTGCCGGTCGTCACGTCTGGCATCTTTCTTCCAGGGTGACGCAGCTGCACTGGGCTCCCGCTTCAGTACTTAGGAGGGGCCGCCGGCCCAGAGTAGGGCAGAGGAGACCTTCTCCCTTCTCAGGGGTCAGCCATACCTGCCTGACGTTTCTCACGGCCGAGTTCGCCCAGTCTGTAACTGCCCACTTCCTGCCCACCCCGCTCCAGGCCATGGCTCTGCAGTGGCCCTCTTTGACACAGGCCAGTTGCCTCGAGGGCAGCCATAGCCCACGGAGGGGCAGACCACCTGCTTTTTTGTTCACGTACACCAACATCTCAGTTCTCATCTCTGCAGTCATCTCATGAACTATTTTTTCCTGTTTTCTTTATTCTGAAAATTTTCACATATACACAAAACTAGAGAGAGTGATATAATAAACCCGCATTTACCCTTCACTGGATTCAACAGTTGCTTCAGCTCTTATTTTTGTTGTTGGTATTTCTGGAGTATTTTAAAGCGAACACCAAGTAGCCGACCTCACCTCTACATACCTCAGAATTCATCTCTAAAACATTTTCTTATGTAACCACAATGCTATTATCACAACTAATAAATTGAACCACAATTCCTTGTTGCCACCTAACACCTAATCCATATGCAGATTTCCCTGATGGTCTAAAAAAAAAAAAAAAAGACTTTTTTTGCTTGATTTGTTTGAATCAGATCCAAACAAGGTCCACACATTGCCTCTTATGATAATGAATATTAAGTCTATTTTATCCCTTTTTCTCCATCTTTTTTTTTTTTTTTTTTTAATGCCATTGACTTTTTATACAGGCCAGTTGTCCTATAAAACAGGGGTCAGCAAATCTGGCCTGTGGGCCACATACAGCCTGGAATCTGTTTTGGTAAATAGCTTTTATTGGAACTTGATGACTTCGGCCTCTTTCTCCCCACAGTGCAGAGCTAGAGCTGAGCAGGCACAACAGAGAACACATGGCCTGCAGGGTCACAAATGTTTACTATCTGGCCTTTTATTAGTCCAGCTCTGCTGTAGAATGTTCTGGATTCTAGATTTCTCTGTTTGCCTCCTTGTGATCTCATTTGTTTCTAATTCCCTATATTTCCTGTAAACTTAAAGTTAGTGCTAGAGGCTTGGTTAAATTCGGGTTCTATATGGATTTGCATGAATGTGCGCATGTAGACATGTGTGTGCAGGTATATATGTGTGTGTGCACACATGCACACGGTTTTGATTTGTTAAAAATACTTAATGGGTGATGCTGTGTGATCTATACTGCCTCACACCAGCAAGCACATCACGTCTGGTTGTCTCTCTCTTCAATGACGCTTAGATTAAACTGTGCATTCAGGTGGTGGCAGCCTGATACCTGCCCCACCCCCATTACAGAGCTCCCACCAGCACTTCATCTAGTGGTTTCATCCACTGACAATCTCTGCCTAAATCACTTATTTCATCATCATTTCTAATTAGTCATCCTTCCACATTTATTAAGTAGAATTTTTCCATCCTCACTGGTCTTAGACCATTACATACTCATCACGTAGCACATGGTCAAAATTGTCCTTCATTCCTCTATAAGGGTTTTGGGATGGAGGGTTTTAGTTCCTCTGACTACACCATAAGCCCTGTGGGAATGGGGGCATGTCTTAGAGTTCACTCTTCCTTGTCTTCCTACCTATGCATCTAGCACAAGTATGGGCATCTAGTCAGCTCTGACTGAGGAGATTTGCGTCTAGGGTGTCCATTCTTTCACTCTTCAGCCTCAGGTCCCGTCTATTTCTTCTACCCTCATCCTGGTCAAAAGTGTTGGTGTATGTGGTACGGCAGTAATAAAAGTTTCCGTGTGGGTGTATGAGGAGAAAACGTTTAGACCTGGTGCTGGCTTGGAGATGTGCACCCCAGAAAAACACGTTCTGAACCTCAGTCTATTCCTGTGGGTGCAAACCCACCGTGAACAAGCCCTTTTGATGAGGTTACATCAGTTAGGCGTGGTCCAGCTGAATCAGGGTAGGTCTTAATCCTATTGAGACACACACAGAAAGAAGCGAGAAGCCAGCAGAACTAGAGAAGCGAGGCGAGCCTGCCACGTGCACTGCCAAATGACTGGAAAGCCAAGGATCAAGGATGGCCAGCAGCCAGCCTCAGAGCGCCACAGTCATCTGGGAGAAAGCATCACCTTGACGACATCTTGATTTTGGACTTCTCCTCCCTTCAAAGCCATGAGCCAATAAATTCCCATTCTTTAAGCCAACGAATTGCACGGTGTTTGTTTTGGCAGACAGGGAATGAAAACAGACCTCTGAAGCTAAAGTCACAGGGAAAAGCCTTTAGATTTGGCAAGAAGCTACTCCTGAGTAGGGAGACAAAGCTAGGCTCAGAAGGAGAAAGATGGATAAGCAATAAGATGGCAGTTTATCCTCCAGGACTCTGGAGAGTTTGAGAGTCTAAGGAAGGGGTTGCTGGCTCCTGGCTTAGACAGAGACCTTTGAATTTAAGGGCAGCAAGAGCTGTGTGCTCGGAGGGAAAGGGACTGAAGGTGGATGTGCTGGAGGATTGCGAGAGCAAGCTCATGGGGTTACAGCGGGTCCCAAGGGGCAGGTAAAGGCCTTCACTTGCACAGAGAGATTTGTCTTTTAGAGTTGAAGGAAAAGGGAGGCACTCATTGGAAAAATACAGAATGGTTGACAGAAATAGAGGGCACATAAAACTGGGTGAGAGCAAATACTTTCACAGAGTAGGTCACCGCAGAGTGAATTCACAAGACTTTATGGACTTTGCAGTCTTGAGATCGAAAGGGGTCAAAGAAGCAAGGGAAGCGGGATCAGGGCTACTAATTTACACTGTGAGCAGCTTCTTAAGAAGCAATTGCCAAGTTCACAGAATACAGGTGACCAGGGGCTGAAGCAGGGGTAAGCAATGAGGAGTTAGTGCTTAAATTGTTCAGTTTCTATTTGGACTGACTGTAAAGTTTTGGTAATGGATGGTGGTGATGGGAGCACGACATTGTGGACATAATTAACTGCACTGAATTATATATGTGAACATGGTCCAAAGGCAAAACTTTGGATTGCACATATGTTCCTAAAATAGAATTTAAAAACAAACATAGGTGGGAAACAGATGTGGATCAAGAGGTTCGGTGTTGGTCTACCATATGGAGGGACCGGGGTTCGATCCCTGGGACCTCCTGGTTAAAACAAAAACAAACAAAAAATAAATAAATAAAAACAAACATAGGACTGTATAATGTAACAGTGAACCCTGTTGTAAGTGATGGACTATAGTTATCAGTGCAATTATAAAAATGTTCTTTCATGAATTGTAACAAATGTCCCACATACGTGCAAGTGTCAATAATAGGGTGGTATATGGGAACTCTGTATTTTATGCGTGATTTTCTGTAAATTTACAAGTTTTCTAAAAAGGGGAGGGGAGCAATTGCCAGATGATCCCTGGAAGTTTCTTTGTGCATTATTATTCCAGGATTCTATGACCTCTGAATGAGAAACCTCATAGACAATAGGATGCATGTAGTTCTACAACTTCCCAGTGTCTGCACTGTCTGGGAAGAAAGAAATCTATGTGAGAGAACCATATGCTTCCTAAGCAGTTAAAAACCATTGGCTAAAAGGGCCAGAAAAGGGAGGGACAGAGGGAAGGAGGAGGAGAGAGAACTGTACCTGGGAGGGTAATTACTGCCAGAGACAATTATTTCTGTCATTGCAAATGGAGTGGATCTTAGTAACCGGAGCTAACCTCAGAGGAGGGCGGTGGTTCATTTAAAGCACTGGTTCTCAGCGGGGGTGATTTTGCTCTCCCAGAAGACATCAGCAAAGTCTGGAGACATTTTTAATTGCCACAACCTGGTGGCATCTAGTAGATAGAGACCAGGGATGCTGCTAAACATTCTCCAATGCATAGGACAGTCACCTATGACAAAGAAATATCTGGCCCAAAATTTCAGCAGTGTGGAGGTTGAGGAACCCTGCTTTAAGGAAAGACTGGTGGAGAGAGCCAAACGCACCTGGGGGCAGGTCTCTGGGGAGGAGGAGGAGCTCTGGACAGGTGTGGCAGACACGGCTGGTGGGCTGCCCAGCCCCATTCACAGTCATCTCCCCCTCCTTTGTAGCCACCTTCAAGATAAGGCTAATCACTTGAGAGTCCTGGGCAATGAAATGCGAGGGAATTTGCTGGATGCGTCTGCTAATACCCCCGTGTTCCTGACCCTCGGATATCATCCCCCTTTCTGTTCTCTCTGCCTGGACTGTGAACTCCTGGCCTGTGAGATGAAGAGATAATATCCAAAAGACGATAGATCCAAAAGCCAGAAAGAGCTGGGCACGACTGCCCTCCCAGGAGACGCTGGGCAACGTGGAGAGTATTAGGCTGCCACACGGGGGCGGTGTGTGCGATTGGCATCTTGTTGGGAGAGAAGGCCAGGGACGCGGCTAAACGCCCTGCGAGGCACAGGACGGACCCCCACAACAAAGAGCTATCTGGCCCCAAACCTCAATAGTGCGGTGGCGGAGGACATCTGCACACTGAGAAATCAACACTGAGCTTCTGTGTGAGCCCTGCCTGGCCAGCCCCAGGATTGCGTGTAATGGGAGGCAAATACCAACAATTGTTTAAGCGCCCATGAGTTGGGTTCCCTGCTACTTACAGCTGAATTAATGCCAAGTTGTGAAAGCAGGAGAAGCCCTTTGGCTTAAGCCAAATTACAATGCCTTTAGGTTATTCTTACCAGCACATTCCATGGCTGTACCGGCTATCCAGTCCCATCTTTGAAGTGAAGAGATGATGAGCATACTTGAGCTTCCGGGCTAGGAGATGCCAATACCAACGATGGCCTCCACGGGTAGCTTCAGCTGGGTCCAAGGTCACAGGCCTAAACGTGGGGTTCAAAGGCATTGGAGGAGTTTAAGAATGTGGGGCCTGTTCTGCCTTAACAATAAAACAATGTGTCTAAATTAAGGTGACATGTGACTCAACCAAATATGATGTTGCCAAGTAGACATCCAGTGGCAGCAACCTCCCGTACCTTGTCCTCTCCCTCTTCTCCTCTGCTCTTTCCAATGTGCCTTTCTTCCCTCTCTTTCCTTTTTTTTTTAAGATTTTATTTATTTATTCATTCATTTATCCCCCCCTTGCTGCTTGTGCTCGCTGGGTTAGCCAACCACGCCATGCGGGTGGGCCTGCCTTCACCAGGAGGCCCCGGGAACCGAACCCAGGGCCTCCCATATGGTAAGCGGGAGCCCTACTGATTGAGCTACAGCCGCTTCCCTCCTTTCTCTTGCTTCCATTGTTTTCTGTCCCCTGCTGGTGGCTCTGAGTGGACACACGGAGATTCCTTACCATTCCTGAAGGAGAAGGGTTTTGTGGGGCTAAGGTCAGGAAGGGTGGGTAGAACTAATCCAGGACAAACCCCGCAGGATAAGTGGGCTCGCACAGGGCAGCTTCATTTCTCCTCTCTTGGACCTTCTAAGGAATCCATGCTTTTCCTTCTGACCTGGAAAGACGATGGCGACTCAGGCTCTCTGGCCTTGGTGCTCCCTTCTCTGGGTGACGTTCTTTCCGGCCTCACCTTGGGTTTCACCGCTGGAGGTGGGGGAATTCTGCTGGTCACCATTTCCCCCTTAGTGTCACATGAGGAATCGTGACCCAGTGGAGGAAAACCGAGGTTCTGCAACGGCGTCGAAGGGAATCAGGTGGAGAAAAGGAGTGGTCGAGCATTTGGAGCGCCCGGTTTTCTGGATCTGGTTGTATAGGAAGTTCCCCACATTCAGGTCCTCAAAATTGTAATTGACCACCCAGAAGATACAGACACGCTATTTTAGGACTGTCTGGAGACCTTCTGTGGTGTCAAAATCCAGCGCCCCTCTCCCCTGCTCCCAGGCGTGAACGGTTAGCAGCAACAAGGCGTACTTTAGGGGCAGAGACCCCCGTTTCCTCAGTTTCCTTTTACACCGAGGGAAGAATGGGAACACAATGTGCCCAGTGAGAGCTGTACAGATTGCACGTTCGGGACTGCTGGGGCACAGTGGGGAAACTGAGTCACAAGGCTCTGTGCTGGTGGGGGCGGGGCTTGGAGGCCTACGCAGTGCAGGCTCGCAGGTGCTCATTTATCACACAGCACTCGCCGGGTCTTTCTTTGGCTTTGGGTCACATGTGCCTTCCTAGAGTGAGAATATAGCTACTTTTTACTGCACCATCCCACCCCACCCCCACCATGGGCTTCTTACGGCGCCAGGTGTTTTCTCTGCGTCATTCCCAGCCCTCCCACCAACCCTGCAAAGCAGGCATCCTGACCCCCATTTTAGTCGAAGACATGATGCTTGGGGAAGGGAAGGGACCCCATGGCCCTCCGAGCAGTCACGCCACGCCACCTGATTTTCTGGGGTGGGAACCAGAGAGCTCAGTCTCCATCGTGGGCCCGTGGCAGCTGGAGGCAGAGGGGAGGGCTCTCAGGAGAAGAGCTGACAGCGTGCTGGACGCATGCAGGCACGACTATGCTCAGAGCTCACCCCGTGAGCAGGCCAGCCGACGCGGGGGACGGACGGGGGGCTCACAGAGAGAGAGAGAGAGAGCGGCCCCGGGCCCAGCCTGCAGCTTCGACCTGCTTCCATAGGCCGCTAGCTGCAGGGACCAGGCAGCAGATCAGCCGCGCTGGCGACCGGCACGCCGACCCCAGCGCCATCCTCCCTTCCACACACCTAAGCTGGACGCTTGGATTCCTGCAGCGCGTTTGGTCTGTGCCAGGGCAGGATAAACCGCGTCACCAGGCTGGACGGTTCCAGCTGCTTGTGCTTGGATGAATGGCGTCCCCCAAAATCCACGGCCACCCGGAACCTCAGAATGGGACCTTATTTGGAATAGGCTCTTTGAGATGGAATCAAGTTGAGATGAGGTCATGCTGGGTGACGGAGAGCCCTGTGTCCAATGGCCGGCGTCTCTCTAAGAGACTTGGACAGAGAGACACAGAAGAGACATGCAGAGTAAGCCCAGACAGAGGGATGCCGCTCCAAGCCAAGGAACGCCAAGGGCGGTCGGCAACAACCAGAAGCCAGGAGAGGCAAGGAAGGCTTCTTTGCTAGGGCCTCCAAAAGGAGCACAGCCTGCTGACACGATGATTTTGGGCTCCTGGCTCCCAGAACAGTGAGAAAACACATTTCTGTGGTCTGAGCACCCCTGGCCTGCAGGGCTTCGTTATGGCAGCCCGAGGAAACGAAGATGTGCTCGAAGCCTGACCCAACTTAATGGGGTCAGTGACGGGAAGTCCACCAAGATACCCAGGGCTTAAGGAGCGGGCAGTCCCCAAAGCGGTTCGTCCTCAACGTGGGCGTGCTTCAATGGTCACAGCCCTCGGACAAACACAATAGCCAGAGAGTGAGGGTGGGGGCTGCAGTGCCTGTCTGAACCAGAGCTTCACCAGGGGGCTGAGACGCTTCCATTTGGCAGAATGGGAACCAATGAAGTCCCTTGCAGCTAGTGAAACAGGTAGACAAGTTTCCCCCCCCCCCGGGGGTCTGGGGGTTTATGCCAATAGATGAGCTCAGCAGAGGCCTTGGCAGGTTCAGTTGACCTAGCACAAGAAGATATTTACATCACGCCTTAATAAGTATAGTAATTCACAGATTTCAAAACTTTTTTTTTCATTTAAAATTATTCATATACTTCTTTTTTTTAACTTTATTTTGTACATTTAATAATTGAAAATATAAACACTTAAAAAGTAAAAAGTAAACAGATGAATAAATATATACATTTCTCAATTCAATGTACTGGATACATATAAAATTTTTTTTGAATCAAACAATACGTTACACAATATATTTGGTTCGTAGTAACACATTCATACAGTATTTGTCCTTTTGTGTCTGGCTTGCTTCGCTCAACAAAATGTCCTCCAGGTTCATCCATGTTGCCATATGCTTTACGACTTCATTTCTTCTTACAGCTGCATAATATTCCATCGTGTGAATAGACCACAGTTTGTTTAGCCATTTGTCTGTTGATGGACACCTGGGTTGTTTCCAACTTTTGGCAATGGTGAATAATGAGGCTATGAACATCGGTGTGCAGATGTCTGTTCGTGTCACTGCTCTCAGTTCTTCTGGGTATATACCCAGTAGTGGTATTGCAGGGTCACGTGGCAAGTCTATATTCAACTTCTTTAGGAACTGCCAAACAGTCCTCCATAGTGGTTGTACCATCCTGCATTCCCACCAACAGTGAAGAAGTGTTCCTATCTCTCCACATCCTCTCCAACACTTGCAGTTCTCTGTCTTTTTAACAGTGGCCATTCTGATAGGTGTGAAACGATATCTCATTGTAGTTTTGATTTGCATTTCCCTAATCATGAGTGATGTTGAGCATTTCTTCGTGTGTTTTTTTTTTTTTTGCCATTTGTATTTCTTCTTTGGAGAAATGTCTATTCAAGTCTTTCGCCCATTTTTTTAATTGGGTCGTTTGCCTTTTTATTGTTGAATTGTAACATCTCTTTATATATCCTGGATATTAAACCCTTATCAGATATGTGATTTCCAAATATTTTTTCCCATTGAGTTGGCTGCCTTTTCACCCTTCTGACAAAGTCCTGTGAGGTGCAAAAGTGTTTAGTTTTGAGGACTTTACCTACTTTTTCTTTTGTTGGACGTGCTTTGGGTGTAAGGTCCAAGAAATCACCATCTACTTAAAGGTCTTGAAGATGTTTCCCTACATTTTCTTCTAGTAGTTTTATGGTCCTGGCTTTTATATTTAGATCTTTGATCCATTTGAGTTGATTCTTGTATAGGGGGTGAGATAGGGGTCCTCTTTCATTCTTTTGCTTATAGATATCCAGTCTCCCAACACCATTTGTCGAAGAAGCTATTTTTTCCTGTTAGCATGGGCTTGGTAGGTTTGTCAAAAAACCAGTTGACTGTATAGGTGAGGGTATATTTCTGGGTTCTCAATTCTATTCTACTGATCGATGTGTCTATCTTTATGCCAGTACTATGCTGTTTTGACCACTGTAGCTTTGTAATATGTCAAAACATTTTTTATGAATATAATTTAATTCTAGAAAATTACTTTGGCCTCTATTAGTGTATTGAAATTACTGACATTGCAGATATAAGGGGCATCTTCAGAGTAATGAAATAGTAAAATATACATATGACCTGCGTGAGTCTAGGTAGTGTTATTCTACCCGCCCCCCCACCCCAAGATGGCCCCCTCGTCTGTCTGCTTGTTGTTTTTGCTCGATGTCTGTCTGCTTGTTGTTTGTCTTCTTTAGGAGGTACCAGGAACTGAACCCGGGACCTCCCATGTGGGAGGTGGGTGCTCAACTGCTTGAGCCATATCCACTCCCCCTAAAGTGTTATCCAGACCTGCACTGTCCAATATGGTAGCCACCAGTCAATGTGGCTATGAACAGTTAAATTAACTAAAAGGAAATCAAATTTAAAATTTAGTTCCTCGGTCACACTATCACATTTCAAGTTCTCAATAGATGTACACACAGATACAGAACAATTCCATCAGTGCCAAAAGAACTTTTGGACAGTGCCAATGTGGAGTTTGCAAACATGGTCCCTGAGCCAAAGCCAGCCTGTGGATTGCCTTTGTAAATAAAGTTTTATTGGAACATAGCCATGCCCATTCGTTAACGTGTGGTCTAAAGTAGCTCTCAGGCTACACGGGAAGACTGAGTAGGTGTGGTAGACACAGCATGGTCCTCAGAGATGAGAATTTTTACTCTCTTGCCCTTTATAAAAAATAACTTGCCATCCTCTCATCTAATACTGTTATTCCCTCTCTGAGAGGCACTAGGAAGCATTCAAAGGGAAGGATCCAGACTCTTCATGATTTTGATTTTGATTTTGATATGATTTGGAAAATGCCTGAAATAGCCTTGGTTTCTTTTAACACAGTTATGTAGCTGTTCTCCCTGAGTTGAATTTCTGAAGGATATTTTTGCCTAATATTGAAGGCAAACGCCCAGACTTCCTGTGTTTTTGCTTCGAAATTCCTCCCACAGTCCTTTCTTCAATTTCCTCCATTAGTCTGCAGGCCTTGTTATCAATGAGTGTGTGTGGAACTCCTTGCAACCCATTCTTTGACAGATTGTGGGTGACAGCAGGAGTGTGAATGTGGCACCGGCAGTCCTGGGGATGCCGGAGAAAGGAGAGGTAAAGCTTGCCCAGGTGTGAGGTCTCACCTGCTCTTGTGCCCACCACCAAGTCACGTGGCTTTCTTTCCCCCCTTCCCACCATCACGTCCAGAATCCACCTTCCTGCCGCAGCAGCTAAGGTCCCGGGAGTCTTACCCGGGGTGTTAAACCTGGCCGCGCGTCAAAGCGGGCGCTCTCCTCGAGTGTGCTGGATTTCAGAGAGCAGCTCAGCACCCAGAGAGCCTCGCTCCCGTTTGGAAATCTCAAACTTCACTTCCAAGCACCCTCAGAAACAGAACCTCTCCTAGTTGTCCCTCCTCACCCCCAGGAGAGATCTGGACCCCACTCTTGGCACGTTCGTAACGCCCCATCTCCAAACTGCTCTCTAGTACCCACGTCCAGCTGTGGCATGGTTTAAGGACAGCCGGCACCTTCCTGCTTTTCCTACTCACCTGCTCCCTCATGCTCCCGTTTACTGTGGGTATCACAGATTTCTGAGCACCAGTCATTCATCCTTTTGAGATTTCATCAGCCTTTGTTAAACCCACCACACCTGGGGGTGCTGGCTCTCCAGACAGCTGCCTGGGTTGGGGGGCGGGAGGCGTGTGTTCAGCTGCAGGGACCATTCTCTGCTCCCTAGTCAAATGGGACAGCAAGGGTGTGGCCCATTCAATCTCTTGCACCTGAGGTCATGGCTGGAAAGGCACCGTATTCTGGTGTCTAACTGGCACATCTGACACCTGCACAAAAGTACAGTTCTTTTCTCATTAGAAAAGTTCTGATAGTGAGGCCAGCTCCACGTGCTGCAAGGCCATGGTGACCCCACCTGAGGCTGCTTTCTGCTCCCCGATCCACACGATAATGGTCAGCCTCCCCTGCAGCACTCGGGCTCAGGGGGCAGTTTGCCTATTGTCTGGGGCAGGGAGAAAAACGGACCCCAAAGATGCCCACAACCTAATCCCTGGAATCTGTGAACATGCTACCTTATAAAGTAGGAGGAATTAAGTTAAGGATCTTGAGTTGGAGAGGCCCTCCTGGATCATCTTGGCAAGTGGGAGGCAGGAGGGCCAGAGTTACAGAGCTAGAGCATGTAAGAATGGAAGCAGAGGGGAGAGAAGATGCTAGGGTGCTGGCTTGAGAGACGGAGGAAGGGGCCATGTGCCAAGGAATGCTGGTGGCCCCCAGAAGCTGGAAAAGGCCAGGGAATGGTACTCCCCTAAAGCTTCCACACACCTCGATTTTAGTTCAGTGAAATGGAGTTTGGACTTCTGATCTCTAGAAATGTGAGACAATAAGTTCGTGTTGTTTTAAGCCACTAAATTTGTGATAATACATTACAGCAGCAATAGGAGACTAATACGCTGCTGCCCCAGCAACCTCTGTTTCCTGAACTCTAAGACAATCCCTCTCCTCTACAGCTGAGGGAGACGATCCAGTGCCAGGAGCCACTGCATAAGGAGGCTCAAGCACTGGAGGGCACACACACACACACACATTATCATGCACACATACATGTGCACACACACATCCATCTACACATGGACATGCATACTAATACACACGTGCAAATGCCAACACAAACATACACATGCACACGCACAAGAATACACACATGTGCATGCATGCACACACACACCCCCACACAGTATTCTGCCCTGTGGGAGGGGCAGGACTGGCAATGAATTCGCCTTCAAGGAGGCACTGTCTAGCAATTGTGAGGTGAAAGAAGATATCAAAAGATACCTTAGGAGAGGCAAGAGAACTAAATGCAAGGTGTGGCTCTGGGCTGGAAAAGACTGCTATAAAGGACATTTTTAGGATAATTGGCAAACATCTGAAAACGGACTATTTTTAGATGATCATACTGTCTTAATCCTAAGCTCCTGAATTTGATTCTTGCAGTGTGGTCACTAAGAAACTGTCCTTGTTCTCAGGAGTTGCCTCTGAAAGCCTTTAGGGGTGAAGAGAAGTGGTGCCTGGCAGCCCACTCTCACATGGCAGCGTGCCTTGACACTTAATAAGGAGCGTGCGTGCGAAAGAGAAGGAAAGAATAGTATAGCAAGTGTGGCAAAGGGCACAGTGGAGTTCATTTTTGCAACGTTTCTAAAGGTTTGAACGTTTTTCAGAATACAATGTTGGGGGAAAATAATTTTTTAAAAAGATGTATTAGGAAGCCAGGAAACTTGGGGTCAGGAGTCCTAGTGGAAGTGCGGGGTTGGGGGGGGGTAGGGACAACCACTCAGAGCATCAGGCTCCTTCTTGATCCAATTAGGGGATTTACCTGGTTCACAGACTCCACCTCCAGAACCTCCTGAATTTGGTAAGCTCATTTACATCTCCATTTACATCAGAATTTTGCTCAGTTGGCCCACAAATTTCTGTGCAAATGGAATATAGATCTGCACCTCCAAAAATTTGGATATAATGTGAAATGTGGAATTTGGTTTACCCATATGATCTCAGATTATACATTTGCCCTCCCCTTAATCCCTACAGAAGCCGAATGGACTTAGTGGCCCACCTTGGGACAGGGCTCGGGGGGGCTGCCCTGCTCTAACCAGCTCTGAGAGTGCCGGGGAACTCCAGGGTGAGGGGTTGGCTTCTCCATTTGGGAATGGGAGGGGAAAACCAAGCCTTGTGCTTCACAGTCACTTCTGTAGTTCTCCTGTTTCCAGCCCCACTTCTCACTCTTGCCCTTCACACCTGCTTGAGTGGAGTGGAGACCGTCCAGGTATCTGCAGGGGTGTCAGCCACCTACTTCGGGCTCTGCTCCATTTCATCTGTCACCACTTTCTCACCTGCTCTCTCTCTTGCAGAAATTAATCTAAATCTCTTATCTGTGGACACCCACTTTCTCTTTGTTCCCCTTTGCACATCACCCTCATTTCAGGTGGAAAGGGGAGGCCCCCAGTGGTGCTTCTAGATGAGACTGGGGCCTGAGCATCAGGGGATCTTCCGTGCAGAGTGACACAAGCTGTATTTGGAAAGATCTCTTGCTAGAACATTCCAGGATGGTGCAGGTGACTCGTTATCCAGACTGGGAGAGACAACCAGATTTGAGCTTCCAGTTTCAGCAGTTCCCAGCACTCCTTTTTATTTCTACCCACATTGTTGGTTGGGTCAGTTGGATCCAAGATTACTGGCCTACGAATTCCATTAGATTTAAAAAAAAACAAAACAACAGTTGAACTGTTTGTGGGCGAAGAAATCAGTTTTGGGAGAAAAAAAGCATAGACTTGGAATCTGGTAACCTGGATTTCAATTCCAAGCCTCTCTGGCCCTGCCAACTCTGCTTTATAGAGCTGCTCCTTTAATAAAATAATCAAATGGCCTCCCCTTCCTGCCAACCCCTTTTTCTCTCTTAGCCCCTTCCTTCTCTGAGGGGAAGCGCCTCTCCAGAGTCCATTTCCGGGACAAAATGTGACCACAGCTTGGAACGTGGAACATTGCTCAGTCTTCCCCACTGCCAGGCAGGCCTCCCTCTGCCTCTCCTCCCGCCGCTGCTGGCTTTCTTTTGGCGCATCGTTGGCTGCACAGGACAGAGCAGGGACCTCATTCTAAAGGAGAACAGCCCAGCCCGCAGGTGCAGAGTTAAAGGGGAGGGGCTGTGGGAAGCCTGGCACCTGACGGCCGAGCTGGCACAGCTTGCCGCCCGAGGGGCTCGGCCTCACATTCACAGTTGACTGCCCGACAGACACACGGATACTCCCACTGCCCGATTCATCCCAGAGCGGTTCTGATGCCTTCAGCTCTATCAGCGTCTTTTGCTCTGCACGCCTGTTCCCAACCGAAACCTGTAAGTAGCCCCAGAGTGTACGGGGGGGGGGAGCAGCATGATGAAATCCCCCAGCGTTATCTGGTACTATGGGGGGGGGAGGGTGGTGGCTAATCTGGGGACTCAGTTCCTCCCACATCAAGCCTTAGAAATCAAGAAACCAGAAACCCTACACCCCACCAGAATGCCTCAAATTAAATGGGTTTGACAATACCAAGTGTTGGCAAGGATGTGGAGCAACTGACCCTCTTACACTGATGGGAGTACAATATGGTACAATCATTTTGGAAAACTGGCAGTATTTTCTAAAGTTATATAGATAAATATATATCCATATATATGTGGCATGTACATATATATCATGTGTACACACATATTACACGCTCATATACATGTCTCTTATAACTCAGCAATTCCACGCCTGCATATTTACTCAAGAGAAATGTGTGCTTAAATTCACCAAAAGACTTGTGGGAGGCTATCTATTGTAACCTAATTAGATCAACCTCAATTTGTAAACAACCCCGATGTCAGCATTGGGTTGCACAAATGTGATTGATTACATCAATACAATGGCATACTTCATGGAATACTTCACAACAAGGAAAAACTGCTGCTACATGCGACCACACGGCTGACTCTCCGAGACAATGCTCAGCAAGAGAAGGCAGCCACAATGCACCTGCAGGATGGTCCTACCTAGATCAAGTTTGAAAACAAGCAAAATCAACCTGTGGTGGCGCAGTGCGAATAATGGTTTGTCTGGGGGGAGTACTGACTGGGAACGGGCTCGAGGCAGCCTTTGGCGTGCAAGAAATATTTTCTAGTTTGATCTGGATGTTGTTTTTACGGATCTAAAAAAGAGCAGTAAGATTGGTGCACCTTCCGGGAGGTAAATTATCTCAATAAAAAGGAAAGGAATGTAACAATAGATACAATTTGGAAATTACCTGTTGATACCAGTACTTTATCAAGAGGATCAAATCCTTCAGTTTTCTGGGATGGTGGTTTAAAAACTCCTGCTGGAGCTCTGGGAAGCAGGCTGAGGACTCACCCGGAGAGACTTTTGTCTCATCCGAAGAGCTTCTGAGATCTCGATAGACAGAGGAGCTGGGCTTCTGGCTTCAGCCCGATGTGAGAGAGAAACACGACTGCCTTTGGTGGTCATGGAAGCTGGTCTCTAAGAGCCAGGACACTGATGGGTGAAGGGCACGCTGCCCAGCCTGTAAGAGGACGGGTGTGTTTACCCAAAGCGTAGCGGCGGGGTTGGCTTGTCCCACGAGATAACAAAATGCATTCTGAAATAACTATAAGAAAAACGGTTTGGTATCAGCTAAGGCAAGATCAGCAGAACCCAACAGAGGGACTGGAAATCCAATTTTAAATGTAAAAGGAGGTTTTCCAAGTTAGTAGGGAGAGGATGGTTTCTTTTAAAAAGTGGCATTGGCAATTGGCTTTCATCTGGAAGAAATAGTTTATATATCACATACAATATATTCTGCCACTGAGCCCATCCTGGGAATGTTTCTGAGAATTGACGGTAGAGAGACTTTTTAAAACAAATTTTAACTTTTTACTGTAGTAACGTAAACAACTCAAAATTTCCCATTGTAACCACTTTCCAGTGTGTGATTCGGTAGATGTAATTACATTCACAGTAGTGTGCCATCACCAACACCATCGGGTACCCCAACCTTTTCATCACCTCAAACAGGAACGCCGACTCATTAAGCGATGACCCTTCCCTGCCCGCTGGCCCCTGGGAGCCGGTAATCTCTTCTCCTGTCCTGTCTCTGTGAAATTTGCTTCTTCTAGGTACTTCATATAAGATCATACAATGCTTGTCCTTCCGTGTCTGGCTTATGTCACTCAACATGACGTCTTCAAGGTTCAGCCACGCTGCAGCATGTATCAGAACTTCGCTCTCTTTCACAGCTGAACAATATTCCATTCTGTGTATGGTAAAAGGACTTTGAGGAGGCAGATGGGGGCAGAGCCAGTGCGGGCAGCCGCAGTTCCCGCAGAGCTGGGCCCTTTGAGATGGGGGTGTGCAGGGCGTGGTTCTCAAACCAGGGAGCATATCAGAAGCCCCCCGCAGAGCTCATCTGGATCACGAGGGCCCAGATCACCCCCGTATCAAGGAGCCTGGGCCCCTGTGTTCCAGATTAGCTCGGGGGTGGGGTGGGTTCAGACGCCTAGCCTCAGCAGACTCATGGGGTTAGGGCAAATGTCACTGTCGATTTACAGACGAGGAAACTGACACACAAGGAAGTCAAGAAAACAGAAGCGCCCCGGATTCAAAGTCCCTGTGGATAGAGGCAGGGTGGCACACGGAGCTGTGGGAAGACACAGAGCTGCAGGAGGCCTGACTGGACCTGGTGTAAAAAGTAGGCCAGTTTAATTAGGCTAATATTTAGGAAAGAAAGCAATTTAAGAATTCGCCTCCAGGTCGCTTTTCTCACAAAGTGAGCATTATTGTTTCTTCTTGAAAAAGGGGTTTCCTTTCAGAATGTACAGCTTTACCACCACCTGGCGGTGATTCTGCATCCCCGGTGGGAGCAAGAGTTTATTTCTGGTTCTCACATCGTCCCTGCACGCGGGGGCGAGCCCAGCAGAGGGCGCGCTGGCGTGGTCTCCACCCCCAGGCTCTGAGCCAGGGGAGGGGAGGGCACAGGTTTTTCTGAGACCCCGGAGTCACACTGTCCCTTCACTTTGACTCAGCCCTTGCTCGAGGCAGGCACTCGCTGCTCTCAACCCGTAGAGTCCTAAGGGCCCTGCCAGTTAGATGTTTTCTAGCCTGACCTAACAGCTGGCGAACGTGGGTAAGGAGTGGGGCTGGGATAAGAATCAGCGCTGCCTCCCAAACTGGTAAACCGAGTCCTTGTGCTCTGACAGACCTCGGCTGCCGGAAGATTTCATTGAGGATTCCGTGCCGGCTAGTCTGCTGATGCTGGAATCGTTTAAAGTGACAAAAGAAGAGGATGAGGGTACCACCAGAATTGCCCCTGGGAACAGTTTCCCAGCTGTAGGAACCACTCTGCCAATGAAAGAGAAGCAGATTTGAAATCTGGAACCTTTGGGATCACGGGAGCACCAGTCTGCGGTGGTATTTCCCAACAACGCACAAAAGCCAAAAAAACGTCACTATAGTCTTAAAATTGAGGGGCAGCCATCCATTTGTCTGCTAAAAGACCCAAACCGGCATGCTCATAGCACTTTCCACACTAGCCAAACACTGGACCAACTCCAGCGGCTACGAGCTACAATAGAACGGCCACATGTTGTCTGTTCACCCAGTGGAATATTATACAACAACGAAAAGGATAACTACTGCACACAACCATGCAAATCTCACAAACAAGATGGGTCACCACTGTTTTCGTTTGCTAAAAGCTGCTGGGAGCAATATACCAGAAACGGGTTGGCTTTTACCATGGGAATTTGTGAAGTTAAAAGCATAGAGTTCTGAGGCTGTGAAAACGTCCAAATCAAGGCATCATCAGAGGTGCTGTCTCACCAAAAGTCAGCTGCTGGTGGTCCTGGACTCCAGCCGTGTGACGAGGCACAATGGCACTTCTGCCCGTCTCTGCCTTCTCCCCCAGGCTCACTTTCTCCCAGCACTCAGCTGTGGGCGATCAGGCACATGGCTTGTCTCTCCCTTTCCCTTCCACCTCTGGGCCTTGTCTCTGCCAGCTTCTGGGGGGGCCTCTTTCCATGCCTCTGAGGTCCGCTGATTCCAGCCTCTCAGCCTCTTGGTGTTTCTCTGTCTCTGTAGATTTTTTTTTTGTGTGTGTGTTTTCTGTCCTCCGTTTATAAAGGGCTCCAGCAAGAGGACCAAGATCCACCCTGAGACTTCACCTCACTGAAGCAATCCAAACAAAGCCCCCTCAACTGAGTCCAGTCCAGCCAAAGGGTCCCACACCCGCAGGAATGGATTAGCCCCAAGAACACAATCTTTTCTGGGATCCACAGAAACCTTCAAACTGTCACATTCCACTTATATAGGGTGACCAACTCATCCCGGTTTTCCTGCTCATTCCTAGTTTTAGCACAGAAAGTCCCTTGTCCCAGGAAATCCCTCAGTTCTGGGCAAGCTGGGAAGTTTGGTCATCCCACATTTACATAACGCTTAAAATCACGCAGAACACATCGACGCTGCTAGAAGTTGGGCAGTGACTGGAGAGGGGGGCCAGGGGGGCTCTAGGGGGCTGGGAATGTTTTGTTTCTCCGCCTGGGTGTGGATCCCACAGGTATGATTTTGGGGTCACCCACTTAAATCTGTGCACTTTTACTGTTGTATATTTTACTTCAATTTTATTGGGTTGACAATACTGAGAAGCAGGATAGCACAGTGGTTAAGTATGGATGTTCTAAAGCAGATTATGTGGGTTGAAATCTCAGCTCTGACACCAGTTACCAAGTAACGGAGCTCACTTAACTTCTCTGTACCTTGGTTTCCCCACCTGGGCCAGGGTGAGGTGGCAGCAAGTGTCCAAGCTTACTTTCTGTTAAGGCCAGCAGGCATGGAAGGTCAGAGATTAGAAAGCACTGTGACGGCAGAAAGGGAGGATTCCAGGGCTGGAGAAAATAAGGGTGGGGGGACCTCGGCAGCTCTGCCACTGCCCCCAGGGTCCTGGTGGCTTCCCAGTGGCCCTCTTCCCTCGGACTGAGCCCTGAGACTTGGCCTGCAGCACCTGATATTTCCAGCCGATTGCTCGCTCTGGAGAAACCCCAGAGCTACTCGGAGTGGTTTACCAAGGCCTGATGGCTTCTGTTTACTCCTCTGTAATAAGGGGAGGATAGAAAAAACAATAGAATTAATAATGAGCAATCACGGCTGATTTACTGAGCACCAACTCTCTAGCTTAAGCCTCACGACACCCCAAGATTCCTTCTCTCCTCGTTTTACAGCTTTGGAACCTGAGACCTAGAGAGGTTGAGCAGCCTGCCCAGGGTCATGGTAAGGAAGGGGCAGAGCCAGGGCTCGGCCCAGACAGCTGGCTCCAGAGCCCGTGCCCCTCACCTCCACTCCCCAGCATCTAACCGGGGAGAAGACAATGCCTAGCTTGGGCCTGGTACCCGGGTACTCAGCTTGGGGTCACTCTGCCATCTCCTGGCTCGAAGCCCTGATGCTCTCTGCCCACACCCTGCACTTGGGGGAACTGCTGGAGTTTCTGACAGTCTGTACAGGGCACCGCGGAGTTCTGGATCAACTCAGCCAGGTCCTCAGAGGCACCGAGGGCAGCTGGGGGCACCAGTTCCCTGGAGCTGCTGCCGCTACGTCTGCTCAGAGCCAGGAAACTGAAACTCACCTAAGGCCCCGCCCCGGTGGCTGTGGTTACCAGCCCTCCAGTGGCGCCCGAGGAGCTCAGACTCAGGGAGAGGAGACAGGAGACAGGAGAGACCCAGGGAGGGGCCTGACACAGCCCGCAGGATTGGCAAACCCCGGGTCAGCGGGCGGAAGCGTCTCTGCCCAGCTCCTCATGCACGCGCACCCGGGCAGGCCTCACGGGCACCGCCCTGCAAGGGCAGAGAACAGACCCAGGGATGCATGGGCAGGTCGCACAGCCCTGCATCCACAGCCAGCAATTCGAAACCCAGAGAGGGCACCGAGTCGGGTGCCTCTGCCCAGCAGTGAGGAGCAGTACAGAAGGTAGCATTCCCCAAGGGGTGGGGCAGACAGGGCCCTCGGCTGCATGGTAGCTCATCCGGCTTTCCAGCAATAATGAGAGGTAGGCCAGGCAGGGGTCCTAAAGCCCCTTTTCCAGATGGGACCATGGAGGCTCAGAGAGGTGGAGAGATTTGCCCAAGGTCACACAGCTGTAAGTTGTCTGCCACACTGCCTGATGCCAAAGCCCATGCTGTACTTACTTTCAACATTTTATTTGGAAATAGTTGGAAATGCTGAGAAAAGTTGCAAGATGAGTCCAAAGAACTCCCTTAGTTCTTCCCCCTAGAACATTTGCCCACATTTGCCCATTCATTCTCTCTCCATCTTACGGGTTTTGTTATTACTGAGCAATTTGAGTGCAAGTAGCAGACATTATGTCCCTTTACTTCTAAATGTTTTGATACTCATCACCTAACAAGGACATCCTTTTCCCTAATGTAGAACAATGATCCAATTCAGAATTTTAACATTGATATACTGCCATTATCCCCATATGGCTCATATTCAAATTTCACCAATTGCCCCAATGCTGTTACTTATACCCTCCTCCCCCAATCCAGGACCCATACACTGCGGCTGCATTTAGTTGCCTTGTGTCACCAGTGGGTTGGTGATTTTCCCTGAGAAAGCCCCTCCGTGTCCTGACTGTCCACTCTTGTATTTTGAAGGTGCGGGTCGAGTTGTGCCCTGGTTGTCACCCCCCTATTCTGTCCCAGGGATGCCATGCTTTATCAACTGTCTCCATGACTCTCTGTAGGTCAGGCCCTCCTGGCTGCCCCTCCAGCGACTCCTTGGGAAAATTGTGCCCACCTGATGGTCCCCCCCCCACCCTTGTGATTTCCAGTGACATCATTCCCTGTGCTATCGGCAAGCCTGGTTCAGCCATGGCCTACGGAGAGGCCCCGTGAGTCTCTTAACCACACTGTATCACTCTCACCAATGCCTCCACAGGGCCTCGGTAAAGCTGCACCCCGTGCCTTCACATGGAAGGTACTCAGCAGTCCTTTTCTGACCTTACATAGTAGCCCACTTGCCTGACTTAAAAGTTATTGTGGTTATATGAATGCATGGATATAAATGTGTATATATGTGTGTATAACAAAGTTTGCCATTTTATCCATTTTCAAGTGTACATTTACAATGTTTTGCTACCATCACCACCATCTAGTACCCAAAAAGGAGGACATAAAGCACACACGCCTGTACTGCCTCTGTCTGTGCCCTTGGCAGACAAAGCTAGTCGAACTGGGCATGTTCTCCTGCTAGCAGCTGAGCTCAGAGAGCATACACTATAGGCCTGTGAGCACTTGCTTCTTCCTACATCTAGGCCAAACATTGCTAATCAGTCATGGCATTTGTGCCCCCACTTTCCCTTATGACATCCATGGCAGACATCACTAATAGATTAAGTCATTCTTCTCTTTAGAATCCTTCTGAACACAGGGCTCCACTCCAAGCAGGCACTACCAATTGATTGTGGCTGACAAGTGAGATGAGAACTCTTTGCATAACTTGATAAAAGTCCTTGGATTGGGGAAGAGAGAGAAGTCACTGATAGATCAAGAATGGGTTTCAGCAGGAGGAGGGATGTGAGCGGGTTTGGATGGGCAGAGAGCAGCCAGGAAGGAGGAAGGCATTCTCGGCAGGGTTGGGGCAGTAGGCAGTAGAGTAGCTGAGTAGCCGCATGGAGGCTGGCCCTAGAAGAGAGTGTTGGGTAGGGGTGTGGGTGTGGGTGTGTGTGATGGAGAAGATGAGAACCCAGGCTGGTGCCAAACCATGGAGTCTGGACTCAGGGTACAGGCACAGGAGACGGGAGTGTGTGAGCTGGGGACCGCCCAGCTGATACGAGGTGGCATTTAATGAAGCCGTCAGGCTGGGTAAGCAGGGTGGGCTGTGGAGAGGAGGAGGGAGGGCTGAGAGGCATGCTGGACTGAGGTGGACAGCAGGGTCACTCAGTCTCACACGCACACAGGCTCACCTGGGCATCACCCAGCAGCCTTGCGGGGGAGGAGTTAGAGAAGGTGGTGGACCCTCGAGACACCGGGACCACAGGGATAGAGAGGAAATGGAGGCACAGGGGGAGCCCGCGGGCCACGACCCCTGCCCACGCCACCCCCGCACTGTAGGTCTCTCACCTACCTGTCGTGGCTGGATGGGGTGCCACCCCTGCCCATGCAGTACGGGGTGGGCGCGTAGGCGGCAGCTTCCTTGGTCAGCAGGTCCCAGGGAGCACCCTGGCCCAGGTAGCCCGGTGAGGCCGCCAGAGCCCTGCTGACGGGCCTGAAATTCCCAGCCAGGGTCGGTCTTATTCCTGGCAAGAGTGAGGTGTCAGCCTGTGGGGTGGTCTCTTCCTTCACCCAACACTGCAGGGCTCGGGGGCGCGGCTCAGAGACGCCTCCAGGACGCTCCAGGCACACTCAAGGCCGAGATGGAAGAGAAGCCACAGGTGGGCCGCTTCTCCAAGCTACCTGGCTGGCAGACATTACTCATCAACCACAGTCCTCAATGACCACTTACCCTGGTGCACAGGCAGCAGGCATTGCTAATCAATCACGGCTCTGGCTGCATCCCACTGCCCGCATCCACCGTAGACCTCAGTAGCTGATTAGCTGCCCTTTTCAGCTGAGCCAAATCTCAACCTCAGAGTCTTTCCCATCCCATTACCGCCCACTCCCTGGAGATGCATCATGAGTTTGCAAAAGCATCTCTGCTGTCTCCATACCCACTTCAGAGGTAGGCAAATTACCAAAAATGAGCCGCGCTCCTCTTACCTGGTGGGTTCACAGGTAGGGCTGCTACATTGAACAAAGGCAAACACAGGCCTTGTTCCCCTGGGCCAGGAACTCGCCTTTGGGCTGGAGATATTCACTGGTGAACTTGTCAAGGTTCCTGCTGGGGCTTGGAAAAGGCGAGTGGGTGGCAGAGGAATCCAATGGGGTCAGCTCGGGACGGGATCCCCGACCAACACTCAGACCCTGCCTTTTGGCAGATCCTCGAGGTCACATCGGAGGGACCTGAGTTTGAGTCCCGGTTCCACCACCAGCCCACAGCCTTAGTTTCCCCTCTCCTCACTGGGCTGTTTTGGGTGGTAAGCTGGTTGTGAGACCCCTCTGCTGAGCAGTAGAGTCGTGGTAAAGCCGTACCCCCTTCTGGAGCTGCAAATGGCTAGTCTCTTCGGGGGGGGGTTCCCTAGGAGTAAGCCGTGATGGCCATGCTTGCAAGAAAAGGGAAGTAGGGGGAGTGGGAGAGGGCGGGGGACATAGAGAAGCAAAGGCGGGGTCTCAGCTGGAGGAAAGTTTTTGCCTGATCTCACGGGGAGCTCTAGATAAAAAGATAGATAAAAAACCCAATATTTTGGAAAGAGTAGTAAAGACGACTCACTAGAAAAATTGCTGTGGCTCTGGGTAGGAGGAAGGCAGTTATAAATATATTGGGGCGGGGCGGAGAGTTATAAAAACCCAGAAGGACCCTGTTCTCACATGGCTTCACAAAGATCGTTAAGGTTTTGTTTTCCTTCCAAGAAACTGAAACGAAAAAAATAGATTAGAATCACCTGAGGAGCTTCCAAAGTTCCCCTCCCCCGGGGCCCCACCTGCAGAGAATCTGATTCTGGCCCAATCAGCAAGAGAGTCTAGAAGTTCCCTGGATGATCCAGGTAGGAAGCCAGGGCTGAGAACAATAGCTGTCCACCAGCAACCACGAGTGTGGTTTATGCAAGTTGATAAAGGTGGAACGGCAGTTTTTGGGCCCATTCAAAAAATTGATCTTGATCTTATATAAGAATGCTAGTGACTGGATGCACATTTATATTTACTGAATTAAAATAAAACGAAGGAGGGTATGCATCACTTTTGAAAATGATAGCCCCTTTTACCTGACTTTTCAACTAACCAGCTGATTACTGGCCCATCTCATTGGTAAGAAGTTCTAATGCACCATTGTTCACAATCACGAAGTGCCCTCCGAAGAGAACCAGGTGGAGCACACACATGGTAGAAGACGGGGCAGCTGTTACATGTGAGGCCAAAATTTAACTGTCAGCATGGAGAGAGAACTAAAATTTTTTTTTTTTTTTTTAATTTAAAAATTAAAGTGAAAGATCAGGAAACAAAACAGGATGAGCAGTAGAACCCTATTTTTATATACAGAGAAAGACAGGTGGAGTCAGAAAAAGCTAGAAAGACAGGACTAACATTTTAACAGGTTTGAAGGAGGGACTATGGGAGGAATCTTTAAAAAATGATTTTCTTGTTCATATTTGCTCATCTTACTGCCAAAAACCAAATGCTGTTTTTGGAATAAGAAAAAGTAATTTAATAATATTTTTAAATACTAAAGACCTTCTTCTGAGGTCCAGAAGACCTGTGTCCAGGAAACACATTCCAGGGGCATGTCTGACCTGGAGGAGACCCTTGGAAGTGTGCTGGTTAAATTCAGTTTAAAAGAACTTCCAAAGTCCAGAGTTGCACATAATAAGACGAGGCGAGAGAAGTTCATATATAAATCATGCACTTCCCTCCCAAGTGACAAGGCCCAGCGGTTTTGAGAAAAGTGCTTTGGGGTTGTGAGAGTTCCAAGGGAAAGGCCAATGGCCAGCTCTAAGTGAGATCTTGAAGGACATCTGCTACCGGTTCAATGTTAAAGAGTACCTGTGGGCTCATCCTTGGAATCCGATCAGATAGAAGAGAGAGAGAGTGTTGATGATGGTAATTGAAGGCTGATTTTCATTTTCTACTTCATTTCATTCACATTTGTCTTTCCTTTTTTAAACCACAAGCATGTGATTCATAAAATTTATGTATGTATATTTAACTCTCGTGATAGCTTAGAATGTTGTGAAATAAGCTCAGTCCTCCCTGCCTCCTCCTCCCAGTCTCTAAGGGGGAGGGGCGTGTGCTTTCTCACCCTCTAATCTGGGACTCAGCCATGTGACTTGCTCTCACCCAATGGGACATCAGTGGATGTGACACAAGCAGAGGCAGTGGGTGGAGTGGGTGGGACCCCTTGTGCTTCTGACACTGTCAGATGCAAGGGCCTGAGAGACCATGTTTATTGCCCTGCTGCCTCTGTTTAGTATAAAGCACCTAGTAGGGTCCCTGGCACATGATAGGCACTTCATGCATGGGCGCTGCAGTGACTGCCTCCCACTTTTCTTTTGTTGTTTTTAATACAAACAATAGAAATGGAACACACGACCGTGGCGGAAGATGCCATTTGGCTCTGAGCTGGTGGTAGGTGGGCTTGGAAGAGTGTATGAAGTGTGGGGGAGAGGTAGGAGTGAGATTTGAGAGGGAGGGTCCAGAGGCCGGGAGGTGGCAGCTGCTTCCACAAGTGGGCAGTTAGCATTTGAGGAAATGTCACAAGCTGAAGATGGTAGGACCAAGTGCCAGTTCTTGCTTGCAGCTAGGAATTACCGAACAGTGAGCACCTGCCTTCAAGCTGGTAGTAGAAGTGGTGAGTTAGCCTGGGTCCTCCGTCTCCGTGAAACAGATGTTAAGAGAGGATGAAGATGAAATGGGCAAGGATTTTCTTAGAGGGAACACCTGTGTGAAGGAAAACGGGTCGGAGCTGGGAGAGACGGTGGTCACGTTTGACTCTGAGAGATGGAAGGAGGGAGGGGGAGTTGGGAGGAAGCTCTTAGACTGCTGTGTCCCCACCCTGCCTGCCCGGTACTGGCCTGCCTTCATATCCCCAGTCACTAGCCAGAAGCAGCCGGTGGGAAGCGAGGCCCTCTGCAGACACGGAGGTGGATTTGAGAGAACAGCGGGGCCCTCGGTCAAGCACGTCCAGGGCGTCCAGGACGGCGAGCACGTTCTCAGGGCCGTCGGGTGGTGAATCAAACCTAAGAGGTCAATAACCATGCAAGTGTCAAGACCACGCTGTGGTTGGGAGCACGGCTTCAGAGAGAGGAGGAGGAGGAGGGTCCACATTCAGAATCTGCTCTTCAGCTGTGGGGTGACCCCGAGCCTTAACCTTGGAGAACCTCAAGTCCCTCGATTTATTACTCTGAGGATAATAATCAACCCCGTTTGCCAGGGATGCTGCTTGCCAGCCGCTCAGGTGTTTTCACCTTTCAGACTCTTGGGAGAGGCTGCTTGCCGGCACCAAGCGCGGCCTGGCGGTGCACATTGCTGGCGGCTTTCTCCCAGCATTCACCTTCTGGGGCAGCGCTGCCCAGTAGAAACCTAAGCTGAGCCCCCTAGGTAATTTTATCTTTTCTAGCCACAGTAAAAAGGTAAAAAGGAACAGGTGAAATAATTTTTATTTAATTTGATATATTAACATGGAATCAATATAAAATGATCAGTCATTAAGAATTTGACATATTTTTTGTACTAAGTCTTTGAAACCCCAGTATTTCTTTTATACTTAGCCCATCTCGGTTTGGACTAGACACATTTCCAGTACTCAGTAGCCACGCATGGCTAGTGGCCCCTGGATTGGACAGGGCGGTTTTAGAATGTATCCTAGAGAAATAGTCAGAGATATGGACAAAGGTTGATGAACCGAGACGTTTGTCTCAGGCTCAGATGAAATAGAAAACTGGGAGGGTCCTCAATTGACCACCATTGAAATGCTCTCCTCGAGTGCCAGCTCCTCAAGGATGGGGAATTTTGTCTGCCTTGTACACTGCTGTGTTTCCCAAGGCCTAGAACTACGCATAGCACATAGGAGGTGCCCAACAAACATTTCCAGTTGAATCAATGAATACACACGCACACACATACACACACTTACACTCATCCACATGCACACGCAACACACAAAGAGCTCTGTGCTCGCTGCTAATAAACATCCAACGAGTGGTTTCTGCGATTTTATTATTACTGAGAATGAATTGGACCATAACTCTTTTGCATAGTACAGAAAAGAAAGTTGGGGCCGGGATTCCACTCTCTTGTCCGAATCTCTTCTATTTCTCCCAGGGATGAGGTTGGGGTGGGGTGGGGGAATGCTGTCTAGGACAGGAGAAAGAGGGCATAGCGTAGTGGAAGGGGCAGGGCTCAGGTGACCCAGGTTCTGGACCCTGAGCTGAGGCCGAATCACTGTAACCTTGGGGCAGCCCTTTGCCCTGTCTGGACCAAGGGGCCCATGTGGGAACAGGGGGCCGGCCCAGATCTGGAGGCCCTTCCCCGTCAAAGCACCGGAGTTCAGAGGATGCTGCACGTCCACTCATCTTCTGCAGGCCCAGGGGTCGCAGCCTGAGGATAAAACCAACGATGGTGTTAGGGAGCTGCTCCTTCCACCAGAAAGCTTTAAGGAAGGACTTGTTCCCAGCTGCTGAGAACGCAGCCAGCAGCCAGCCTTTCCTTTTCCCCTCGGGGGGCCTCCTCAGCTCCCACAAGCTGCCTTGCAGGAGGCCACGCCCCTTCCTGAGCTGCCCACATGTGGCGGCTGATCCGAGTAAGGCAAGGCAGGCCTGGCATCTCAGGCCACTGCAGGTCGGCTCCGAAGAGCCATCCAGCTCCGGGGCGCTCCCTGGAGTTGGCTGAGGCTGTCCTTGCCCCTGGATTGTGGCTGAGCTTCGCCCTCTGCCCAGTCCTGCCTCGTCTCCCTCCTTTCTAAAGGTTCCGAGGGCACTCCCCAGGGAACAGCCTGTGTGCTAAACTCCTTCTCACAGTCTGTGTCCTGGGGAACCCACCCACACACAGCACCAGCGGTCCCCCGGCATCAGGAGGACCACCATCCTGGGGGAGGGACGACAAGAGCAGGGCACGGCCCAGGTCACTCAGCGGCTCTGAGCCTCCTGTTTGTCAGATGATAAGTGAAAAGGTCTTGGGGCAAGTTTAGTGTGGTGCAATGAGCACTGGCTTTGGAGTCCATTGAGTTTGAACCCCAGTTCCACCACTCTCTGGATGAGTGTCCTTGAGCAAGTGACTCCAGCTCTCTGAGCCTCAGTTTCCTCATCTGTCGGAGGAGGATGAGAGAAAACATACCTCATTGGGTGGTTGTGAGGATTTCATGAGATAGTATATATTAAAGGGCTTCGGACAGAACCTGAGCCCATAGCAGATGCTCAGTAAGGGTGGTTGTTAGTCTTCATTCTTCTTCTTCTTGGAATGAGCCAACTGGGGCTGTCCAAAGAGTTACCCCAGGCCACGGCAGTTTTGATTAAAGAATGAGCTCTGGACAAGGGACGTTAGAATTCCAAGAACCATCTGTTTGGGGCCAAAGTGACCATAAAATATGGCGCGAGCCTGTAACTACATGAATATAGGAGCACTCCAGCAAGAGGCAATTTCTTGGGAGAGAAAGTTCTCCAGCTATAGGTCCCAAGCTGAGCAGAGTGGGTGGGTAGATGGGGGAATGGACAATGGAGGAGGCAGCAAATCTCACCGGCACATTCCAGGAGCCCACTGGAGACCCGTCCCATTTCCTAAAGCATGGGTAACTCAGCCAGGCATGAGCCTTTTGTGCCAGCCGCCACCAGCCCTCGGGGTTTCCGCCGCCTACGTTTCCTGTGGGGTCGGCTGGGTCCAGGATGACAGGCCTGAAGGAGAAGGTTGGGAGAGGGACAGGTGAGGAGCTGGGGCTGTGTCCCGGGTGTCAAGATGCCCCTGGGGAAGGTTGGGACTCGGGGCCTGGGGAGGGGCCCAGCAGGCACTGCTCCCCGGGGTTGTGTCCTGCCCCACCGTGGGCAGTGGGCATGAGGAGAAAGAGCCTGGCACTTGGGACTGGCAGACGAGGGTTCAAATCCCACCTCTGCCCTTTCTTAGAGGCATGCTCATGGGCAAGTCACTTGACCTTTCCAAGTCTCAGTTTTCTTATCTGTGAAATGGGGAGAGTTGAGGGTTTGCCTACCGCAAAGGAGTGGTGTTAGGAGAGAGACGAGATGTGAAGTGTTCAGTACAGTAAATGGAACAAAGTGGTCAATAAATGTCAGTTATAATAATAATTATCATTATTACTATTATGTTAGCATGTGTTAGCCTTCCAGGAAAGCTTGCCATACATGGGAACAACTGTTATTTCTGTTTGAATTCCAGCTACCTTACTTATTTTCTGTTAAGGTTTGACCAAGCTCCTTACCTCTCAGGACCTCGGTTTTTCTCATCTATAAGAAGGTTAGCATAGTGACCCTGACAGGGTTGGAGATGGTTGTTTGAGTGAAGTTAGATGGCAGTAATAAAACGCCAAGCACTGTGTTTGGTGACACAAGATGCTCAGTAAACGTGGGCCCCCCCCCGCTCTCCATTTCCAAGGCAGCGTAGCTATAGCCAGGGGTTCATGTACCTGGGTTTCTTCAGCTGACTCTTCAGGTACTGTCCAATAATGTGGTTTGCAAAGTTGTAATACACTGTCCAGTAGATGCAAAGCTGTTTATAGTTCAGTACTAACTCCAGGACGGTCTGAAACCCTTGGGCTGTTACGAATTCTGGTTGCCCGCATCCTTGTTCCCAAGCATAGACTGTCAGGAGCTCCAGAGTGTACTGTGGTGGTAGTGGCTTCCCAAGCTCCTCCTTACACTAAAAAGAGGAAAAACAACCAGGAAAATGGGTTTGTCCAGTTTTTGTGCAAAGCACAGGGCTTGGTATATGGTTTGGTGCCATTTTAAGAGCAGGGATCAGCAAACTATAACCTGCAGGTCAAATCCGGTCGATATGTTTTTGTAAATAAAGTTTTATTGGAACAAAGCCATGCCCATTCATGTACATATGGTCCATGGTTGCTTTCATGCTACAAGGGCAGAGTTGAGTGCTGTGACAGAGACCTTGGGGCCCACAAAGCCTAAAATAGTCACTATCAAGCCCTTTACAAAAAAGTTTGCTGACCCCTGGTTAAGACTTTGGGCTCTGAATTCTGACTGATGTGGGCTCGAATCCCGGTTTCACCATTGTCTGATTTCTGGGCAGGCAACTTAGACTCTCAGAGCCTCAGTTTTCTCATTTTCTAAGTGAGTGCTAATAATAGCACCCACCTATTAAGGCTAATAAGAAAATTAACTAAAAAACTACCAGTAGCATCCCCAGAAGCCTCACAGAAGCAAACAAGAATACTTTATGGAAGAAGATACATAGTCCAAAGTTTCTAATTACTTTATACATATTTTTTCAAATGACCTACACATAGATAACCAGGCACACAAGAAAACAAGCCACCAAGAGTGATGACCAGTAGAAAAAAAGAGACAGCAGTAATAAATCCAGAAACACTTAAATATTAGAATGATCTAGCATGGAATTTAATTAGGAATATTAAACTCAAAGAAATAAAAGGAAAATTGAAATAGTCAATGGGGAATTAGAAACTCATAAAAACTAACAGCAGATTTGAAAAAAGAAGGAAATAGAAATTCTAGAACAAAAATGACAAATACTATGTTTAATAGCTCAATAGCAAATTAGATAGAGCTAAATTGGACTAAATTAGACTCAGCTCAAGAGAAAATCAGTAAATTGGAAAGTAGATCAGAAGAAACTATCCAGAATAAAATCTGGAGAGAGAAAAGAAAAGAAAGAAAATACAGAATATAAGGTAGAGCTATGGAGGATAGAGTGAAAAGTCTAACATGCATTTATTTGGAAATAAGAAGAGAAAGAAGGAGGTAAAATACTTTAGGAGAATGGCTGAAAATTTTCCAAAACTGATGGAAGACATCCATCTACAGATTTGAGAAGCTCAAAGAGCCCCAAGCAGGACAAATAAAAAGAAATCATTATCTAGACACATCAGAGTGAAATTAAACAAACACACACACACACACACACACGGAGAAAAATCTTAAAAGCAGCTCGAACATAAGACAGATTATCTACAAAGCAGGTAGACTGACAACTGAGTTCTCAAGGCTGATGCTGGAAGGTGTTTCAATGTGTTGAAATGACCACTGACCCCGGAAAAAAAACATCCTTCAACAATAGAATCAAATCATTTTCAGACAAAAACTGAGAGCGTTCACTACTAGCAGACCATCACCAAAGGAAATCCTAAAGGATGTACTTTGGGCAGAAGGAAAACGATCCCAGATGGAAGGCTAGCGATGCAGGGAAAAATTAATAGTGAAAAAAGTAGTAACTATGTGAGGAGATTCAATAATCATCAGCTGTGATACACAATATGCCTTGTGGAATTTGGAAATATATGGAGACGTGAAATACACAACAAGAATACACATACGCCGAGGTGGTGGTGGTAAGTGGAGTCAAAGCACTGTAAGTTCCTTGGGTTATCTTAGAGGAGGATGGAGTTGAGAAAGACAATTCTTTGCTGTTCAGGACTGTCTTGCTCATTGTAAAACAACTAACAGTCTTGGCTTCTTTCCACTAACTAGAAGCAGCATTCCCGCCCCATCACCTTGCCCACCAAAAACGCCCTTGAGAATTTCCAAGATGTCGCAACTCTTGTTGGGAACCACGGTTGTAAGTTCTAAAATGCTCAGGACCCATGATTAAAATTTCTGGAACATCAAGCACCTGAGATGTCTAGCAACTAAACGATTGTCTTGCTTTTTTTTTCCTAGAGGCGGTGTTTTTCAAATTGGGGATATTATCTCTAATTATTTTCATTCCTTCATCCAGCAAATAAATATTGATCATCTATTTTATCAGGCAAACCCTTGAGTCAGAAGACCCACGTTCATCTTAGTTCCACTACTTATTAGCTGAATGAACCATCTGACCCTTAGTTTCTCTTGCTGTAAAATGGGTTTGATAATAACATCTCCCCTTACCTAGCTCCCGGAGGCTGAAACAAGGCACAGGGCATTTAGAATTACGTGGAAAGTATTAAATGCGTTGAAGAGCCCGGCACAATATGAGCACGTGCTACGTGTTAGCTTTTTAAAAGGAGCTACATTTATCAGGAGCAGCTGTGTGCCGGGTACCTCGCTAGGTACCTTACCATTGCCGAGCCTGCTGCTCTTTCTGCAAATGAGAAAACAAAAGCACAGAGACGTTGAGTGCTGGTTCAAAATCAGATAGCCACAAACAGGATAGGAGAGGGATCTGAGCACATCAGCCCCCCTGACGGCCCCATCCGCCTTCTGGACAGGGTGTGCACTCTGTGAGTGAGTGTGTGTGCGTATAGTTAGAGCATTCACATGGCAATTATTTATTAAGCACCGATTATATGCCGGCCACTGTCCTAAGTTATACAACAGTGAACAAAGCACAAAAATCCCTTAATTCACCTACTTCTTCTGGTGGGGGAGACAGACAATGAATAGACAGGTACACATAAACTAGGTCCGTTTTAATAAGTGCTGCGAGGGAAAATAAAGTGGCGTAAAGGGTGGAGAGTGATGGGTGGGTGTGCTAATTTAGACAGGACAGTCAGGGAAGACTTCTCAGAGGAGGTGGTATTTGAGGCAAGATTGAAAAGAAATGAGAGAGAGAGAGGAGTTGGCGGCCATCTGGGGGAAGAACTTTCCAGGCAGAGGGAAAGGCATGGGGGTGAGGGGGTAGGCAGGGTGAGGGGGGGCTTTGGAGAGGTAGAGGGGGATCCTGTGAGCTTCATGCGATGGTCATAGAGTTGGAGACAATTGGGGAATTAAGGGTATATTTTGAGTACAGGACTGACTGACTGGATGGGGATGGAGTCAAGGAAGGGCTAAGGCTTTTGGATGGAGCCACTGGAAGCCCACAGTCGCCATTTCCTGAGATGGGGAAGACTCAGAGGCAGGAGACTCCCGGATCCTGCCCCCCTCCTCCCCCTCATCCTCCCCCTTCCCTCCCTCCCTGTGCTTTCCTTTCCAGCTCCTCATTCTCCTCTGCCTCCTCCTCTCTCTCATTCCCCCCTCTTCCCTCCTTCCTTCTCCCCACTTTCTTCCCCACCTCCCCCTGTGTCTCTCCTTCTTCCCTTCTCTCCACCCCCTTCTGCTCCTCCTTTCTTTCCTCGGCTTTCCTTCCTTCTTCCTTTCAGCCTCTCCATCCTCGTTCCCTCCCCCTCCTCCTCCTCCTCTGTGCTCCCAGCCTGGGCAGAGCCCACGGGGCAGGGTGGGAGGCCCATACCTTTTGGTACCAGTACTTGACCAGGCGGATGAGGCTCTTCAGCTTGGTGGGCCGCTGCCTCAGGAAGGCCCGCTGCAGCTCCGTGAAGCAGGTGGAGAACTCGCCCTCTTTTCCCTTTTGGGTGCACTCCTGGATGAGCTGGACGTAGATCTGGGGGTTGGGTCTGTACCCTTCAGTCACCTGTCCTGTTAGAGACGAAGCCATAGCTGTGACATGCTAGCTCTTCTCTGAGGTCCTTGCAGTCTGTCTGGGAGGACAAGTTCACTGGCCATGGGGAGCGGTGGAAAGGGGGCCAGTTTCAAATGGAGTTGGGGGGCTTGAGGTCCATTGGAATCCTCCCTTCTGCCATCTCCACTGCCCCATCCAAGCCACCATCATCTCTCATGTGGCCCAGGGCAGCAGCCACCTCACTGGTTCCCCTACAGCCCATTCTCCACCCAGCATCTGGGGACAGGGTCTTTTAAAATCTGATCATGCCTCTTCCTACTTCTCTTGCCCCCCAGAATAAAATCCAGGTTGCCACTGCTCCCATCTCACCTCCTGCCTTGGTTTCTTTGCTCACTTACTACCCTGGCTCTTTCTCTCTTCCTCAATGTGCCAAGCTCATTGCTGCCTCAGGGCCTTTGTACTTGCTGTTTTCCTTTTCCCAGAACCCCCCAGATCTTCCCATGCCTGGCTCCTTTAGGCCTCGGCCCAAATGTCACCTCCTCAGAGAAGCCCTCCCTCATCCCCTTGCCTAAAGAAGCCCACCAGCTTACATCACTCTCCATTCTATCACCCTGTTTCATTTAACTCACAGCACGTATCACTCCAAATTTATCTTGCTCATGTCTTCACCATCAGGCTCTAGGAGAGCCATTCCTTGTGTGGCTTTCACAGCTATAAAATAGTACGTGGCACACAGTAGGTGCTCAGTACCTACTGAGCTGTGGTCTGAGCTGTTCACTGGATGTCTTGCTCTCTCCTCTGGCTGCCCATTGCCCTCAGGATAAATTCTTTGCTAAGTACAGGGTCCTGCAGCGTCAGCTCTGCCAGCTCCTTTTGGAATGAGCTTCTCCCCACCCTCCCCACTCTGTCACACCTCCTAAGTCCCCACAACGCACCAGCCTCTTTTGTAGCCTCTTGGCCTTTGCTTGTGCCGGCCCCTGCTGAAAGGGCTCTCCCCACCCCCTGTTTTTTTTTTTTTTGCAACCTTTATACCCCAGTACCCGGCATGGCAAAGGGGATGAGTTCCCAAACTTTCTTGTTCCTTGCTATCTCTGAAGTCTCAGTCTTTTTTTTTTCTATGGCTCTCCTAGGCCAAAAGAAATACCTAACAGTTTTGTGTATTCAGTAGTTAGGTCCAAGCAACTCCTCAGCAGTAATTTGTGTGGTTTCGAGTCTGAACTATTCCACGGCGCCCTTGTGAGCTCACTGTGGAGTTCTGGGGTGCTCTGGGGTGCCTTGTGCCCAGATGGGAAAGTCACCTTTTTTTTTTTTTTTTTCAATTTTTACCGGGAGGTCCCGGGGATCGAACCCAGGTCCCTCCATATGGGAGACGGACGCCCAACCATTTGAGCCACATCCACCTCCTGGAAACTCACCTTTTTGAACACCTACTGTGTTCTAGGCCCTGAGTAACAGCTTCATGTAGGTCATCACGTAATATGTAAAATAATCGTACGGCACAGGGAGTGGAAATTGAGCCTCTGAGAAGTTCTATTTCCTGTTCAATTCTTCCTGCAGGATATATATATATCCTAACCCTCAGGATAAATTTGATGAGGCTTCCTCTTGTTTGGGAAGAAAAATGAAATTATACCTTTTAAGAATGGGGCAGGGTAGATCTGGCTCAGGTCCACCCTGCCCCATTCTTAAAAGGTATAATCCGCACACCTTGCCTTAGGTAGATCTGGTAAGCCTTGTAGGTGTTCTAGAACAGGGGTTCTCAGCCTCTTCTGTTCCACGGACCCCTTTGCCAGTCAGGTGAAAACCACAGACCCCTTACTAAGTCCACACTAGACTGTGTATTATTTAATAACTATATCACACCTGCACCAACACGTCCCCACAAGAATATTTTTTAAAAATTTACATTCAAGCCCATGGACCCCTTGTTAAGAACTCCTGTTCTAGAAGAAAACTCTGTGTCCCCAAATTGAGCCAGTTTTTTTTTTAGGTACTGGGGCCAGGGATTGAACCCGGGACCTCGTATGTGGGAAGCTGGCGCTCAACCACTGAGCCACATTGGCTTCCCTGAGTTGGTTTTATCATTTGTTTTGCTTGTTGTTTTGTTCTTGTTTTTTTCAGGAGGCACCGGGAACTGAACCCGGGACCTCCCATGTGGGAAGCAGGAAGCGCAACTGCTTGAGTCACATCCACTCCCAAATTGAGCCAGTTTGCTGTTTAATGCCCCTCCCTAGTTCGTTCTTGCCCCTGGAGAGATTCTAAAATCTCCCCTTAACTTCAGAGGGATGCCCTGTTTTGATAAAACTCTCAAACGGTGGGAAATTTCTACTTAGAAACGTGGAAAGGGAAAGAAAGAAGGCCTGCCATGCTGTCACAGGACAGGTCTAAGACCCCTCGTGGCTGGGGGCACTCACCCAGTGCGTCAAAGGCAGGCAGCACGTCAAACTCCACCCCTTCCTTGAGCTCGGGGCTCCTCAGCATGAAGCTGAGCACACGGGGGTTCCCCCATTGACTCAGGACCTCAAAGTTCACAAGGAACTTTCTCTCTCTTTGGCAGGCTTCCAACTGTCTCCTAATTTCCTCGATGAAGTATTTCCGCTTCTCTAACTGCTCCTGAAAACTGTTGAGATTGACGAGGAAGACAACGAGGTCAGCGTCAGATCGGCCTCTGAGGGCTGTGCCTTTGCCCGAGGAGCCACCCTAGATGACAAGGATAATAATGAACACTTATTGAGAAGAGCCTCCCTAAATAAAAGGATGAGAACCTTCACTAACATGACTGAGCGCTTACTATTGCTAGGCCTTGCTTTATGAGGATCAGCCTATAGCCCTCACAATGACTCTATGATTTAGGTACTATTATTAGTTCCCATTTTACAGATGGGGACTGCTCAGAGAGATTGTGTAACCAGCCCAATTACACAGCTAGTCCGTGGCAGAGATGGGATTCAAACCCTAGCTACCTTGTCCCACATTCTGTGTTCTAGTGCCCTAGCCTTTACTACCTTATACGAGTATCTATCCCAGACTGGCCCATGCCAAGGGCTTTACACACTTTATTTTACTTGATCTGCACAGCCCTATGGGGCATCAGGAATTATTATCTGCACTTTATAGATGAGGAAATGGTGGCACAGAGAGGTTAAGTGATTTTCCCAAGGTTTCACAGCCAGTGACTGCTATCTGGTCTCAAGACTTAGGCTCTTAACCAGCTTGTGATACTACAGAAATGGTAAGTCCCCAAGCCTGGCCACTAATTAGCAAATTGTTTACTAAAGCTGGGCCTCAGTTTCCCTATCTCTGAAATGGATGTAGCCTAGAACAAACGTTCATAAACCTCACCCAGGGCACCAGTTAAAAATACAGATATAAAAAATACCGCACCCCCGGAGCTCCTTTAACAATCTGTGTGAACAGAGCAGAACCCACCAGCCTGGAAGACCTCAACCCTGCCTTCCACCTTTTACGCCCTGGGCTCTCTGTTTTCACTCTCGGTGGAGGCACTTGCTTCCTGGCTGGACTCACCTTCACGACCTTTGACACCCGGACAGGGTGGGCAGCACCTTGGAAACACCTCTCCTTCAGGAAACGGCAGATGATGTTGATGGCTTGCTTGACCTGCTTGCGGAAATAGGTGTCTGGCTGCAGATGGTCCTCGATGAACTTGTCCAGATTCCTGGCCTGGACAGAGCTGAGGATGTCCATGATCAAGTGGGGCCAGGAGAGATGGGAGGCAGAGCTGGCCTGGATCCTGTTAGCTTTTACTTCTGCTGGCAGCTATGCTGCTGTTGGTTTCGTTTCCTTGGAAGGGAGGAGCCCTGACGCTGGTCTTTGCATTGCTTCTGAGCAAAGCAAATGCTCAGGAGGGGCCTGAGGGTTTCACTGGGTGGAACGGCAGCTACCTCCCTGCTTGCTCCTCCCCTTTCTGAAATTTACTCTGTCCTTTTCTTTGGCTCCTGTTCTGAAAATGTTGCTTCTCAACTCCCATTAATACCTCTGCTAAGAGAAATCATGATTGAAAATGGATTTTTTTGGTTTCCTTCTTTGTCTTTTTCGTTGTTCACTAAATTGCTTTATAGCTGCCTATGATTTTTATAGTAATACGTGCATATTGCCAAAAAAAGAAAAAGAAAAAAAAAAAAGTCAGAAAACTCAGGAGGTCCAAAGATCACCCATAATCCTAAAACCCAAAACACTATAGAGTTTTGGGTATAGATATTTTCAGATGTTTTTCTGTCTACACACACACACACACTTGTGGCTCCATTTTCTTTTCTTAATGGCATCAAACTATACTTTTTATATCTAGATATATTTTTGTGAATATAATTCACGAGCCATTTTTCTCAACGAGGGGATGGATAAGCATAAACAAACATTAACCTTCTTTCTTAACCAACCTCCTTATAATCAGCCTGTTAGTTAGTTGGCACTCCCCACTCTGGCAGCATAGCACACTGACATGCCCAAGGCAAGATGCAGCCCTGATTCTAAGGAGATGTAGCCTCGATTCTTTTCTTGCCAGTTGGGTTGTGTGATTATCAGTCAGTTCAGTTTCTTCCCAAATATTTGTTTTAGGGCAATTGTACTTGTCATTGAAATATATACTTTAGACATAGATAAACAGATCAAACATGAGTGCAAATGTGGGTGGTCCTTAAAAACCCGATGTTGAATTTTTTGGAAAGATGTAATAAGAGCAAATTGCCTTAAAAAATTAAGTAGAATGTGAATATTCTTGCTGTCCTGATTCTGTGATAAACAGGGTGGGCTAAACATTCTCTATGGTAAAAACCATGCATGTGTCCCCAGACCTAGTTTTTCTCCCTAGGTCTGGTTTTTAGAATGCTGGTGATAAACTAAGGCTGATTTATTATAGGACCATCCTGTATGGGAAAAGACTGTAACTTTGGATATCTTTGGTCAACCTTAAGAGATATAGCAGGGGGATGGATGTGGCTCCAGTGGTTGGACACCCGTCTCCCTTATGGAGGGACCTGGGTTCAATCCCCGGGACCTCCCAGTAAAAATAAAAAAAGAAAAATATACAATGTGCGTGGGCCACCAGGCCCTGTGTGCGGGTGAGCTGCCAGGCCCCGCAAGCCACGCAGCAAGATGATGACGGAACAGGAGAGTGACACAAGGGAGAGCCAAGATGAAATATATACTTTAGACATAGAAAAACCAGGAACTAAGGTGGCACAGGCAGTAGGACTCCTCTCTCCCACATCAGAGATTCCGAGAATCGAATCCCAGTGAAGATAGGAGGAGAAGGATGAGAAGAGAGGGCAGGAAACGGACACAGAGTCACTGGACACAGAAACAGCAAAAACAGGGGGTGTGGGTAAAAATGGATAAAATAAATAAATAAATCCTCTAAAAAATGTATAGGGGAGGAAGATAAGGACTATAGTTAGTAGTAATACTTTTTTTTTAAAGATTTTATTTATTTATTCATTTATCCCCCCCTTGCTGCTTGTGCTCGCTGGGTCAGCCAACCACGCCGTGCGGGCGGGCCTGCCTTCACCAGGAGGCCCCGGGAACTGAACCCGGGGCCTCCCACATGGCAAACGGGAGCCCTACTGATTGAGCCACAGCCGCTTCCCAGTAGTAACACTTTGACGATGCTCTTTCATGATTTGTTAACAGATATTTCACAACCATGCGGGGTGTTTGTAGGGAGGTGATGTGTGGGAGCCCTGCATGATGTTATGTATGTTTGTTTTGTAAGTTCACGATGTTTACTGAACACTTATAGTTTAGGTATGTTCATGTATGAATGACATACTTCAATAAATTGGTTTTAAAAAATTAAGTAGAATTAATGAAGAGTGAGGCAACTGTAAGAGATGGAGGAAATAATGGTGAAAATCCAGGATTATGTCCTCATGCCTCTGCAGGTGGCTCTAAGGTCTGGCTCCCTTTAAGGAAACAGAATCAGCAAAGCAGAGCCAGGCGTTCCTGTGCGTTTTATGTCAGAAACGTGGTGCAGGGCTCCATTCAGAGGGAAGGGCTGGGTCTTCGTTGAATGATGGGGAAATGCAGGCACATTTATTCAGCTCTGGAGCGGGCCCTGGGGATGAGTTGAAGGGTCCCAAGACTCTGGTATGCTACCCAGCTAGTGGCAAGGAAATCTCAGACCCAGGAGGGAAAGGTGACTCAGTCGAGGTGACACGGCCAGTTTGGGCGAGGTGCAGGCAGAACATAGCTCTTCGGCTGCACAGTGGCTCCTGGCAATTTTCATTGGCGCTTTGACTGTGCCGAGCCAACATCCCGGCAAATCCAACTGGGCTGAGGAGGGGCCGCCCAGTGGGTTCCTGAGCACTATTTGATCCCCTTGGCCATGCCCCAGCCACAGTTGGGCCTGCTCTGCCTTCACCAGGAACCGCCAGTCCCCTGAACTGCCCTTTTCCCTGGCCCTGAGGGGAGACCAAACCTCTCCAGCTAACCCCCTCTAGCTGTTGGGGTCTCTGCTCCCACCTGAGCCGAGGCTTGGAGACCTGCTTTCAGCTTCAAGGGCCTGTTCCCATCATCACCTCCAGCTGGGAGGCACCTTTCCATGAGGCGAGCTATGGGAGGGAGCCCAAGCTCCAGGGGCTGCTGAGGGGAGAGAATTTATCAAGCCCCTACTGTGGGGCACGGCAGTTATCTTTGGCCCCATTTTCCAGATGAGGAAATGGAAGCTCAGACGGACTGAAGGACTTGTCCCAGGTTCCACAGCTACAGTGTGACGGTCAGGATTTGAATGCTGGACTGATCTGACTCAAAAGCGCTTTCTAGGCAGGGGCTCGCTTCCACACCATGTGGCCTCTTACAAGGTGCTTTTTTTTTTTTTAAAGATTTTATTTATTTATTCATTTATCCCCCCCTTGCTGCTTGCGCTCGCTGGGTCAGCTAACCACGCCGTGCGGGCGGGCCTGCCCTCACCAGGAGGCCCCGGGAACCGAACCCAGGGCCTCCCACATGGTAAACGGGAGCCCCACTGATTGAGCCACAGCCGCTTCCCTTGCAAGGTGCTTTATGTCAACAGGAGAGAAAAAAGCCTAACTAGGCGAGCTGGGTCTGCCAATACTTACCTATTCTTTGCTCATGTTTATTCTTCTCAGCCTGCTAAGCTCGTCCCCATGCCGGGAAAGGAGATGAGCCGAGTTGGGGGACGGGCATCAGGTGTTCTTTCTCAGCTGCCGCCCTGCCTGACTGCTTGTGGCCGCCTAGAAGGATTCCGAGGCCAGTTGTCGGCTCTGTGGGAAAGACGCTGGACTGATCAGCGCTGGGTGCCCTGGGCCCAAGGAAAGAGGGTGGAGACAAGTGCCTCCTGCCCTTCCTGTGAGGCCCTGGGGGGCCTCTCTGTCGACCTGGTGGCAGCTGGCTGAACTGCAGGCAAAACTGATGAACTTTTAGGGCCCTGGTTTTCTGAATCACCATGTGGGTGGGAAGCTCCAGGCATCAACCCGAAGGCAATTTCAGGTACCTTCAAACACACACCTCCTCCCGAAGGCATAGCAGAATCTCAGGGGAGTATGGGAACGGTGGCAAGCCCTCCCCAGGTGATTCTAACATGCCAGCTGCTGCCACCAACACCGAGAAGCACCTTTTAGGGGGTTGAGAAAGGAAATTATCTCAAACCTGGCCTGGAAGAGAAGTTTCTGTGGGATGTAACGCACGACCCCTTCTGGGATCAATTGCGTAAGCACTTTGCGGATCGATTGTGGTGAGGCTAAGAACCCTTCTGGAAAGGTAGATACTTAGGCAGCTGGCTGTCAGGCCCATGGCCCTCCCAGTAATCTTTAACCAGGCTTTTCTCCATTGTACTTACTCGGTTAATGTTATCCGGCCACCTTCCGTCCTTGCAGAAACATCTCTACTAAGAGAGAAATCTGTGGATTGGTTTTCTCAGGAAACCTTTCCTTGTGGCAAGCTGGAGAGAACACTCTGAGCATGGGCTGGTAATTAGTTATTATGAGAAGCTGCTTTGACCAGGGTGTGTGCCTTGCACATTTGCCTCTGCTTCTGTGATAGCAAACACCTGTCGCTGCACGAGTTCCTAGGAGGGCCTAAACCCACCTGGGGTGCACATTCGTTGACACTTCTCCCACCCAGCCTATGCCCCTGCCTGCCCTTGAATCTGTGCAGGCTGTGGCGGCTTTGATCAAGAGTACTGCACAAGGGATGCTATGTGACTTCCAAGGCTAGGTCACGAAAGGCCACGTGCCTTCCAGCTTCTTTGCAGGAACGTTTGCTCTAGGGGTCCTGAGCTGCCTTGTAAGGTACTGGCTGAGACGCTAAGAAATCCGAGGCTGCCATGCTGCAGAGACCACGTGTAGACTCTCCAGTTGACGGTCCTATCAGGTGCAGCTTTCCAGCCATCCCCGCCAAGGCATCTGACCCTCCAGACCAGCCCACCTGCCAGCTGAATCCCACTGGGTGACCTCCATCAAGACACATGGAGGAAAAAAAATGGCCTCGAGCCTGCATCCTAACCTACAAAATCATGAGCTATAAAGTGGTGGCTGTTGGAAGCCGCTGAGATTGGGGGTAGCTTGTTACTTAGCAATAGCTGACTGGAACACTACCCTCCTGGAAGGGCAAAAGGATGGGCTGAGGCACCAAGAAAGTGGCTTGTTATCTCCAAAGAGGATCAAATGGGGGACAAGGAGGTGCTTTGCTGTGGCTGGAGGATGGCACTCCCTGGCTGGGAGTGGGGGCTGGGTTTGGGGTCAGAGGCCCTGACCCATGGGAGAAGACTGCTGAAGAGGTGCCCTTGGAATTGTCTGGTCCCTAGGCTCAGGCCACAGTTGCAGGTGGCCCTTCCTCCCCAAAATGGGCTGTGCAGGGAGGCAAGGAAGGGCCCAGGAGCCAGAGGACAAGACTGAAAGTGGGATATCAGACCGTGGGACCAGGTCAGCCAGCACTAGTATTTCTAGGGGCAGCAGGGAAGAGTGGTTCGGAGACGCAGATCTGAAGCCAGGCTCTGCCACCTGCTGGCCGTGAGAGCTTGGGGGAGTACTGTAGCCTCTTTGGGCCTCAATCTCCTTATCTGTAAAATAGGGATGTGAACATCCATCCTGCAGTCTTTTGAGAATCTGAAGTGAGGAACTAGCTGTGAAGGCTCCCTGTGGGCTGCAGGGTGCTAAAATGGGAGGCGGGCCCTTGGTGATACCTGCTTTATCAACCAGCATGCTCAGACACTCAACTGGGGGGCCCAAGGATGTAGCTCCTCTCCTGGCATTGCCGCTGGGACGCGCTGGGCATGTCACCCCGTCCCTGGGTTCCGGTGTCTTCATCTGTCCCAGAGAAGTGGGCTGACTGACGAGGCCCTGGCCCAGTTCTGTGGTCCCTGCCAGCCTCCACGTGCTCTGATTCCACAGCCCCCCAGGGTTGGGGTAGGAGGGAGAGGCCAAGGCTCCTGGGACCTGGGCGGAAGGGGGAGCGAGACAGCATAAAGCCTTCCTCTGGGAGGGTGAGTTACCTGAGCCCACCTGCCCCAAGCGAAGACCACCGGGAAGCAAGCTCTCCAGGGGGGGGGGGGGCGGAGACCACGCCTGTCTCCTGTCTTATTTGCCGTGGTCTCTGGGGCCTGGAACATGGAAGAGGCTCTTTAAGTTCATTAACCTAATTAAATGCAGACTCTCCGAGGAGGCCTGCATCCCGTTGGGAAGCCCTTCCAGAAGTCAGAAAGGAAAGAGGCAGACCACCCGTGCTCCTGCACGTTCCTATTTTATTTGCTGCTACATCATCACAGAGGAGGGCGGTGGCCGGTTCTGCATGCACCGGAGAGAGAGAGAGTCTTCTAGGCGGGGAGGTGGTGACATCTGGGGAGGGAGCACTGTGTGCTTGCTTGCTGCATGCTGATGCCAGCGGCAACACAGCCAGCATGCTTTCTCCCAGGGGAAGAACCCCGGGAGGGGGGCGGGCTGAGAGCGGCTTCCAGAGGGGCTTGGGGGAGGGAAAGGGTCCAGAGGGATGACAGGGGCTGGAAAGCTGTTGGCCTCCTCTGGGAAAGGCTAAGAGCTGGAGGCTTAGAAAATGGTTATTGAGGCAGAAAAGGAGCGTCTTGCAATGACTTGTGCAGGGAGCTGGAGGTTGAGGCATTGAAAGGGAAGGCTCAAAGGTGTGAGTCCAGGGAAAGCGAGCGTTTTGGTGTCTGTCTGATGACTTTCATAGAGAATGCTGGAGGCTTGGACAGAGGGGCTGGTTTTCAGTGTGGGAGACTTGACGGAAATTGGGCCAACCGAGTCTTCCTCACTGGCCACTGCAGGCTCCCTGGCCCCAACCTCAGATTGATGATGATTTTCTCCATTTCTCTTTCCTCCTTTTATTGAATGGTAGTGATGGAGCCAAAGCCAAAGCCAGGATCTGCCACTCTCTAAAGTTGTGTATCCATGATGCTATTTGATTCTTCCAGCAAACGTGGTGTAGAGTGTGCAAGAGGCAGAGAGACAGACAGACAGAGAGTAAGCAACAGGATGCGAGAGAGTCCCAGAAGTGGGGAGCCAAAAAGGGGGAAAGGGAAAAGCTGGCCCGCTGGAGTAAGAGCAGAGGGGCCTGGAGGAAGGCGAGAGGGTTGGGGCTCTGGAGGAGGCCCCCCTCAGGCCCCCAGCTCTGACGTCTTCTAAGTGCCTCCTTTGCCCTCAGGGGAGGCCGGGGGCTGAGGAGGCCCCCCTTGGGTGAGCCTGCACAACTGGAGGGAGGCTGCCAGGAGGCGGGGCAGTGCCAATCCCCAGGCTGTCTGGCTCTGCCCACACGAGTGTGGGTTTTGAAGACAAGTGGGCTTCAGAGAGCCTCGGCTTCTTGCCAGTTCTCCAAGTGTGCTGGCGAGGCTGGCGAGGGAGCGAGGCTGTTAGGACACGCTGGGCTTCTTTTTATTTTGGGGGATTTTTTGCTATTATCCCTTCTTAGAGAAGGAAAAAGGAGAGAGGGAGATGCTAGGAGAAGTAGAGAGAGGAGGGGAGAGGGTGAGAAAGGGAGAATCTAATGTGGCGAGAGAGGCAGGGAGGCGGTAGAGAACGGGTGGTATTTTTTGCAGGGCAGCAAATAGGTGTCATCCTGAAAACGGGGGCTACTGAGTCCCTTTGTGTATTCTGTGCCCATCACTTGATGCGTCCGGAGCCCTGGGTCGTTTGATTGGGACGGGAGGGAGGGGTTGGAGGGCCCAGTGCTCTATTTCTGCCTTGTCCGTGGGAGCTGGCCACGGAGGGCATTGACACAGCAGAGCCAAGTCGTACGTGCGCGTCTCTTCAAGGCCAGGGGGCGTCTAAACACAGTCCCCAAAGCTGAAGAACCTTTGTCGCTTGTCCACGCTGAGAGGGTATTAAACCACCTCCTCCTCATCCCTACTGCCCCACCCCGGGGGGACCAAGGAGCCTGCATCCCAGCATCCGGGAGAGCGGAGGTGGTCTTTGGTGGCAGTGCCCAAGGTGAAGGGGGGAGACGTCCACGCAGGCTCGGGGCGGTGGCAGATGTGGGTGCAGAGGAGGGAGACTGGAGTGGGGAGGCGGTGGGGGCAGGCTGGAGGGGTGGCCCGGGCTGGGGGCGCCAGCCTAATCGCTCGCCACGTGGTTCTCGTTCTGTAGCTGGTGCCAGCGCTCGATTTTCTTGTCCTTGTTTTTCAGGCACTCGTACCAGTGCTTTAAGCGCTCCCCCTTGGCTGAGATCCCCAGCTGGCAACCTCCTGGAGGACAAGGTGGGAAGACAGAGGCCGGCGGTCAGAGTCAGGGGCAGCACAGAGGTCTCGTTCTGCACGGAAATGTTCAAGTGGGGAAGCTGCTACCGAGCAGTGGCGCCCTCGGCGCCCTCGGACCTGTTCTTGATGGAAGGCTGTTGTTATGCTGGTGTAAGTATTATTGTCGTTATGACTGGCCTCCCTGCCTGGAACCTGCAGTGGCTCCCCACGGTAGCACCAACTCACAGTGTCAGTTCTGCACTTCACTACCACGTCCCACTGCTTCTGGGGACTCGTCTTCTATTTCCCAAGAGTCAGCTTCACCCCCCCTGCCCAATACTGCCTCCAAGCTTTGCTCATGCTGTGTCCCTGTCATTTGGAGAGGGACTGGGAAAATTAAACCTCCATCCCAGGGAGCGGATGTAGCTCAAGCGGTTGAGCTCCCACCTCCCACATGGGAGGTCCTGGGTTTGGTTCCCAGTGCCTCCTGAAAAAAACAAACAAGCAAACAAATGAAAAAAACCAACTCAGGGAAGCCAATGTGGCTCAGTGGTTGAGCGCTGGCTTCCCACATGCAAGGTCCCGGGTGCAAAGCCTGGTACCGCAAAACAAAAAAAAAACAGAACAAAACAAAAAAAAACCTCCATCCCAAATTTGCAACCAGATTAAGGAAACTTCTACGCACCCTCCTTTCTGCATAGACCACATCCCCACCCTTCTGCGATTTAATTATTCCACTGGATGTGATAATTAAATCACACGATTCAACCCTTCCAGTTTTGTAATCCCTTTCAAATATACATATTCCCAAATTCATCAAAAACGGGAGCATGGGGCCCGACTGAGTGTTTGGACAATGTGGCCGCCCAAGGGAAAGCAGTGGCCTCGGTGGTCTGCAGCCTCGGGTCCGGGCCCTGTCCTGGGGAGGACGGAGGAGCTGGTTTTCTCTGGGAGGTGGGCACACTCACCGATGTAATCGTTGGACTTGCCGATGTCATAGTCCCAGACCGAGATGTCCAGTGACTTCTTTGCCAGGTCACTATGTTTGATGTCATAGAAAAACTCCTGGATGCAAGAGAGGAAGATGCCCGAGTGAGAAGGAACTCAGAGGCTGCGTCCTGGGGGCTCACGGACAAAGGGGCAGCCCTCGAGCTGGGCCTTGGGGAGCAAGGGGGCCTTCCTGCTCTGAGCCGCCACCCCAGGCCCTGCGGTTCCCCTTCCATAAACACTTGGTATAACAAAGTCCCTCAGGCCCTGTCATCCTCTCTGCAGTGGGCTCTGAAATGGGGGAAGGTCCGAGGGGTTTCCCCAAACAGCGCTTGGGCCAGCTGTAGATGTCTTGAAGGCAGATGCCCACAAGCTCAGGAGCTCAGTCCTTCCCTCCTGGCAGCTTCTGAAGCGGGTTTCTCCCTCTCTCTGTTGTTTAGGGATTAATGGTGGTCAAGGGGATGGAAATTTCTAAATGGGGAAGACTTTGAGGTACTGATACTGCCGCGGGAGATCAGGGTTTATGTCCCCATACAAGCTGACTTTTTTAAAAAAGGTTTTATTTATTTATCCCCCAAACCCCTTGCTGCTTGTGCTTGCTGTGTCCATTTGCTTTGCGTTTTTCAGTGTCTGCTTGTCTCCCTTTTTTTGTTGCACGGGCCAGCTCGCCTTCACCAGGAGGCCCCGGGAATCGAACCCAGGGCCTCCCATATGGTAAACGGGAGCCCAATCAATTGAGCCACAGCCGCTTCCCTAAGCAGATTTTTTTAAAAAATAATTTTTCTCCCTAATTACAAAATTCATTCATGTTTATTGTTAAACAAGGAGGCAAAAAATGAAAACCTGTAATCTAATAATCCAAGAATAACCACTGTCGGCATTTCCCATGTTTGTGCATATGGATGCATATTTTTAAAAATGAAATACTGAATGTAATGTATTGTTGCTTCCTTTTCCCACTTTATAACATATGATAAAAGCCAAATTATCATGGTAATATTTTTCAAATATTGTTCTGCATCACCATTGACTGGCTGCATGGCTGCTTCATAACCTAATCCCCAACAGCTGGGTATTTAGGTTGTTTCTAGTTTTTTCCCACTATCATAAATGATACCATAAGAGGCATTCTTCCAGCTGCATCACTGTGCCCATCCATGAAGATTTATTTAGGATCAGTCCTGAAAAGTGAATTTCTGAGTTTGTAAACTTTTACAAAGCAGAAATGTGATATGTACTGTGATACCAATTGTGCACAAAAAGAAAACCGATCACACATATACTGGCTTTATATGTATAAATTCCAGAAAGAGATAAAATTGTTGTTTCAGAAGAAAAGAGTAGGGATCTGGGGTGGGAGGAAGATTTTAACTGGATGCTCTTCTGTGCTTTCTGAATTGCAAAATATGTGACGATATTACCTATGCTAAAAATAAATGAAATTTATATTTAAAACCTTTAAGGCTTTTGACGTGCTCTGACAAACTTCCCTTCAGAAACTGAACCAGTGAGATTTTTTGCCAGTCCTGTGTGCCTCTCCCCAGCAGGCTTACCAACCATGGGTACCAGCACTGAAGACTATTTTTCTTCCAGTTTGACATGTGAAATGGTGCCTGGCCTTGATTTGTCTTTTTCTTATTGCTAATGAATTACAATTTTTATATCTATTGGCCATTTGGATTTCTTATTTTGTGACTTGTTCAGACTCCAGGAGAGCGCAAAGCAGGGCAGCTGTCATGGACCCCTTATTCCGTTTGCAAGTCGGGGTTCAGAGATGGGGGGAGCAGCCTGAAGAGGGGCCGGGACCTGGGGACGGGAAGGGCTACTCTGGGCTCTGTTGCTCACGGGGAACGTGCCCGTGAGTGCCAATGGATGTATGCTTTGGAAACATGGAATAACCCACAACATACTGCATTGCAGCCTCCTTTTCCCATTTTGTAACTTAAGGTAAACATCAACATTAAGCGGCTCTGACCAAACATCAGATCTCAGGGGTGGGGTCAAGAAGAGAGAATTCAGTGGCTAGAATGAGGCCTGGCTGGCGTGGAGATTAGGGAAAGGGCCAATATCTGCTCTGGGCGTGGAGTGAGGCTAAGGGATGGGGACGGAGGGGTCTGGGCCCTGAATTGGAATCTCATGGCTTCCTCCCCTCCGCTCATTCTTTTCTTTATATTTATGGTTTCTTTTTATAGCAAGTGATTCTGGGTGTGCATTTATGATGGTGATATTTCCTTTCAAAATAAATTTATAACCAGATATTAAAACAGAAATGGCTTCTCAATTGTGACTTCTTCCCCCTCAGTTTAGGTCTGAGATGGGAACCGCACAGTGTGGCTTAGGTTAGAACTCCTATGCGCTTCCATTCAGTCAGTCCTCTGCTCATTCGACAGCTATTTAGGGACCCCTGCCATGGGACTGGCTTGCCAAGTGATCACTGAAATCCAGAGGTCAGCACAAGATGGGAGGAGGCACAATCCAGAAGCACAGAGGAGGTGTATCTGTAGGAGGTCATGCTCAAGGGGAGTCTGGAGGAGTGACCAGGAGCTTGGCAGAGAGGAAGAGGGAGAGGGCAGTCTAGGAAGCAGGAGCAGTGGGTGCCAAGGCTGAGTGTACCAGGGACCCACATGGAGTTTGAGGTGACCTGAGGATGCGGTGGGGGTGTTTTAGAACACTCGTATCTATGTGAAGGATGTACCAAACACAGGAAAGTGAGTTGAGTGTCTACTGCAATGGTCCAGGCACGAAATGCCAGGGTCTGAACCAAGGCAGTGACAGTGAGGACAAAAAGGATGGTGTCTGGACAGTGGCTTCCAGCAGGACTTAATGCACTGAGTGGATGTGGGGAGGGAGAGAGAGAGGGAGAGGACAGAGCCGACTAGGTGGAAGATAAAGGATACTGCTGCCCTGATTTATTTATCAAAATCACTGTTAGGAACTATTAAAGTTGGTAAAAATGTTGGACATGATTTAATTCAGTCTCTCTCTAAACACAGCTTCCTCCTTATGGCATTACTAATCTGTGGGTATTTGACTTAGGCTTGATTCCCTCCAGTGACAAGGAACTCATTACCCCTCCTTTAGCTAAATCAAGGTTAGCTATGAGAGTATTCTTTTTTTCCAAAAAAAGTTATTTAAAACATTCTAGCAGGGGTTTGTTCTTTTACACATAAGCAATATCCCAGGGCCTCACAAAGAATGGGGCAGCCTTACCTCATTAAACTCAGGATTCAGGGTTTTCTTCTTAATTTGAGTCTTGTGTTTGGCTTTCTTCCCCATGTCAGGCTTCAGCCAGCTGAGAGGAGACATGTGAGACTATGATGGATTAAGTTTAATGAACAAGAACAGTCCCTTGAAGACCCTGAGGGCTCCTTCCAGTGTCAGGATAATAATTGATGGACAAATCCAAGAGTGAATCAACTTTGATAATGACCAGGCCCTGCACAAGCACATCAGGAGACTTTAATCCACACAGACTGGAGGTGGTAGAACTACAATCACCCCACTTTACATATAAGGAAACCGAGAGTTCAGAGAGGTTAAGACAGCTGCCCCAGGTCACACAGCTGAGCAGGGATGAGGCTGGAATCTGACCCCAGCTCTGCTGCCTCCAGAGTCTGTGCTCTTGGTCACCACTTTCTCCCAACGGATCAAACTGAGAGCCATGGCTGGTGGTGCCTTGTGCTTCACCCCTTAGGCTGCCCTCAAGTCCTGGGGATATGCTGGAGGTGTGGACAGAAAGAAGATGCAAATCTGATTACTGTTGCTGCCTTGCTCAAACTATTCAAACTCAGCGTAACGTTCAAAGGCCTTGGCATATGTGGCCTTCAGTGGTTAGGTCTCAGGCAGTTCTGGGTGCCTGGGTCTGCCCCGTCTCAGCTTCATCCCACACAGTGCTTGCCATTCCTCCTCACTCTCCTTTCTGCCTCAGGACCTTTGCATATCCCGGTCCCTCTGCCTGGAAGGCTCTTCCCCACCACACTTTCATCTCATTAAATTTTTTAAATATATTTTTTATTGACCTTAAATGTTACCTCCTAGGAAGGCATCCTTTGAGCTCCAGCCCCTCCCAGTCCTTAGGACTTACTTTTCCTCCATAGCTTTCATCAGAGAATTTGTGTGATTATTTGACTATTATCTCTTTCTCTTATGTGGATAAGCTCTTTAAGAGCAGGGTCCACGTCCGTCCTACTCTTCTGGTAGCCACAGTTCCTGGCACGTAGATTTTCTGGGTGAATAAACAAAGTGGGCTAAGCATTCCTAAAGCTTGGGGCATATGGATTCTGGCCCAGGGATCACTGATTGGGCACCCTTGACCATGAGTGTAACCTCACAGCGCCTCAGTTTCCCTCCCTGTAAAGTGGCAAACATTTCTTTCTCACTCACAGAGCTGTTTTTGAGGATAATTTTTGGAAGAGACACAAATAATTACCAAGCTCTGAGCAAAAAAAAAAGGGCAATTATGATTTTTTAAAAAATCTTTATTTGATCATAAACTACTTAATGGTCTCCTTTCTCCATTTGACACATACCCCCACTCTTGGAGATAAGTGGAACTGTTGTCTCTGTTTTACAATGAAGAAACTGAGGCTCAGAGAGGCTGAATAATGTGCTGTTGTCACACAGCTAGCAGCTGGCAGAGGTGGGAGTAGAACTCTGTGTCCAAAACTGTGGTGGCCACAAGAATTCACTTTTCAGACCTCCAGCTCCAGGGAGGGTAACTGACCAAGGGCCTCAGATGCTCGTGCTATATTTGGGCCAATACCATGCTTGTATATTTAATAATCTCACCTTGTCCTGTTCTCAGAGGAGCTGGACTCACGTAGGTTGTGGTGCCTCTTTTATTCCCCGTGACTAAGATTACCTGAGTAACGTCAAAGTCTAAGGTCTTTTCTCGTAGCATTTCCAGACGGAAAGTGGCAAATGCCAGACTGCATCTTTGGTGGTAGGGCTCTGAGCTGTGGAGGGTTGTGTAGCCGATGCCCAGAGACTACAAATGGGTTTCCCACAGCCATGCTGATCCCACAAAGCTGGTCACCTGCTTGACTAGCTGAGACTCCAGCCCCACTGTCCGTCTCACTGTGTGTCCTTGGGCAGGTTCCTTCCCCTCTCTGGGCCTCAGTGCACAATGATGGTGGGCAAGCTCTCTGATTCTCCCTTTCCAATGATCTAGGACCCCCGGGGGCCATTCCTGGCCCCATGGCATTGACTCACAGCTTGACGAACGGGTCTGAATAGCCATTGGCATCCATGGCGGCCAGGTGCACGCAGCGGACGATGCCCACGATGAGGCCTCCCTGCTGTGTGCTGTACATGAGGGACACCAGTATCTTGCCACGCTCCTCTATGTCTCCAATACGCTCCACCTGCTGCAGTGGGGGAAGAGGGCGTGTGGGCCTAGGAGGGGAGGGGGCCAGGCCAGCATCAGGGCAGAGCCTGGGGAGGGCGGGAGGAGCTAGGCCAGCTCCAGTGGGTCAGCACCACCAACAGCAGATGCCCCCCAACCTCCAGGGAGAACAAGTGATGGTTAGGTCAGTGGGAGAGGCAGAGGGCCGGGAAAGCCAGGGGGACAGTCTGAGGCACATGGGGGCCAGTTGGCTCTACTCTGACTTAGCCATGGACTGAGACCTGACTCTGAACATAGATGAGTTGGATCTTGTCATTGACTGGTCTTGACTCTGACCCAGGTCTGATCCTTGATCCTAGTCATTGACTGATCCCGACTCTTTTTTTTTTTTTTTTTTTTTTTTTAACCGGGAGGTACCAGGGATCAAACCCTGGTCTCTCCATATGGTAGACGGACGCCGAACTTCTTGAGCCACATCCGTTTCCCCTGATCCCGACTCTGACCCAGGACTGAACCTTGATCCTGGTCATTGACTGATCCTGACTCTAACCCAGGACTGAACCTTGATCTTGGTCATTGACTGATCCTGATTCTGACGCAGGACTGAACCTCAATCTGGTTATTGACTAATTCCAACTTTTACCCACAAATGAGCCTTGATCATGGCTATTGATTGGTCTCGACTCTGACCTAAGACTAAATCTTGACTCTGTTCATTGACTGACCCTGACTCTGACCCATGACTGAACCTTGATCCTGGTCATTGACTGATCTTGACTCTGACCCTGGTCCCACACTGACCCCTGCCTCTGATCTCAAACTTCTCTGGCCCAACCATCTTCTTACAAGTACAGTTCTTGGGGTCACAAGAGGGGCCTGGGGAGAGGGCCTGGATGTTTAGTTCAATCCTACTTCCTACCCGACCCAGTTCATAGGGTCCCCCCACACTCCTACGAGGGAGCATGCCATCACTCCAGTTACAGAGAATTGTGAGCCGAGTTTCTATCAGCAAGGCCAGGGAGCTCGAGGGTGTGTCCCAGGTGAGAGGAAGGGCCTCTCCTGCCTCAGAGCCTTCCAGTATGAAGAGGATCCACACTGGTCCCAAGTTCTAAAGCCTGAGGCAAAGAGCAGCTCTTCCAGTGACTGGCCAGGCAGGTGGGAGGAAGAGCGGAGGAAGGGCCAGGCAGGGAGGGGAGGGGCAGATGTGGGACCAGCTGAGCAGAGTGGGCAGACCCTGCCCACGGCCTTCAGTCCCACTCGGTGCTCACCTCCTCCTCGTAAAGGGCCATGCCTCGGGCTGAGCCCGTCGTCCCAGCGCGCTTCATCTTAGAAGGAAACAGAAAGGAAAGAGAACATTGTCTACGGGGATCACCGCCCCACGCAAGGAGGATCAGAGGCCCCTCCGATCTCCGTTAGACCCGGACCCAGGAGGAGGCTTCTCCCAGCCATTGTAGCCCTGGCTTTCCCCCTTTGGGCTGAAATCGCTGTAAAAGCCACAAAGGGCAGACCACCGTAACGCTCAGCAGCCTGTGCTATAGGTTCTATTAGAATCCCCATTTTACAGATGAGGACACTGAGGCTCAGAGTGGTTAAGCCACTTGCCCAAAGCCACACAGCCGGTAAGTGGCAGAGCATCCCCATAACATAAAACAAATCAGATTTCACCTGTTCTGGTTGAAGTAGCGTGGGGGTCTTTAGGGGTCTTAAGGGGTCTTAAGGGGTCTGGCCCGCCAGGCCTCCCTCCCCCCCGAATCACGAGGCCTTTTTGCTGGACATCAAGCCTCTAGGAAACACCATCTGAAAACCACTGGTCAAATCCAACCTCCCCACTTTGCAGAAGAGGAAAACTGAGGTCCAGAGGAGAGGGGACAGGGGCTCGCGGGCAAAGAGGAAAAGATGTTCGGCAGAATTCTGTGGCTGCTGCGGCCCTTTCCCTGTGCCATCACCTCCGTGCCTGAGGGCCAAGCTGCGTCCGTGGCGGCAAGAGAGGCAAACCCAGGAGCAGGTTACCCGGGCAGGGTCCTGTGCAACTGGAAGGGGTGAGGGAAGGAGCCTGGCAAACGAGCTGTTACCAGGCAAAGACCCACAGGAAATGCTTCAGGCCCAGGTTTTCCTGAGTGATTCGTCTGGAGCCTGGTGTTCAGTGTAAATTCTTCCTCGTGATTTTCCTTGTTGTGTCTTGTTCCTCTGCCTGTGCTATGAAAATGTGGTGTGGCTCCCAGCTCTGCCATCCTTGAGCTGGCCATCTGGTGGGAGGATTTCCCCTCCAGTCCCCCACAGCTTCCTCGAGAGAGGGGTGGAGCTGGCTGGCGGCCCAGGGGGAGGAGGAGGCTGGTGGTTGCTGGAGGGCTGGGCTCTGGGGTGGCAGAGTGCAGAGCCCCTTCCTCTCTGTGACCTTGGGAAACTCCACTATCTCCCTGTGACCTTGGGCAACTCCTTCCCCCTGGGTCCAAGTTGCCCCATTTGTAAAACAAGAGCAAGTTGGATAATCTCTTAAGATTTCTGGGTCCCACCCTCACTAAGTCAGAACCTCCAGGGGAGATCCCCACACATCTTTATTTCGGAAAGCTCTGGTGTTAAAACCCCCAAGTCATTCTGAGCTGCAGCCCAATCAGGGAACCTCCACCTGGTCCTTACACTTTCTTAAAAGGTGACTATCACATCTAACCATGACAACAACCTACTGCTTTATGCATATTGTCACATTTAATCTTTACAAGGCCCTCTGAGGTTGGGCCTAGATTACCCCCATTTTGCAGATGAGAAAACTGAAAACCAGAGAGGATAAGAAATTTGCGTCAGGTCATACAGCAAGGGCAGAGCCGGGACTCAAACCCAGGCAGTCTGGCTCCAGAGCCCACGCTCTAAAACACTGTGTTGTACCTTCTGTTTAGCTGCATGGCGCTTTATGACATCTTCACTGACAGGTGCAGAAGGCAGTGTTATTTCCTATTACACAACTTAAAGCAGTAATGATACGTTAGGGTCTGCTCTGAGTGTGTGAAATAAATCACATAATTGTCCTATGAGGCAGGTGCTGTGATCATGCCCATTTTGCAGATAAGAAAACTGGGGCTCAGAGTAGTTCAGATCCTGTGGCCAAGGAGCAAGGAAGTGGCAGGGCTGGGCTTTGAGCCCTGGCAGGACACAATGCCATGCCTCCCTGTCCTTCCCAGTTTTGCCAAGGACACCAGCCTGGAGAGGTGATGTTAACAGAGGGCTGGTGAAAGGCAGGGCAAGGAGGCCACGGGATGTTCTGACCTGAAATCTTCACCCTCCTCTCTTTCGCAGCTGCTGCGGCCCCTGTGCTGTCTGGCACCCCCCCAAACTCCCCTCCCCACATCAAATCCTTCAGGCAAAGCCACTCACTGGGATCACCCGCTCCAGACAGATGTTGAAATTCTTCCTCTGGTTGGACTTCAGTTTCTTGAGCGAGAATCTGGTCTCACCGATGAACTCGTTATGGCCAAATTTGTCCTCGTCACAGACGGAGATCCTGTGGCCAACATTGGGGTTGGTGAGAGAAAGAGGGACCTATATTGAGCTCCTACTACGTGTCAAGAGCCGTGGCTGATGCCGGTAAGGCTGGGATGATAAGTTTTCCTATTTATTGAGCACTGCGCCAGGAGTGTGTTATTTCCTTTTTACTGCAGAACTTGAATGCAGTAAAGCACACAAATCTTAAGTTTTAGTTTGATACATTTTTACATAGACAACTGGGTCACTCCCCAACCCTGATCAAGATATAGAACATTCCAGGCCCCGGAAGACCTTTACCATCCCTCCTGGTCACTAGCCCCTCCAAGATAACCACTGTCCTGATTCATTTGCCTTGTGTTTTGAACTTTATATAAATGGAACCATTCCATATAAAAATGGGATCTTCTATGTTTGGCTTCATTCAACATTATGTTTGCGAGAGTCATCCATATCTGCAGTAATTTGTCCTTTTTATTGCTGTATAGTATTCCATTGTAGAAATATACTATAACATATCCATTTGGCAACTGATGCACATTTGGCCATTTCTAGTTTTGAGCTGCTATGAACAAAGCTGCTATGAACAGGCACATTTGTGTCTCTGGTATACACATGTGAGTCTTTACCTTGGGGATATTCCTAGGAGGGGAATTGCTGGGCCATAGTATGTACATAAGTTTAGCTTCAGTGGTAGCTGCTAAACAGTTTTCCTAATATAGCAATTATATGCTTGGCAGCAGTTTAGGAAGTCCCAGATGCTCTTCTTTCTTCCCAACTTTGATTTTGTCAATCTTTAATTTGAGCCTTTCTGGGGAGGGATATGGTATCTCATTGTGGTTTTAATTTACATTTTCCCTGACGGTTAATGAAGTTGAACCCCCTTTTCACGTGCTTTATGGCCATTTGAGCATCTTCTTTTGCAAATTTAGGCTAACAATTTAGCTCACCTTTTTATTTTTTTTAAATTTTTTTTAAGATTTTATTTATTTATTCATTTATCGCCCCCTTGCTGCTTGTGCTCACCAGGCCAGCCAACCACGCCGTGCGGGCGGGCCCACCCCCACCAGGAGGCCCCGGGAACCGAACCCGGGGCCTCCCATATGGTAAACGGGAGCCCTACTGATTGAGCCACAGCCGCTTCCCTTAGCTCACCTTTTTAAAATGTAACTCTCTCTGCCCCCAAAACATTTGAGTTTCCCACTTTGAAGAGGAGACTGGGGCCCAGAGAGGATAAACAATTTTACCCAAGTAAGAGGCAGACCAGGAGTTGAATCCAAATCTCCCTGAATCCTAAAACATCTTTTGTGATCCACTCTGGGCAGCACCGAGTAAGACAGAGGCACAGAAAGGACAGGCCGTGAGAATGGTCCTGGAGGCTAAGGCATGAGCATCATCCTGGCAGATCCTAGGGAAAGAAAGGACTGTCCCCTCAAGGCCTGGAGGCCCCCTGGGGGACAGGCGGGGACTCTGATGCCACCTCACTCTTCGGCCACCAGCGTTTGTGGAGCAATGTCCAGGGCCCCGGGGGCCGGGACACCTCTTCCCTGAGACCCCCACACTCCAAGAGCCTGGAGAAGGACATCGTCTCCACTCAGCACCATCTTACATCTCCATCATGGAAGAATAATTGCTGGTCTTGTCCCAGCAATCCCATTACTAGGAGTTTATCTCAAAGACATGATGAGATAAGTGCAAAAAAAAAAAAAAAAAAAAAAAATTAGCTCAAAGAGGTTTCTTACAGTATTGTTTATATTTGCGAAAAAGCAGAGATAAACTAAATTTTGGACAATAAGGGGGACTGCTTAAGGGAATTTGAAATACCCATAAAATGCAATCGTATACATTAAAAATGGTGTTGGAACCAGTCATCAGGTGTTGTGGTGTATCAAAACCACAGATACACCCTCTAGAATGGTCAAAATGAAAAGGTTGGCGAGGCTGTGGTGCAGCTGGGACTCCCTTGCACTGCTGGGGGTGAACGAACATGATGCGGCTGCGTTTCTGCTACAGCTGGACGTAAGCATGCCCTAAGACCAGCGGCTCCAATTTAGGAACATATGCAGCAGGAACGCAGGCATCTGTGCACCAGGAAACAGCTACTAGAATGTTCCTAGCAGCCTGATCGGGAATAGCCCCAAACTGAAAGCCACCCAAATGCTTGTCAGTAGTAGAACAGATAAGTAACTTAGGTGAAATTGTGTGGATTGTGGTATCCCACAATGGAATACAATACAGCAATGAGAACGAACGATCTACAACCACATACAGCAGCGTGAGTGAAGATCACAAATATAATGTCAAGCCAACGAAGTCATGCTGTATGATTCTGTTAATATGAAGAACCAAAAAGAAAAAAAAAAAAAAAACAAAACACCAAACAGAAGAAAAGAACTAATGCCCTTAGAAGTTAGGCTAGTGATTAGCCCCTGGGGGAGTGTACCCGCTGTAAGAGGTACAAGGAGGGCTACTGTGAACGGAGGAAGTTTGGTTCTTTGATCTATATACTTCTGAACGGATGTTATGCTGAAATGAAAAGTTTACTTAAAACAATATTGTAGCTGGTGGGAATATACTTGGAAGAACCAATTGCAAAGCAGCTTGTATACCTTGTAGGTAAACAAAGCAACAAACCAGCCACCTACCCTATGATCCAGTTCTATATGCCTCCTTGGTCTCGATCCTAAGGAACTGCTCATGTGTACACCAAGAAGCATGAAGGATGTTCATTGCAACCTTGCTTGTCATAGAGAAAAGCTGGAAAAAACCTCAATGTCCATCCTTAAAGGACATTTAAAAACATTCAAACCAATACCATCTATTATTTATAGGTAGCTGAAGCATAAGGCATGGTTGGGAATGATCGTAGAATTCAGGATAGTATGTAGCACTGGGGAGGGAAGGAAGGGAATATACTGGGGATGGAATACAGAAGGGGAGCTTCAACTTGTAGAAGTCGTGCTTTAGTTCTTCATAAAAAAAGACCTGAAGCAAACATGGCAAAGTATTAAGATATTAAGATTTTTAAAGACTGAGTATTGGGTTCTAGGATGTTTGTTATATTATATACTTCTCTGCATATTTAATAAAATACTATAAAACATCTGTGATATTCCCAGTAACATGAGACTTCAGTATAAGTACAATTCTCACAAATGTTATTTTCCATTTCCTGCTCAATAGTTACAGCATAAGATTACAAAATAACAGTAGAAACGACTGAAAAATTGTAAGAGACAAGTCCATGTCATGGTCCTGCAGTTAGATTTTGGCACCTGACATCTGCTTGGAATTACAGAGTGACTGTGCTAAAAATACTATATGCAGCAAGGAAAAGGTGCTTTTTACTTTTAATCCCTTTGACCAATATGGCTTTTTTTCCAATTTGGCTAATGGATCAAAATGAAACTTGTCAACGTGAATTCAGTAATTGTTACTTGTTTTTGCTAGAAATGTTATTAATGTGATAAATGCTGATGTGGGAGATAATAGTATGGCACCTATCCTAGAATGCTTTGTGTGGGTCACTGATTACAAATCAGATTGGTGCAAGGTGTACTATATATGTCTAATCAAAGATTAAATTTAGATTAAAGTGATTTCTAAAGAGTCCTCCCCCCAAAACTCTGATAAATCCTGTCTATGCAATACTCTAACATAGTTAGAAATTAAGTAGCTCTGTCTTCTCATGACTATAACTCCAAGATATACCCTTATGAAAAAAAGCAATTCCAGTTATATGCAGCATGATTCTTTCTGTGTGTTTAACTATATATATATTTAAGTGGTATATATATTGTTTGGATGTACACGTATGCGTATGTATATACTCACAGAAACAGGAAGGAAACCCACACTTAAAAGGAGCTTAGCTTTCTCTATAATGTTTTTACAAGAAGAATGTATTCATTTATTACTTATATATTTAAAATGCAGTTTAACTCAGCATTGTAGAGTATGAAATGACATAAATATATTGTTAACTGAGACAGGCAGCTTACTCAATAGATGTTCCATTTTTATAAACATTTTTTTTTTTTTTTTTAAGATTTTATTTATTTATTCATTTATCCCCCCCTTGCTGCTTGTGCTCGCTGGGTCAGCTAACCACGCCGTGCGGGCGGGCTTGCCTTCACCAGGAGGCCCCGGGAACCGAACCCGGGGCCTCCCATATGGTAAACGGGAGCCCTACTGATTGAGCCACAGCCGCTTCCCCAATATAAACATTTTTATACAACTCAATTTTTAAAAAATGTTATACACTTGCGCACACACACACACAAACCTGTGTGCCCAAACACCAAGATGTCAATGGTTAACAGTTTCACTTCTCTATATTTTCAAAAGTTTCTACCAGATACCTATACTGTTTTTGTAGAGTAAACAAAAGAAAAGGAAACTAAACAGAGATCTTTTTGAAGCGCCGCCCCCATGCCTCGGCCCCTCTCGCCTCCCAGCTGCCCCCTGCCCACCTGCCCACCTGCCCGGCAGGTACCTGAGCGTCTTCCTCTGCATGTCCTCGTCCGTGATGCCGTGATAGACGAGGGTCTCATTCCAGATTGGGTTCCGAGTGTTCCGCAGAGTTTTTGTACGAAGCTTGTTGGACTACATCCCAGAGAGATGGACAGACAGACATTTGCCTTGGTGGGGAGCCAGCCCTGGAGCCCTATCTTTTGGGCTGATTTGGGGGGCATCCTCTCTGGGAGTATCCAGGGGCTCAGGGAGGGGTGAATTCTCCAGGGCAATGGATATAGACAAGTTAACGGCTGCCCGATGCTACATCCTCCACCCCTCCACGCACTGGATCCCCCCCTTGAACTTTCTATTAAGAAAGCCGAGAAAGCTTCTTTTGAGAAAAAATATTTATAGGCCAGGGACATAGAAATGAAGGACATTGTTCCTCTAGGACTGAAATTCCTTAAAGAGGACAATGATTTTTATCTTATTCTGAGAGAAGGCTAGAATGCAACTATATCCAGAAGAGGTAGCCTGGTGGCAAATGTAATTCACACTAACATGTAAATGACTCCCATCAGATTCTTTGGCAAAACAATTTGGATTTAGGAGTGGGGAGAGTGTCTCACGGGAAATGATACGGCTGGGTCTCAAGAGGGAGTGGTGGCCAAACACATCACAATTTCGCCAAAACCGAGTGGGGTTTTGATCCAAATAATGAGTGAGGCTGTGTGTGTGTCCTCTTTTGTCTCATGAGGCATTTGATAGTGGCAGAGTCTTTTTAGCAGGCATTTTTCTAAGACCCTGTAACTTGGTAGCCGGCTCCCTTGCTTTAGGACCACTGTGCCAAATTAACACAACAAAGCAAAAAGATAAAAGCCAAGAAGGCAAATTTCCATTTCTAGCCAAGAGCTCTGGGTGGGTCAATCCAAACGGTGGCGCCTTAGCCCCACTTTCCCTCTCCAAAGCAAAGTAATGATCAGCAGGTGAGCTGGAAGGGGAGGGAGAGGTGGGAGGGCCTGGGGTACATCACCTCTCTGTAGGCCGTGGTGGTGGTGGGGAACACATTATTTAGAGAGCTTAGACACAAAATCTGGACAGAGTTGTTCATTTCTATTGAGGGATGAGGAGTGTTTGGTTGGGCCATAAAATGGGTCGGGGAGCTGGGCCAGGGCCGGCAATGGGGAGCCACTGAAGGCATTTGAGCAGGGGAGGGGCATAATCCCAGATTCTGCTTCTCTCGTGGCCTTGGGCAGCTGCCTGAATCTCAGGTTTCTGGGTTGGAGAAAGGGGCAGAGCCCCCGCCCCTGGAGGAAGAGTGACTCCTGGCCCACCCTTTCCCTTTGCAAAGACTTGGCCACTCACGGGGAGGATTTGGGGAGCACGGGACTATTTTAGGCTCTGAGCTGAGAACGCTGGGCCCCTGCCAGGGCCCATGTGCCCAGCTTACAGAGGCCCAGGCCATATGGTACCTTGCTAGCTCCCGGCAGGAGGTGCAGCTTAACGTAGGGATCGGCCAAGCCATTGGAATCCATGGGCTTCAGTCCCTGCAAGAGAAGGAGGCGATGGTGTGAGGGTCTCGGGGGGGTGGGGGGAAGGGGTCAGGTGCTCAGTTGCCATAGGCATTGGGCACAGCCCATTGGTCCATCCTGTGTGCCTCCTCTTCCAAGTGCAGTATCATGGAAAGAGTCCTGGTGTCAGGCCAACAGGGTTCAAAGCCTGGCCATGCCACTTCCTGGCTGTGTGACCTTGGGCAAGTTTCTTAACCTCTCTGAACCACAGTACCTCTTCAGGGGGTGGGGAGACTTAAGCACACTCTTACCTGTAAAGTGCTTAGCACCTGGCACATAGAAGCATTCCATCAAGGTTTAAGTCTCATTGCTGGGATGTGAGGTGTCTCAGCATGGTAAGGGTTGAGGGGAAAAGGGGGCTAGGGAAGGAGGTCTGAGTGGCACTCACTTCCGAGACCTCAGCTTCTACCGCTACACAATGGGGATCCCAATCTCTGCCTCGCCCACCTCACAGCGCTGGAAAGAGGCTTGATCCAGATACTGTGCAGGGGAAAGAGCTTTGTTAGAGTTAAGAATTAAGTGGGAATTGTTAATATGAGTAACTCCAAAATTTCTCAGGTGCAGTCACACCCTGTCCGTCTCTCCGACAGCCAGGCTTGGGCAGGTGGCTCACCTTCAGGTTCCACAGTCCCTTGGGCTTACCCAGTCCCAGCACTCATGCCATATTGCATCCTGTGGCCTCTCTGGGCCTCAGTTTCTTTCTTCCTTTTCTTTTTTTTTTTTTTTTAGGGGGTACCGGGGATTGAACCCGGAACCTTGTACATGTGAAGCAGGTGCTCAGTCATTGAGCTACATCAGCTCCAGGGCCTTAGTTTCCTCGTTTGTTCTAAGGGACTGACAGCGGTCCCTGCTTCATGGGGTCCTTGGGGGATTAAATGAGACCTCACCTGGGAAGTCAGAGCTCTGTGCTGGACACAGTAAGTGGGATGAATGCCTATTGCTGCTGGGAGGGCAGAGGATGCCACAGCATAGGATACGAGGGGAAAAGCTGGCACAGTGGCCTAGTGGGTAAGAGTGCAGGCTCTGGAGCCAGAGGTCATCAGCTCAAATCCTAGCTCCACCACTTCCTGGCTGCGTGATCCTGGGCAGGTCACTTAATTTCTCTGTGCTGCACTCAGTTTCCCCATCTGCGAAAGGGGACTGATGGTAGGCCTTTCCCCATAGGCTTGTTGTAAAGAAGAAATGAGACAAGATAATGCATAGAAAGCCCTAGAGAGGTGTAGGGTGCTCGGGAAATGCTGGCTGTGGCAATCGTGCCTTGCCAATTTCCCTAAGGAGGCTTCATAAGGCAGATCCTGCCATGGCTCCCCCAGTACCCCCAGGGTTCAGAATGTTGTGTGGTACAGAGTAGGTACTCAGGAAACATTTCTGGTACAAATGTTGGGGGTCCAGAGTATTGTGAGGTTACAAGTTGGCAGACACCAGGTTTCTTTGATTTGAATTGGAACGTCTTTGGGTAGGGCCAATAGCAGATTGAGTTATGTATCCCAGAAAAGATGTGTTTTTAGTCTTGATCCATTCCTGTGGAGTGAACCCACTGTAAACAGGACCTTTTGAAGATGGCATTTTTAGTTAAGGTGTGGCCAGTGAATCAGGATGGGTCTTAGTCCTATTATGGAGCCTTATAAGGAGAAAGCCATGGGAAGAACCGGACGCCGGAAGTCAATGGAAACCGGAAGAGAAAGGAGAGGACAGTGACGGGAAAGCCAAGGAATCCGAGGACTGCCAACCCTTCAGAACGCTACCAACCCCTAGAGGAGCTATACCTTCCAGCCTCTGGAACCACGAGCCAACAAATTCCCGTTAAGCCAACCCATTGTGTGGTATTTGTCCCAGCAGCTGGGAAAACTAAGACGGGCCTGTTCACTCCAGTTTACCAAAGCTCCCACCACTCCCTAACGTCTCCCACCCAGCCTGCTGTGCTCATCTCCATCCCAGCCTGGCCAGGGGTGCCTGAGTCCTCTGTACCCCTGTCTCGGAGGGGGCCGTGATGGTGTGGCTTCTCCCTGGAACTGGAGTAGGAGGCTGTGCAAACGAGTGTTAAGGACCCCAAACTGGAGGGGTGTAGATCTGGGCTCAAATCCAGCTCCATCCCTGGGTGGCCTCCTGGGCAGTGCCTCCTCTGTCCCCTCCAGGGATGACGTGGTTGGGGCGGGGCAATGTTCCCCCACTGCCCTGTCAGTCTGCTGCTACGGCTCCCAGGAGGCAGCGGCAGGTAAGTGGAAGAGGAAGTTCTCCCCAAAAGGAATTCATGGGGGTCAATTCCTGTGCTCTTTTTGTCACTGTCACTGTCACAGATTGGCTCGGCAATGGCAGGAACAGGCTTGAGAGCTCGTCCCCTCCCTAGTTTCCTAGGAATGCCAGAGCCTCCTGAGTGGTCCCTGGCTTGCCCCAGCACCCACCTTGGCCTTTATGATGGTACATTGCAGGGAGCTGTTGTCCTGGTCATAGAGAAGGCTGAATTCCAGGGCACCCAGGGTTGCTGAAGGGGCAGAAACAAGAACAAAGAGAATGTTTGTTCAGTCATTCAACAAACATTTCCTCAGCACTCACCATCTGCCCAGTCTGGGCTAGGCATTGAGACTCCAGAGGAGAGGAAGACTCAGTCCCTGTCTTGGACATCCCATCTGGAAGACCCCCTCTTCTTTGGAGTCCTCAGCACATCTGTGACCAATTATTTGAGCAATTGCCTAGTTAATGACCTATTGTCCTGCTAGATTGCGAGCCCTTTGAGGGCAAGGGCTGTGACTGTCTTGTTCACTGCAGTGCCCCCTCTGTGTGCATATAACAAGTGCTCCTTTATTTGCTAAAAGAATAAATGAATCTTAGCATTTGCTGTTCCCTCTGCCTGGAATGCTTTCCCTCTAGATCCTCACATGGCTGGCACCTTCTCATCATCCATGGCTCAGCTTGAATGTCACCTCCTCAGAGAAGCCCTCCCTGATCACTCCCTCTAATGCAGCCACCCTCACAGTCATTTGCCTTATTTTATTTCCTTTGCGGTGCTCTATCTTTAGTATACTAACTGTCTCTAGAATGTTAGTTCAGCCATCTTGTCCGTCCTTTTTGCCATGGTGTCCCTAGTGCCTAGAATACTTCGAGACACCCAGGAGGTGCTCAGTAAACACTTGTCAAGTATAGAAATGAGTGAGTGAGGAGCAGGGAGTTGAGTACAGAGGTAGGCATGTTATAAGTCCCAGGTAAGTTTATAACAGGGGCAGGCGCCAGCCTGGGAGGGGTCGTCTATGCTTGTGGGTGAGCCACGGGCACTGAGGGCAGGTGGGGAGGAGCAGTGGCTGGTGTTCCAGGGGGAAGGACCAGCACGAGCAAGGGCAGAGAGGTGGGCATCACGCAGTGCAGCCCAGAACAGGTGGGGGGCGGAGTAGAAGCCCCCTGCTCCTTTACGCCAAGACTCAGGCCTGACCCGCGGGAGAGCATGGGGGACAGCCCGATCCTTCACCCAGACCTGAGTCCTGATGGGCTATAGCCATGGGACTGACCCTCCACTCGCTGGCCACATGAGCTCGGACAAGCCCCTAAACCTCTCGTAACCTCTGCCTCCCTGGTTGCAAAATAGGAATAGTAAAAGTAATTGCGTTTCAGGGTTCTTGGGAGATTAAATGAGCCAATATACAGAGCACACTTAGCATAGTGCCTGGCCCCAAACCAGCACTCACAGGTGCTGATGTCCCTGTCATATCACTATATCATAATGATGTTCCCAGGAGGTCGCAGCCTCCCCTCCCCTCAGCCCTGTGTGGGAGGCAGTATTCCGCTTCCTGTTTTACAATGAGGAGTGATTGCATGACCCTCCAAGGCCATGCCAGTGACCAAGACTTCGGGCTGTTTCTTCTGCCAGGGTCCAGTCTTTCCACTCCACTGGGAGCTCCTGGAGTAGGCCCCCTGCCTTCGAACTCCTACAACAGACCACTGTATTCAGATGCCTGCCCATCCACGCCTGCCTCCAGCTCAGAAAGATGACCCCAGTTTTCCCTTGCTGCTCCCAGCCACACCCCGGAGAAGAAGTGCCCCACTGGAGTGTGTGTGTGTGTGTGTGAACATGGCAACTGCTTCCCTGGATCACAGGGCTCCAAGTCTGAGTGGGAAAGGCACAGAGTAGGTGCTTAATAAATCATTGAGTGGATGCAAGAAGAAATGTCGAGTAATTTAAAAATTACTTGCAGAAGACATAAATTGAAATCTTTTGAAAACTATTAAAATATATACAGCACCTATTATTTAGACAGCTGATATCATTTTGCAAATTCAGTACCAGAATGTCTTTTAACAACTTGGGTGATACATTCATTAGGTTTGGCATGTTGGGGGCCTGGGGTGTTCAGGGCTATGTCTGGAGCCATTCCTGTTTTGCTGGGGTTGATCCTGAAGCTACTTTTCCCAGACACTGCTCAGTTAAGTGCCACCTACTTGCTTCATCTGAGTCATAGCTGTTGGCTTCTTCTTCCTCCTCCTCTGCGGGTGGTGGCTGGCGAGCAGGGGCTACGGTAGGCTGGGGCGCAGCAGCAGCAGCTTGGGAATAGGGCCTTGGGGGGTGGCCAGCCCGGTCCTCCCTGGCTTTAACTGCCGAGTAGCCTCCAACTCCCCCGGTTCTCTCTTCCCGCGGTGCAGCTGTGGCCCCCGTATAGCCAGGGTCTCTCGGATCCACCTCTGCAGGGGGGCAGAGAAATGACAGGAAAGAGGCAGTTGAATCACTGTTTCATAATAGCAGTAGCAAAAGCTATAGCATCACCATGAGTTAGGAGCAAGCACTGTTTACCAGGTGCTTTGCAAATATTACACAAGAAACACCACAGCCCTGGCAAGAGATGGTTGTTACTTGCAGTATACAGGGAGGCCGCAGCATGTTGTTCACCATCCTCAGAATCTTGCCTTTGTGAAACCACCTAGGGAAGCTCACTAAGATGCAGGTTCCTGGACCCACTTGGATTCAGCCGGCTGTGCAGCAGGGCCTTGGAATCTGTGTTTTGTAACAAGAGCTGCAAGCTGACTTCGGTGTAGGCAAAACAGACTGCTCTAGGGTGCTGATTGGGTGCTGGAGCCAAAGAGCCTGGGTTGGAATCTCGGCTGTACCTCTTGCTGGCTGTATGACCTCCGGCTAGTTTTTTAATGTCTCTGAGTCTCAGTTTCCTCATCTGTAAAATGGGAATATCTGAAGGTGCTCAGATAGTTGTAGCTATTATTTTTAAAAATTACCTAATTTAGGTGTGGCATTTAGGAGAGTACCTGGTGCGTTAGAAAGCATCGAATAAGTTGGAGTGATGATGATGGTGCAGCGTGGATAGCCTAATAATCACTGTCCCTTACGTGGCTCAACACGCTCTCAGGCAACGTGCTTCAGCTTGCTTAATCCTCCCAACAACTCGGTGAGGTGGGTCCTACATTATTCCCATTTTTAAGATGAGGAAACAGGCTCGGGGGAGCCACGTGCCTTGCCAGGGGCCACACAGCCAGGAACTGAAGAGTGGGGATTTGCACCCAGGCAGTCTATGCTCCGAACCACCGTGTGCTGGCAGCCTCCAGCTAAGTTCAGCGTGGATTATCGAGAGGGGCACCTAGAGCTTATCAGGCAGGTCTCGGGGTGCAGACTGGACTGAGGCCTGCCAGCCCCCTGCTCTCCCCCGGGGGGAAGAGGGGAGATGGGCACGCATGGCCGCCGGGTGGCATCAAGGAAGCAAACACTTGCCTGGTCTCTGGTCTGGAAAGCGAGCTGCTGGCCCGGGGCCAGGGCCTGGTCTGCTGCCTCCCAGGGGCCCTGAGCAGGGAAGAGAGAGGAAGAGGGTGGAGCAGAGCAGGCGGATCATTTGGGTGTTCACCCCTCCCCCGGAGTGTCCGGCTTCCTCATTCCATAGGTCTATGGGCAGCAGGTGCTGTGCAGAAGTTGCCAGGCTGTGGGTCTTCCCTGAACCTCAGTTTCTTCCTCTGCCAAACGGGGATGGTGCCACCTGCTCTTCACGTCTCCCTGGTTTTTATGCGCTTGATGAACGATTGGCTTGAGAGTTGTGAGATGACGGGCAGATTGAAGTCTTGGGTTCCCCGTTGCCATGGGGTCACTGCTGGTCCAGGATTCTTTACAGCTACATTTCCCAAAGTGTAGGATGAGAGGGGGCTGCAGGGCCAGGGTTAAGGGGAGGACGGCTGCCTTCTGACACTGGTTCCCCCGTGGAGGAAGTCTCCCTGGGGGCTACCCTGTCCAACCTGTCCAATCTCCCTCTTGAACAGAGAGAATAGGCCTCAGGCCGGGAACCTTCCACAAGCACTTCATTAACTGTTTGATTTTCATGGCATTTAATTTTGTGATTATCTTCTTTTTATGGCAAGAAATGCTAGTTTTCCATTAGCAGGAATTTTTTCTATTGTCTCACACAATCCATATTTGTTTAGTTTACCAATTTCTTTGCTCACCATTTCTTCTTGAAACTCTCACCACTCTACTGGGAACATTTGCCTTTTCACTAAAGTCTAATGACCTTAAAATTTATGAGAGAGAGAGAGGGACAGAGAGAGAGAGAGAGGGAGTTTGTGATAGCAGCCTCTCTGTCATATTTTTTAAAGTGAACTAATTTGAAGAAAAATATTAAGTAAAGAAAAGGGAAAGTAGCATTTTTTTTTAAGGAGGTGCCAGGGATTGAACCCAGGACCTCATACATAGGAAGCAGGCGCTCAACCACCGCGCTACATCTGCTCCCCAATGGGAGTTGGTTTTTGCCGTTCGTTTGTATTGTTTTTAGGAGGTACCAGAGGTCGAACCTGGGACCTCGTACATGGGAAGCAGGCGCTCAACCACCCGAGCTACATCCACTCCCCAGTATGTGTCTATGTTGTAAAGTGGAATGTCAATGCCCAAAGGTGGCAAATATGGATCAATGAAGTACTGCCACTTCTTCCACTTAGGAGGATAAGACACACACACACAAGCTTCCAAGCCCAGAGGACTGCCCACTCTAAGGCTCTTTCAAGAGCTTAGGATTTAGCGTTGGTGGCAGCTGTACACAAAGCCCTGTGGGCCCTGCAGGGACGGGAGATGGGAGGTTCCGGGTGGCACCACTGGCCGGCCTGGGCGGGTGGGTGGCGGCAGGTACCTGGCTGCCCAGGCTGGGGAGGCGCTGGGCTCTGCATGGAGGTGGGGGCAGGTCTGGAGGCCTGGACTGAGTTGGTTCGTCTCAAACCTGCAGGGGAAAGGAAAGGAAACAGTTAGTCATTTTCTAGACACACTAACACGGAGAAAACGTGAAGGAGCTTGGCATCCCGCCGCCAGCATGAGGCCGCTTGGGTTTGGTTGGCTCAGGGCGGCCTCACTCTCGGCTCTGAGACGCTCTCCTCTGCCTTCCAGTGTCTTCTCTCCTCCCGGCACTCAGACCCCCTGGACAAATCACAGCAGTGGTGTGGTCCTGAGGAGTACCGGCTCTGCCGGCCCGACTCCACCACGTGCAGGATGTGTGACCTCGTGCAAATGACCTGCCCAGTCTGGGTCTCCGTTTCCTCATCTGTTAAATAGGGACGATAACACCGACCTCATAGGATTGTGGTGAAGATACAATGATACAATGCATGCAAAGTGTTCACAACGTGCCTGGCATGTGGCAAACACTCAACCCAAGCCAGCTGCTGCTATTATTTTATCATTGAAAGAATTTGTTCTCTATCTTCACATGGACTTGGCTTTGCATCCTGACCTTTTCCTTTATAAGCTGTGTGACTTTGGGCTGGTCACTCACCCCCTCTGAACTTCAGATACCTCTGAAGTATATAAGGGATCTCACCAACCTCAAAATAGTAATGCGTTAACATTTATTTAGTACTTACCATGTGCCAAAGACTTTACATATAAGAACTTGTTTAATCTCTACGCTCATAACCCCTTGAGGCTGGTGTTATATTATCTTCATCTTACAAATGGGGAAACCGAGGCATAGATGGTTTAAGGAGCTCAAGCAATGTCTCTTGGCTGGTTAGTTCCAGAGCCAGCTTTTGAACTCAGGCCATTGGTCTCCAAGTCTGTGCCTGGGCCATGACATGCTACTGCTTCCCACAGAGCCGCTGTGGGTATCGAGTGGGACAACGTGCTCAGCAGTTCCTGGCACCCAGAAGGTATGATGCTCTGGGAAGAAAGCCCCACCTTCTCTCACCTCACGGGGCTGGCTCCCCCCTTTCCTAAACTCAGCCCTTTTGACTGGTAGATGCTTGAAGATTCATGACAGAGGGCACGTTGCCACTCCTGGCTGGGGGCTTGCAAATGACCAGGTCTTGTCCGAGGGTCCTGCATTAGTGCCACCGTTTGTTGGTTCCTTTGGATGCTTGTTCACTCATTCATTCATTCAGCAAGCATTCATTGATTCTACCAAGTGCCAACCCCTGAGCAAAGATGGGCAAATGACATCTTATTTCCTCCAGGAGTACACGTCCATGCCATGGGGTGATATCGTGGTCTCTGTTTTATAGCAGAGGACGCAGAGCTAGGAAGGGGCCAAGGTAGGACTTCCATCCAAGTCTGCCTGACTCCAGAATCTGTGTCCTTAGCCATGAGCAGTAGGCAGGAGGCGAATAATAGCAACCACCGAGGCCTCACCCCGTGCCAGCACTGTCAGAGAGTTTTCTAGGTATCAATTCACGTAAATCTTTAGAGCAATTCAATGAGATACAAACTGCTTGCTATTATTCCCATCGTACAGACAAGTGGAAGCCCAGTGTGCTGATCTGTAAACTGGGAACACACCACCTGTAAGTGGCAGAGCTGGGATCTGACCCCTCTCAGGCTTCTTTCTGGCGTCTGTTGCGCTTGACATCGGGAGAAGAGAGCCGTGTATGTAAATAACACTGCAGGGGATGGTGGTAGGAGCGGGACCTCTCACGGGGGAAAGCGGGGACAGCTTCAAGGTGCAGGCGGCTTTGGCACTCGGGTGTGCCAGCATGGCAGGGGCATTGGTGAAGACACCAAGCCCTCGTAGCAGAAAGGAGAATCAGACCAGTTTTGGTTTGTTTCATGGCCCTAAGTCCAGGCCCCAGAGCCGTGGGATGGCAGCACGGGCAGAGTTACAACTCGCCCTCGGCCACTCCTCCTGGAATGCTCTGGAACAAGGACATTGCACTGGAAATTTGTGACAGGGAGCTGTTCCCAGCCCCTCAAGTGGCAGTTCGAGGGAGCAGCTAGGAGCAGAGCTCCTGGGTTTCAATGCCAGTCTTGCTTCTGCTGCCATGTGACGCCGGGAAAGTTGTTTCTCTGAGCCTCTCTGTACCTCATCTATTATTAGGATGATTAGAATAATAGCTACCCCCAAAGAGTCGTTGGTGGCATTAAAGGAGGAAACGCACGCAAAGGGTTTAATCACATGCCTGGAGCAGAGTAGGTGCACCATAAGTGGAGCTGCCCTCGTCCTTCTTAGCTATTGATTCACATCTGCCAAGGCTAAACAGCCTCCAATCAACCTGAATCTTACTGCAGGCTGGAAAGTGAGTAGAAAGAGCTAAAATGTATGGCAGATGCGCAATAAATATTTGGAGGCACAATGATTTAATGGAAAAAGTCATGTCACTGATCTTCAGACCAGGGAGAGAGATTCAGGCTGTACTGTGTGTTAGACGGTGATAAATGCTACATCAGGGCTGTGTGTCTGGACTTTGGGAACTCAGAGGAGGGAACCAGTAACTACCCCCGAGATGGAGCAGGTAGATGCTAGAAGCTTCATGGAGGAGGGGAGCATTTGCATGGACTCTCAGAGGACAGGTGATCCAAATCCAGTTTAGGAATGTTGTGTGACTGTCTCTTTCCTTAGGAGACCAAATAATATAGAGATTAAGGGCACAGGTTTTGGTGTTGGACAGAAATGCGTTTAATGCCCATTTTAACCACTTATGAGCTGTGTGTCCTAGAGCAAGTGGCTTTACCTCTCTGAGCCTCAGTTTTGTCATCTATAAAATGGGACTAATAAAAGTCTCATACCTGGCTGTTAGGGTTGTGGCAAGGAGTAAATGAGATGATGGTAATAAAGAGCTTGGGACAGTGTCTGGCATATAGTAAGCACTCAAATATTCCATAATGTGGATGTGAGAAATTTATCTGACTCTGTCCACCTGAACGTAGGTGCATCAGGGGTCTGGGCAGCAGATCAAGCACAGAGCATGTGCCCTCGCTTTCTCCCCAAGAGGAAGAGGGACTGAGGTGCTAAGCTACAAACCCACAATTCAGAAGTAGAAGACCAAAGGTCAACACTGCACCCAAAGATTCAGGCCGTGTGACTTAGACCAAAAGTCATCCCCTTGCTACAAAAGAAAGAAACCTGCTCCAAGATCTCACGCAAGCGGTTGTGGAATATCGAGCTCTCCAGTCTGTTAGACATTTCGTCCAAAGCTCAGGAAGCAAGGACTCCTACCAGTGGAAACTCTTGCCAAATGAATCCCCCCTGAGTGAGGCTGGACATCCTGGGCATTTGATGACAGCGCCCGTAGGTTATCCTAACCACTCATCTCCACCCCATCTACCAGGACAGCAGAGGCTACTTTCCAGGGAAAGAGAGAATCTAGATGGATCTGGGACAGGGAAGCCTCCTTGCTTTGCTCAAAGCCAAGGGCATTTCCCCCAGGTGGTTTGTTTTTGGGGATGGACGGTAAGAACTTCTCATGTTTTTTCTCATATATGGTATCAGAGTAAGAAAAGGAAATAATCAAAATTAAGGACGCCTGGAGTCAGAATTGCCTCTGAATCCTGTTCCTCCTCTACCTTAGCTGCTACAGGAGAACATGGCACATGGTAGGAGCTCCATATATACTGAATGAATAAATGAATGGAAACACCGCCCCTTCATTCTTTAGGATCCTCCTCACCCAGCAAGCCTGCCTGGATTTGCCTAGCTCTCTCACCTGCCTGGCTCCGGCTGGAGTCACCGCCGGCCCCACTGTGGCCGTGGTCCCAGTCCTCAGAATCCCCGCCGGACGAGCTCATTCGTGCCTCAGATGCCCTGCGCGTAGGAGGCCTGTAGCTTTCTCGCGCAGGAGCAGAGGCCAGGTCAGGGCCTGGAAGGGAAAACAGGAGTTGAACGGAGAAAGAGCAAGGCAGGAACAGGGTGAAAGGCTTCCATCCCAAAGAAGAAGACAGAATCAGCAGAACCCACCTGTCTTCTGACCTGGGCCTCTCCTGTCTTCAGTGTCACCTGGGGAGAGAGAAATGATGGGGAGAACTGGTTTTCTGGTGTCTGGGGAGCCGTTACTCAAGGAGCCCACAAAGAGTCCCATCTGCCACTCCCAAGAACATTAAAAAAAAAAATCAACAGTCTTCCCTCCCAACATCCCGTCTGATGTAGCTCCTGTTTACAGTTCCATATTATTTCCTTTGCATATAAAACACATAGACTATACAGGCTGAACAAAATGGGATCATTGGCTACATATTGTTCTAGAATGTGCTTTGTTCACTTAGGTTTTCTCCAGGACTCACCAAGCTTGCTCCGACCACAGGCCCTTTGCACAATATTTCCAAAAAGTCCATTGGCTTCCCTAACACTTTATTGTCTTTAGACAAGTCAGACATCTCTTCAAATGCCTCAGACAAGCCTTCTCTGACCATTCTATATGAAATAGAGCCTCTGATCAATATCTATCCCTTTTTCCTGCTTTACTTTGCTCCGCAAAAGTTATTGTTCCTTGCTATTCTAGTAAATGTGTATTTGTTGTTGGTTGAGCATCTGTTTCCTCTGCTAGGAGGCACATGGACAGGGATTTTGTCTGTTCACCACTGTATCCCTGAGGCATAGAATAGGGCCTGGAACTCATTAGGTTCTCAGTAAATGTTTGTTAAAAGAATATTGAAGGAGGACATCATGGATATAACTCTAAATCTACAATATACATTTATATCACTCCATTTTAAAAGATGCTTAATATACCATAGGGTGGACATATCATAAAGTCAACAATTTCCATGTTAATGAACATTTAGTTTTTCACAGTGCTTTTGCTACTATAAACATTGATGTAATAAACATATTTATACATATATTTTTACATTGGTACTTTTATTGCTATCAGATATATTCTCTTAGAGAAATTGCTGGGTCAAAAGGTCTTATGCACTGCAAATTTTAATGAATTCGGCCATGTTACTTTCCAAAAAGCTTAAGCGGACTTAGAGTCTTACTGCTGGTGTATAGAGTACCCAGTTTCCCACACATTCACCAGCGCTGGATGTTATCACCAGTATTTTCTTAGCTGCCATTATGCAATACTGCTTCTGTTGCTTCTTTCTAATAAAGGGAATGGGCATTAAATCAACTACATTTTTTTTTTTTTTTTAGGTTATTTATTTATTTATTCATTTATCCCCCCCTTGCTGCTTGTGCTCGCTGGGTCAGCTAACCACGCCGTGTGGGCGGGCTTGCCTTCACCAGGAGGCCCCGGGAACCGAACCCGGGGCCTCCCATATGGTAAACGGGAGCCCTACTCATTGAGCCACAGCTGCTTCCCAAATCAACTACATTTTCACAGCTATCTTCTTTGCCCAGAGTTTATTCTGATAAGTTAATACATCCCACTTATGTTTTTATGTGTGTGTCTGTGCTTAGATGATTAACATTATATAATATTAGCCAATATTTACTTAGGGCTCTCCTCTGCAAAGCACATTATGTATAGCATCCCATTTAATCCTCAAACTAACCCAATGAATTATTAATCTTATAAGCGAGGAAGCAGTCTCAGAGAGGTTAGGTCACTTGCCCGAGCTCACACAGCTAGTAAGTGGCAGAGCTGGAATTCAAACTCAGATCCTCCAAGCTCTCACCAGTTATGCTATCCAGTCCTTTCAGCTGACAGGGAGTAACACTTAAACAGGAAGGAGGATGCTCGATGGCGGAAACTGGGCACTCCTTGGGGACTAAGGGCATATTGACGATTTGGGTATTCTCTGCAAGGAGTAGACATTTCTCATGCCTTGCTGGGAAGAAAATATTGTTGATTGCCATTTTGGTGCCAGGAACTGTGCTGGGCACCTAAAAAGTTATCTTACAGGAAATAAGAGTTTAGTACTTCAGTTTTTGAGCCGTTCACCTATGATCTTCCTTTCTGAAGCCTTGTTGGCACTCAGCTCCAGAAACATCATTCAGGCCAGATTCCACTGATTAGTGATCACCTGAATTACTGAAAGGGCTTTATCTGGTCAGTCCTAGGGGTCTCATCCAATTAAAATGTTGTTTTTTTAACTACGGTTGCTCTATTCAATAAACGTTTCGATACTCCTGTTTTATCATTTTAATAATAATATCCTTGAATAATATCAATATTTGTGATAACTTTGTTTCACTAATTTCCTTCCTATTCATCTTTCACTTTTAGTTCGTCCAATTTCAGACCGGCTGCTAGAAGAAGTTTCAGGGGCAGGAGGACCTCCTCAGCAAGCCCAAGTCCTTCCAGGCTCCAGTGTTTTCATTTGGTGGCAGTGGTGTCTCTCTGAGCTCCTACCTCTAATTCCGACTGCTGCTGTACCTCTGACTACTCCGCCAGGCAGCCTGGCATTGCTAGAGAGTTCTCTGTGATACCCTCCTGGTAAGGATTTATGGTTAGCTGTGATGGGGACTTAGGAATCCTAGCCCTAAGCCCAGAGGCAGACTCTCCACCAACTGAGCAGAAACACAGACACAATGGTCTCCAGGTAGACCGGTTAGCCCAGAGTTGTCCTCCATTCTGAAAGGCTGAGCGGTTTTGTCCTACCTCGAGTGGGCGTCCGGGCAGTGTGCTTGGGCTCAGGGGTGGGCTGCTCAGGGGCGGCAGGCTCGCCGCTAGGCTGCTGGGGCTTGGTCTTCTTTATAGGCATGGGCTGTGGCAGGACCTGTTTGGGGAAGCCCTTGAAGAACCACGCTCCGGAACGCTTCCACACCTGGGGGAGAAGTAGGAGACAAAGATAGGGGAGCTCAGCGCTCTTGCTCCTGCCTCCGTTGAGGGCCAGTTTTTAACTTTGCCCCTTGCTCTCAGCACACTGCCACAAGATCCACCACACTCAGCCTTAAGCACATATTCAATCCACACAGCAACCCTGAAAGCTCAATAAAGATGTCCTGACGGTGCCTATTTTCTTGATGGGGAAAGTTGGGGATCAGAAAGGTTAAGGATTGGCCCAAGGCTGCACAGCCAGAGAGTGGAAGAGCAAGGCCAGGACGGCACGTCTTCCACCTCTCAGATGTGGTGTTCTCCAGAGGGTTCCTACCCCACAGCCTCCCCAAGGCCCACGGCCTTCTCCCCTGCCTGGGGTCTGTGTCCCACCCAGGACGGTGTGCTGAATATCTTCGATTGCACCTTCAGGTCGCTTCTCCACCCGTCTCTGCCCTGCTCTGTGCCCCAGAAGCCTGGCCAGTGGAGATGGCAGTAACCAGACTTTCTCGACCTCTGCCTTCCAGGTGGATTTGGTCAAGGAGATCCCAGTGGAAGACTAGAGGAAAGGAAGAGTGTGAGGCTGGGGCATGTGCCCCATGGGGCCCTCCCTGCCAGGCTGACAGGGATGGCCTTCCTGGGCCGAAGGCTCCTGATGGGGCACACGCACCTTCCAGTCTGGTAGCCGCTTCCTTTCCACCCCTTTGGTTGTGGAAGTGGTCACAACTCCCCTGTTCTTTCTGGCCCTGGGGTGCCTCACCATCGCTTCCTGTTTTCCCCGGAGTCTGCGGTTAGCACTTGTGTGAAACGCTCCTGGATCACCCTGCTGGGGCCTGGCTCCTGTGTTCTACAAGTGCCTGACTGATACGGAGGGGAACACAGTCTCTGGGACATTCTCAAAGGCTGGGCTTTGCAGCAGAGGTGAGTGGTGAGGAAACTGAAAGAAGGAGAAAGGACTTGAGTGGGACAAAATGAGTAATAAAAAGTCACATCTCAGGGCTGGAGAAGAGAAGGATTCCATGGGAGAAGGAAACAAACAGTGCAGAGAAAGAAACTGGAAGGGGGAGAGGCAAAGAGAGAATGAGGAAAAGGGAGGAGAAGGAGGTAAAGACGATGGGGAGAAAAGAGCTCAAATGAGAGGGAGACAAAAAAAAATGGAGACAAGTAGAGTCGAGGGAAAGAGAAAGAAAAGATGGTGGGAGGGGAAGGCCCAGGAGGTGAGAAATGAGGAAGAGGGAAGACTGGAATCCTGAGGGTAAGGAACAAAGAGGGAAGAAGGGAGGGGGAGACGGAAGAAGAAGGTCACAGGAGGGGAAGAAGAGAAAAGAAATTCATTCAAACTCTCCAGGGCCATTCACCAGGCTTCACAGCTGATCTGCTTCCTTTCATACCCACCGCTCAAGACACAAGCCCCAACCGGGTCCTCCAGCCCCCAACTGCCACCCAGTTTCTTTGGTTCCAGGGAGACATGGGGAGCTGGGAAGAGAAGGGAAGGTGCTCCAGGAGCCAGGTGGGAGCACCGGGCCACTCACCTCTCTCTGCTCGATGCAGATCTTGCAAAGCCACACGGAATGCGGGCGGTTGTTGGATGTCTCCACCCCACACTTGGTGCAGACGTTCTAGGGACAAACCACAGCCCAGGGCACATTCAGGGACACCGGGCTCGGGAGTGACAGGAACGGGGGGAGGGGGTGGGATGGGTGGCAGTGGAGCCCCCTGCTCTCTTGGTGAATGCAAAGAGCTGGAACACTCCTCCTTTCTCAAATTCCTTCTAGGAGCTAGGCCAGTTAGAATCAAGTTCCAGTTTTGAGTCTTCACTTCCAGTAACAAGAACTTGAGTCATTCCCAAGCACCGGGTGAAGGAATTCTCCCAGAGTCCCTGTGCAGTGTTCAGCATCCACACGGGGATAGCACTGATGGGAGAAGGGTTTGTAAGAGGAAAGGCTGACTCTATGTTTTGTTTATTAATTTATTCCTTCTTTCTTTCCAAAACGGACCTAAGGCCATGTAGACTATACTTAGACGTTCAACTTCCCAAGCAGGGAATTATTATCTGAGGAAATGCCATGCCTGCGTGATGGAACATTATCTTTTCAGCTGAGTTTAGTAGGAGTCAAGACGGATAGGGAAACCTACTAGGCCACAAAATTCTCATTATCTGGTGGACGTCTGGAGATAGATTTTCAGAATGTATCTGACCTTTCCTCAATATTCAATTCTACTGCTCAACGGGACACCAAAAAGAGATGTCTCCAGCTGGGTTGCTCCCCTGAATTCCTTTCCTGGGAATCGGACGGACCCAAGGGCAGTGGTATCACTGCTCTGGAATTGTCAAGTGCAGACAGTTTAAAGATTGGGGGGGCGGGGAGGGGGAGGTAAAGAGAGCACAGAGAGGTTCCCCCCTTCAAGAACAAATGTTCTCGAAGCCCAATAATTCTAACTTGGCTGGAGAGGGGCTTTCTGAGTCTCTTGTCCCATAACCTAGAGTGAGAGAATGTCGGGTGAACCTTCCACATATCCATGTGCCCGGCATGCCCTTTAGGGGGACAGATGGCTTACTGAGCCACAACCAGGACACTTGCAGGCTTCACTAGAGCTCATGCCAAATCTTGGGCTCCTAAGCTCATCCCAGGTGGAGGTCAGCTCAGAGGTGACAGGGAGGGTGGTAGTGACTTCCAGGGGTGGAACCAGCCCCAGGGCTACCTTGCAGGACAGCTGAGCATGGGAACATCCCAGTAGGAACTCTATTTTGGCAACTGCTTCCAGGATCCAAGCTCCACCCCCAAGACCCAGGGCGCCCCAAGACTCGAGCCCAGGCCCCCGCCCCTCCGCAGGTGCTGCCCGGAGGAGGAGGGAGTGGAGGGCGACGGTACCTTCTTACAGTCCTCACACACCACACTGGCGGAGCCCAGCAGCCCCAGCTGCTCTCCACACAGTATGCAGCAGCTCACCCCGTCCCCGGCCACGTTCTTCCTCATGGTTTCCAGGCGGTCCACCAGGCGCCTGGAGCAGAGAAGGGCGATAAGGACCTCATGGCACCGACCCACAGCATCTCCCAGGATCACCCTGAGGGTCTCGGCTTCTTGGAGTCCTAGACTCTAGCGTATCTGCTGACGACTGTGAATCTTTCCCCAGAGGCAGGCACATGCACATAAAATCCTTATACAGCTTCAGAGCATCGCGGACCCTTCCCGTCATCCTCAAAAGCAAGCTGGTCTATTGACTTTGCATTAAGGACATGATCTAATAGTTCCTTCCGTGTCATGTCATGTCATCTCCTCCAAGGAAACTGCCTTCTGAGCTCCAGACAGTCAGTGCTTATCTGACTGTCTACATGTCTCCTTCACTTGGATGTCTTCCCAAGAGTCTCCATCTTAGGCTTTCAAACTCAACTCTTCATCTCGGGTGCTCCATCGCCAGCAAACCTGCTCCTGACCTCAGTAATAGGCACTAACCACCCACTAATTTGCTTTGGGAATCCTCTTTGACTCCCTGCTCCTCTGGCATTCAGTGATCCAACCAAGTCACCAAATCATACTGACTCTACCTCTCTAACATTTCTGGAATCCGTCCATTTCTCTTCATCTTCACCTCAGCCAAGGCACTGTCATCTCTCTCCCAGATAACTGTAGTAACAGTCTCCCTGCTTTTCTTCACGTCCTTCTACAATCTGTTCTCCCCACCACAGCCATGGTGATATTTCTAAGCCATAAGTCTGATCATGTCACCCCCTACTCCATTTTAAACCTTTTGGTTCATTTCTGTTACACGGGCTTCCATGGCCCCACACAGTCTGGCTCCTTCTGAAACGTCAACCTCTTCTCCCTGTTGGTCTTACTTTCAATGCAGTGTGGTCATCAGAGCAGCAGCTCAGCATCACCTGGGAACTTGTTAGAGATGCATATTCTCAGGCCCCACCCCAGACCAACTGGATTAGAAACTCTGGAATCTATGTCTTAACAAAGCTTCCAGGGGATTCTGATGCATGCTCAAATTTGAGAACCATGCCTCTAGTTACACTGCTCTTCTTTCAGTTCCAGTTCTCCTATATGCTTCAGTACCTTTGCACATTCTATTCCTTGTGCCTGGAATATGCCCCCCTCCCATATTTGTGATGACACACACACACACAATTTTACAGTTGTTTTTTTTTCTGGCTAAATTCTCCTTAACCTTCAGACCCCAGTGGAAATATTATTACCACTTATTAGAAGCCCTCGTTTGTCATCCATTTCATTTATTCCAGTAGCAACCCTGGACTCCTTCATAGCACTTGCCACATTTGTAAGTAACTGTGAGATTGTCTGCACTAAGTAATTAGCTGATGGTGAGACCATCTCTGGCTCCTCCCTGGACTCAGTTCCACCACACCAGGGACCGTGTCTGTTCTGTTCCCTGCTGTGTCCCCAGACCAAGAACAGTGCTGGTCCGTGGTGGGTGCTCATGCCTGATGGTTGAATCTGTGTCCAGCAAAAAGCAAGCCGAATGGAGTGTCAGAGTGGTATATAGCAACGGCTTGCACTGATATTGTGCTTGTTATACCCCTGGCACTGTATGAGGTGACTTCCCCAACCCCTGTGAGGGAGACACTACTATTACGGCATCTTACAAGTGGACAAAGTGGGGTGCTGAGAGGTTAAATGACTTACCCAAGGTCACATGGCTAAGACGTGGCATGAGCCAAAACTAGTGCTTCTCAAACTCAATGTGCACACAAATCACACGGGGACCTCAAAGCACAGATTCTACAGCAGTAGGTCCGGGGTGGGGCCTGAGGTGCCGCGTTTCTGAAAACTTCCCAGGTGCAGCCACCTAGGAGGAGCCAGGCTGCCTAATTACGCCTGGGGGGCGTGCACTCTAGCTTGCAGGTGAGAATTTGGTTTTTGGCAGTTTCTCCCTGTTTGAAATCATCTCCTTGCCTTCCCTCAAACAAGGCCTTATGGTTCTCAAACCAGATGGAACAGAACTCAGCCCTCCACGGTTTGGGTCCCAGATGTGGGCACCGCAGGCATGAGAACCAAGATGGGATGGCACTGGGGCATCACCCTCCAGAGGTTCCCAGGCAGCCCTGACTGCAGCCACCGGCCGCTGGCGCCCCCCACAGGCCCTCCTCGCTCCTGCCACCCCAGCCCAGGCACTCGACTTGCAGCGTTATAAATAGCAGCTTCTGCCTTTCTGTTCCATTCAGGAGAGGAGCCGCTTTGCCAAAGGAAGAGCCCAAAGCAGCCTCTGCTGTGACCCAGATTGGACAGAACTGCTTAAGGAGGCAGAGGCTGGATGTGAGAGCTGAAGGCAGTGGGCCTCTTCCCCTCCCCCTCCGCACCCCTGCCCCGCCCCGTGTCTTCCCCAGGAATTCTCTCTAGTGGATGATGGGAGAAGGGAGTGACCAGGAGAGAGCCCAGTCCATGGTCTCAGAACTGCTAGCTGGCACAGAGAGCGGCGTGGGGATTTTCTTAATGAATCCTAGCAGCACTGGAAACCAGCGATTCTTCTCGGCCCCATTTCCCAGAGGTGGAAACCGAGACACAGAAAGCTTAAGTGATTTACCTGAGTCCCACAACTACCAAGTGGTTAAAGCCTGGAGTTAGCGGCAGGCAGTCTGGCTCCCGAGTCCCTGCTCTAAACAGCTACACCACCCGGCCACCTACATGGCCACATGCCAAGCAGAGCCATGGGGGGCTTCCCGAGCACGGGGGTCTGCTGCTCGATTTCCCTGCCTTTCCCACATGAGGGACCTTCAGACATTGGCAAGTTGCACACACACGGTCACCCCAGCTCATTCTGTCCCATCTGCCTCTCGTAAGGTACTCAGTAGCTGCCGCATCGTCTTGTTTCCCTAAAGAACCCCCCAAAATGGGGTTAGAACATCTGGATGTTAGCCCTGGACTTTGTCTCTCTGGACTTCAGTTTCTTCATCTGTGAGGCAGGAGGTAATGGGCTAGCCCAGTGGTTGTCAAACCGGGGTCCCCTCGGGTTCCATAGAGACACTCAGGGCAATGATTCTGAGGGGCTGCCACACCCCATTTTATCCAGAGTGTGTTTGCATTTATTGCTTTCATTTGCTTAGGCTGCTGAATTAGATTTCCATTGGAAAGTTGGTTCTACAGTTTAAAAAAGAAAAACAGTTTGAATTTGACTGGAGCAGATAAAGCTCAGGATCCTTTTGATGTGCTGGAATTACAAAATATGACGAGACAATGAGGTGAGCTAATGGAGGCAGGGGCTGGTAATTGCGTGGTGGCATTTTGTGCACACCCTTCTCCTCTGTTTGCTCCTTCAGCCTCTGCCTTAGCCAGAAATGGTCAGATTACCTTCTGTTGGGGTCCAGAAGCACAGAGAGGGTTAGAGGCTGGCCTGGGGGTGATTCAGCAAGGACTATAATCTGGTTCTCTGCTTCAGTAAAATATCTTTGCTTTCCACGAAGCCCCCCATGGCTTCCCACCTCAAGTCAAGCTTTGCCAACTCAGCTCAGGAAGAGAGCATGGGGTAGATGACCCAACTGCAAACTGCAGTGTGCTTTGTGTTTCGTTAAAAACTTAGAAGGCTTTTCTGCCTCCTGCATTCACCACCTGCAAGCCCACGTGGCAGCAGCTTTCCCAGGATAACTGCTCCTTCCATTCCGCAATCCTATATGTGAAAGGCCTCATTAACATAGTCCTGGGAATATCTCATTAGCTTCTATCAGTGGCAGCAAATGGCATGGAAATACGGCAGATTTAAGATCGCTGTTCAGATGCCTCAGCTCAGGGAACCCTGTTATTTGCAATTCCAGTCCAGACCAATAGAGAGAGATGGGAAATGAGCAGGGGAGTCCCTGAAGCCCACTAGGTTGGACCCCTTCTCTGTAATCTCAAATCCGGGGGCCACAAGACAGAAGGAGCCAGTGGTCAAAGAGTTTAAACTTGGAAATAAAACTTTGCAGGAAGCTAAGTCAAAATTAAGTCATGGAACATCATGAGCTACAAATGGATATTTATCTGGTGATAAAATGTTTCAGCGTCTTCACCCCGGAATATTTGTTTTCCCCAGGCTATATGCACTGTAGGCGCTGAGCTCGACATCTCACAATTACCCAGGCAGCGTTAAAAGTACAGTGCCTGGGGACCCAACTGCAAAACTTCTCAGCTATGGATTGGGTTAAGTTCAGATATCAATATTTAAACATGCAAACCCTGCTGAGAGCCACTGCGTGGAGGAATGTTCCCAAAATTTATGGTGCATTCGAATCACCTGTGTAGGGTGTTCAAAATTCAGGAAACAATTTTGCAGGGTTGGGATGGGACCTGGGAACCTGCATTTTAAAGTGTCTTCCCGCGTGATCTGACGCTGGTGAATCCCTGTCCACAGTTGAAGGAATGCTGCAGTAAGGAAAGAAGCCAAAGGGCAAAAATGTCATCAGGCTAAGAATGGGACACACAGGAATATCACCACTGAAATCTAGGTTCATGGAAATTCTCCCGTCACATGGAAAAATACCCTCCTTTTTTATGTTAAGTAGAAAAAAAGAACCTGGGAGGCAGAATTCTTTTTATCAGAATTAGAGCAGGAGTTTGGTTTTGGAACATGCGCTCCTGAATACCTTCATTGGGTACACTGGACAAAAAAACCAGGAAGGAAGCACATGCCAGAATGTTCTCAGAGATTCTCGCCCAGTGGGAGGCTTGGGGAGCTTTGGTTTGCCTTCCTCTAATGCCCCTGCCCAGGCCTACACAGGAAACGCCCAGTTATCTGGTCTCCTCCACACTTTACCTTTCTACAATCAACACGTATTACCTTTATATTCGAGAAGAAGGTATATTTTTGAAGATCGAGAACATTCTAGGCCAAGTATTAAAAGATGTGGGTTTGACTCCTACCTCTTCCCAGGTCTCTGACCCTGGAAAACCAGGCCTCTCTGGGTCCTCTTTCCCCGACCTAAAAGGAGGGGTTAGATAAGATGCTCTTAAGGCTCCCCCTGGGGGCACCACTGAAGGCTCCTCTGGTTCTGCTTCGGCCTGAAGGGACCCCAAAGGACAAAGAGAAGACGACCCCTGCCCCGCTGGCAGGCCTGGTTTTGTTTGCCTGTCTAATGTCTCCACCCTCTTTCCCACATTAAGTGCCCAATTAGCTGGGCAGGAAGTGACTGTCACTCTCTAGATACGTCTTTGGCATGCCCGATTAACTTTACGACTGCTACTCATACTTGGTATCCAGCGAGCACATCCATCACCGGGCCGGGGGCTTCAGGGGAGCTGCTGGGTACTCGGTGAAGTGTGGGCACCTCCCGCTTCCTAGGGAGCTCCCAGAAGCACCGGAAGGGGGTGTCTCTTCTCCTCTGGGCACCAAGGAATGACCTCTCGAGGCGGTGAGAAGTGGATTCCCAACTTGGGCTGATCTTGTGGCCCAAATGGAGGCAGGTGGGTTACTCATTCATTGGACAAATATTTACGGAGCACCCACTATGTGCCGGGAAGACGCTGAGGATTGAATGACGAACAAAAGAGACGAGGGCCCTGCTTTAATGGAGCTGGCAACTCGTGAGGGACTCGGACATTATAATAAAACGACACTCCTAAGGAGGTCTCGGAGGATACGCCTGTGCAGCTACGAGAACTCATGCTAGAGGCACAGGCCTGGTCAGGAAGGCTTCTCAGAGGAAGTGGCTGCTGAGCTGAGGGCTGAAGGATAAAGAGAAGACGACCTAGTAAAGAGGGAGAGGAAAGGCACTGCAAGGAGAGGGAACAGAATGTGCAGAGGACTCAGGAGACAGTCAGTGTGGCTGGTGGGCTGAACGGAGGGGCACAAGGCAGGAGGGGTGCATGGGGCCACACAATGCAGGGGTCTTCAGTTTAAGAGTGAAGGACTTTCAGGGCAGGAGACTCAAGCTCTCCCCCATCTCAAGACGACACACGGGCATGTGAAGGGAGCCCTTGGGCGGCTCAGAGCTGTGAGAGTTTCAGAGGCTGCAGCAGCTCCAGGCCGAGAGGAGAATGCATTTCCTGGCTTCTAGCTCCCAGAGGCCGCCAGCACTCCTCAGCTCATGGCCCCCTTCTCTGTCTTCAAAGCCAGCAGCGGAGCATCTTCCAATCTCTCTGTGACTCTGACCCTCCTGCCTTGCCTCCCTCTTATAAGACTGGGAATACATTGGGCCTACCTGGATAATCCAGGAGAAACTCCCCATCTCAAGATCATTAATTTAGCTATACTGCCAAGCTCTCTTGGCATGTAAGGTCACATATTCACAGGTTCCGGGGATTAGGATGTGGGCATCTTTGGGTGGGTGGGTGGGGGGCGTTATTCTGCCTTCCACAACCACATTTCGGCCCCATCTGCCACCCAATTCTTTCCACCTGACTCGAGTGTAGAGCAGCTTCCAGTCCTCCTCTCCAGAGCAGGTTTGGGCAGTTCTTCCCCGGCTGGCTGTGGGTGTCAGACCAGCCAAGCTTTTGACTCTGCAAGATTCCAGTCGCCTTCTCCATGTGCTCAGGCTCAACTCCCAGGAAGTGTAGACTCCCTGGGCACACACATACCCCCCACACACACACACAGGCACTGCACACACACAGATTTGGACTTTAAAAATAGGAGGCAGTTATAATGCAGGAGTTGGGATGTCATTTCTGAGTGAGGTTGCCTGGGTCTGTTTCTGGGTTTTGCCACATCCTAGCTCTGTGACCCCAGGAAAATTACCTAACCTTTCTGAGCTTCAGTTTTCCTATCTGGAAATTAGGGAAAACAAAGTCCTCACCTTGTAGGACTGTTGCAAAGTTTAAATAAGATAGTGTTGGTAAAAATTCCTGGAACATGGTAACTAGTCAGCAGTGGTTGCTGCTAATTTCTCTCTCCTGGAAATCTGTGGCTTTTATAACTTCCTGCACTCACAGTTTTCTCTAACCGGGGTGCTATAATCTGCCTGTGAAATCCATCTTTCTAAACTTTGGAAGGGGCTGCAATGCCTCGAAATTGATAGGCCTCATGTGCCCATCTCTAAACATGCACACTCAGATAGATACATGAGTGAGAACGCACAGGCCCACTGGGACACGTGCAGAGGCACATGTCCACACACACGTGAGCACACACGCATGCGTGCTCAGGAGCCACACGCAGGGGCACGGCTGCACACAACCTGCTCTCGTGCAGAGCCCAGCCCCAAGTGGCCGCCTTCTGAGCAGGCTCTAAGCCAAGTGGAGGACAGACAGGCACTTGTTTCTTAAGCTCAGGCCCCCTCAACTCCAAACTGACCCCAGAAACATTCGGGCAACCGCTTTTGAGATTTCAAGCCATGTTGCTGCAGTAAAGTGATGAATGTTGACGAGAAGGCTGATGGATGCAAATGCACACAGGAAGGAGGTTTAACGTGCCAGCCGCAGAGCCCAGGGAAGACCCCCGGTCTGCCGAGGGGTGGTGGGTTTGTGCGCTGATCCCTGAGTTGGGGGGTAATGGCTAAAAGCTGGGGTTCTACCACATGACAGAATGGGCTGGAGCAGCCGCCTTTAGAAGCAGCAGCTCACTATGATTTTTACAATGACTCATAAAAACCCAGCACAGCAGGAGAGAGGATCCGTGTGGTCTGTCTGTCTGTGTCTGTCTGTTTCTCTCTCTCTCTCTCCCATGCACACATATCACCAGTTCCAGAATCATGCTGCTCTTTGCCGCAATCATTGCCAAGGGGGGCAGGGGTATCGCTTTTGAATTTATTAAATTTGGCGCCTGCTAAAGTCAAGATTGGACCATCTGCTGTGAACGGGGAAATGGCCGCACTGATGGGGCTGGGTCCCCAGAAGCCTGTCCTTAAGTGACCGAGCTGCTCAGTCGGGAAGCCATGTGGCTGGCGCAGGGTTCTGTGCGTTTCAGACGCATCCATTCTCCCTGTTGTTTATTACTGTCGCCACCTGGGGAGCCACAGCTCCTAATCACCCTGCTTGATGGACTGGTGGAAGGGATTTCTGCCTGAGCCTCAGGATTTTGGGAGGGTCACCCCGACTCAGAGCTGGGGAGCCGAGAGAGAGAGAGCTAGTGGGCTCAGTGGCCTGGTACGGCCAATGCCAGTCAAGGTCCTGGTCATTATAAACCTGCAATGGTCACAGATACTGTTCTTGCATCCTTTGTATCCAGCTGCTGTGTTTAGCATTTCCCATGCACTGATTTCTTTAGCCCATCAACAACCTGTGAGGTCTCTTCTACTTTTTGATCCCACTTTACAAATGGGGAAACCGAGGCATCCAGAAGTGACAGGCCCAAGGGCATATAGCCTGCGAGTGGCAGAGGTAAGCGTAAGCTGGGTCTGGCTGCCCCGATGCCGTCACCGCTGCGGAGGAATGGCGACTTCGTTTCCTTTCAGTGCTCCGGGTGGGGCTCTTCTCACACCTCCACCTGCCCCTTCCTCCCTTAGGGGACAGAGTTGAGACACCGTGGTGTTGAGGCTGCAGCAGGGGGCAGGGTGACTGCGGTGGAGAGGAATGAGCTATCCCACTGATGGACAAAGCGTGGGAGTCGGAATCGATTGACTAGACGAACATTTGGTACATCCTGTAAACTACTGACTTCCCTAAATTCCTGAAATCCTTTGTCATTTGCTCTCCCCATCTGCACCCCCAAAAGGCAAAAGGAGAAAGTAGAAAACAGAATTGAATTCAAAGCCTGGTTTGGCCAATAAAGGCTGTGTGCTGTGGGCAAGTGTCTTAACCATTCTGGGCTTCAGTTCCCTCAGCTATAAAGCAGAGAGTGTAGTTTCTATCTTAGTGAGGACATTATGGGGATTAAATGAAATATAGCATGTTTGAGGGCCCCTAGCACAGTGCTTGGCAACAACTGTTTGTCTCTGTATAGAATAGCAGATAAAGGTGGCCTCGGGTCCACTGTTTATTAGCTGTGTTACTCTGGCAAGTTGCTTAACCTGTCTGTGCCTCAGTTCCAGCATCTGTAAAATGGGAGTGATAGTCATAGGACTTATCCCATAGGATGATTGTGGAGATTACAGAAAGGACTTTACCTGCAGCTTTGATTAGAGTGCTGGCCCTTGGTGCTTTACAAAAGTGGGTGATGTTATCATCTCCCTAGAGGTTAAGTTTGGCTGCAGGAAAATTGTCTGCTTCTTCTCCCCTTTGTGAATTACTCAACAGAAGGGCTAGAGCAGTGGTTCTCAACAGGGGGTGATGTTGCCCTCCAGGGGACACTTGACAATGGCTGGAGACAATTTTGGTCGTGATAACTGGGGATGGGGGGGGAATTATGACAGACCTCTAGTGAGTAGAGACCAGAAATGCTGCTAAGTGCCCTACAATGTGCAGGCCAGCCCCCCACGACAAAGAATTATCTGTCCCTAAATGCCAATAGTGCTGCGGTGGAGAAACCCTGGGCTAGAGGAGCTTGAGACTAAATTTACAGATGTCCCCATTTTACAGATGAGGTTAAAGTGATTCAGTAAGGGGCTTAGTCAGTTTGGTCTATGGCTGATTAGTTTAACATGTATTTATTGGATCTCTTTTTCATTCCAGGCACTGGGCTCATTAAGCCATTATGAAAACTTCTGTTTTCATCGTGGACAAACATATTCATGAAGTATTAAGGCTGGCTGGACATCAGAAAACATTGGTCCAATCCCTGGGAAAACCGAGGTACTATTCAGTATTCTTACCATTGGGTGGTCGAGTCAGAGCCTCCCCAAAATCTAATGAAAGCTATAAATATTTATTCTTTAAAAAATGCACAACACACACGGATGAATGTGCCTATAACATCAGGGTACTCCCCTGAGTCCCATCTACAGAGTGCCTAGTAACTCCGGGCCTTAAAAAAACAAAAAGCCCCCAAAACCCTCTTTTAGAAAGAGGAGAGCATCAGACACCTGACACCTTGTCAGCTTGTCCACCCATAGCCAAGAACCCTACCTGATGAGCTATGGCAAGTTTCAAGCATTATTACTCACTTCTCCCTCTGTCCACAGTTTGGAAAAATTCTGTGCCAAAAGGATGGGGGTGTGGAGGTGGCGCTGAGATGGAGAGGTGATGGGAATACAACAGATTCTGTCAACAACAGGTCTGCCACGTCTCTCTGACTTCCTCTTCCATCACAGAGTCTGCACGCCAAGGTTAATGACAAACCCTAATTACTTTCTGGGGCCCATCTGTTGAGGGGAGCTGACCTCGAATGGAAGCCACCCAGCTGCCTGCCCCTTTGCAGGCAGGATATGTGAGCAAATGCCTTTGAGAATCTCAGGATGCCAAGGTTCTGGACAGAAGGCATTCAGGGGACCTACCAATGGAGAAAACAACAATGCAAATACAAACTTTCTCAGGCAAATGCTGGATTCCAGACACTGCATTATAAAGGTCCTAAGACACCCCCTGTGGGTAGCTGTCCATTTCACAAAGACCCTTGTCATGCCCAGGAGAAGTACTTGGCAGCCATGTTTGTGTAACATGGCCGGGCACCTCTGGCCACAGCTGATTGGATGAGGGGCGGGCACCCAGTGCAAGTGGGCCAATCAGAGTCCCTTCCCTGGGATTTTGGAATTAGGGCTAAGGGGAGCTATAAAAACTCGGGAGGTGTAGCACAGATATGTTTCCTGACATGTGGGATGAGAAGGAGAACTTTTTTGGAAGCTAGGCTGCGTTCCTGCCCTCGGATTCCTTGAGCCATCTCTGAATCCTTATATAAAATTCCCCTTTTATTATATAAAGTAATAGAGTCTCAAAAGTGGCCGCCATACTGCCTTTCTTCCCGGCACATGTGTGTCCCTCTTCCCGCCAAGAGATAGAATCTATTTACCCTCCCCAGTAGAATGTGGCAGAAGTGATACCCTGGCATTTCCAGACCTAGCTTTTCAGAGGCCTGACATCTTCCACCTTTGTTTTCTTGGGATCCAGCTAATCTGTAAAGAAGCTCAGGTCAAACTACTGAAAAAAGAAAGAGCTCATGGAGAGGGGGGCCACATGGAGAGCATCAAGGCATCAGACAAGCGAGTGACACTTTCTTGGAATTTCCAGCCCAGCCACCAGCTGAGTGTGTGACCCCAGGCAACACAGGTGGAGCAGAATTCATTCTGCTCCCAAAGGATCATGAAAAATAATTTAAGCCCCTAAGCTTTGGGTGGTTATTCACACAGCAATAGATAACAGCAACAAGCTGGGCTTGGCTTCCTTTAACCTAATCTAGAGGTTAGGTTAGATTCCTTTAATCTAGAAAGCCTGAAGCAGTGAAGGCATGCAGAATCAACTCTGAGATGCTACTGAGGGCTCGGATAAGGAATGTGGGGGGAAACCTGCTTAATGAGGTCCCCTGTTGGCCACAGTCCCTCCTATCTGAGGATGCTAAGGAGAGCCGGGGGCTGCGTAGGAAGGGAAGGTTTGACATCCCTGAACGCAGAAGCAAAGGGGCTCCCAGGAGGGAACTGGTTCTGCTCTGCTGCACGGCCAGGGGCTCCCTGGGGCTCCCCGAGGGGCTAACTCTAGCAAAACTGCCCCAGGGAGGGAACGCCTCCTGGGAGGCCTGGAGGCCATTTGGCCCCGGAAGACTGGCAGAACCATGGCAGGATGGAGGGCCGCTTCTGGAGCTTCGGAGGTGCAGAAAGAAGCACTGGGGCAGCCCCAAAGGGATTTCAGCTTCCAGCTTGCAAAATGTGCCTTCCAAATCCAAGCTATTAACATTTCCAGGTTCTGCAGCGCCTAGGAGTTTGGGAATAGGCCTTCAGAAAACACACACCTGATCGTTGGGAGCACAGTTCCGAGAGTCAGCCAGGTAGGGATGTGCCTCTTGGCTCTGTATGAACCCGAGCAAGTGACCTCACCTCTCTGAACCTCAGTTTCCTCCCCTGCAAAATGGGGATGGTAAGAGCACCTCTTTCCTGGGGTTGAGAGGAGCAGATAGTGAGCTAATCCACGTGAAGTTTGCCAGCCTGGAGCTTGGCAGACAGTAAGCGAGCAATAAGAGGCCCCATTACGATGATGATTTGTCACACTTATTACAATGATTTCACACCTATCCAAGAGGGCTTGCGCTTGGGTATTAGAAAAGGAAATTCAGCATCATAGGGAGGGTGTCTGGACCTGGAAGGGGACACAGCCTCTCAACTGTGCTGAGAGGCACGGCTATCCATGCAGTTTGGGGTTCTGTACCAGGCACCCCTAAATACTGTAGCATCTGAGCCTGAAGGATCCTGAGAATTAGACTGACCCGCCTCATGGATAGATGGGGAAACCAGGGCCCCTGAGGCTCATTCACTGGCAGCCTCAGGTTCTGAAGGGGGAGCCCCAGAAGGCACCCCCTCCTCGGCCTCACTCCAGGTCTGATGTTTCACGTCCCTTTCATCTACTCTACTCTGATCCCCTCCCAGGGACGCGTGGGCAGAACAGGAATCAGGGCAGGTGGGAGCTTATAAGACACAAACAGCACTGGGCTTGCCTCTGGCGATGCTACCTGCGAGGGCTGGTTGCTGGGGGAGCCGGAATCCCCTGGGACTGCGCTTCCCACTCTGGGAAGCCTGGCAGAAAGCGCGCCATTCCAGCCAGGCTTGCCCCGAGCTTCCTGGGAAGACTCCCGAATCTCCTTCAGGAAAAAATCAGGGGGTGCTGGAATTCCAGGGCTTGCCAAACAGGAACCTGGGGGGGGGGGCATAATTCTTGCACAGAGACCTTGACCAATGTCAAAAATTGAATTTCCTCAGCAAAGTCATCATTAAATAATGACTGCCATTTATTGAGCATTTGCCAGGTACCCTGACAATCCTCAGAAGGCTCATCTGTCACTGAGAAGTATGTGCTAATGTTTCCCCATTTTGCAGAAGGGGAGACTGAGGCACAGGGAGGTAAAATGGCTTACCCAAGGTCAGGCAGGTAGTAAGCAGCAGAGCTGGAATTTGACCCCAGGACTCTATTTGGGGCCCCAGCTCTCAACCACTATGCAATTTTGCCGATGTCACCAGGTTAGTCTAGGGAATAAGGCAGGACATGGAGAACAAGGCAGGGACTCCATTAACCGTGGTCTAGGACCTTCAACCTGGGATAGGCCCAGTCCACAGAGACGCCCTTAGCTTTATCCCTAGCAGCTGCCCAGCAGCCATGTTTGCCCAACGTGGCCTGGCGCCCCTGGCCACAGCTGATTGGACAAGGTATCGCACCTGACATAAGCCAGCCGATCAGAGTGCCTTCCCTGGGAATTTGGACTTTGGACTACAGGATGCTAAGCTCTCCAACCTCTTGGCAAAAGATGTGGAAAGGAAGCGGGGTGGGGAGGGGGCAGTCATTGTCCACTCATTCATTCAACAAATATCTTACTGCCAGGCGCTGGGGTTACAGTAGTGAACAAACAGGCAAACTACTGGCCTCCAAGAATCCTATAGTCTAGTGGGGAGAGACATACAGTAATCAAATAAATATGTAAGATACAAAATATGTTAGCTGGTGGTGAGAGTTATACAGGGGAATAAAAGTGAGGGGAGATCTTGCTTCCAAAAGCCAGCTTTGACCCTTAAAATGCCCCATCCTCCAGCAAGGCTGAGATCCATTGTTGTGTGAACACACACACACACACACACACACACACACACATGGTCCTACCTGGAGAACTCCCGCTCCTGATAGAATAAAAGCCCAATCCTATATGCGAGCCCCTTAAGACCCCTCCCCCTGGCACCTGCCCTAGGAAGCTGATGAGGGTGGAGGAGGGGGCCGGCATGGCCTGTGGCATGTATTTGTCATTTGTCAACAGCACCTCCGATCTTCCTAGCCTGCCCTGAGTGAAAAGATCTGCAGAGGCTCGAATCAAGGACACCCACTTCTTTCACGTCCATAACATCATTTTCCATCCAGGAACTTCATTAACCCTCAGCTAAGAGGGCAGGGAGGTGGATTGTACTCAGGTGGCAAAGGTTGTCCCTGCCAGAAGGGCCTGAGGAGGGCCCTGGGGATGGAGAGGGTCCCAGCACCCCTCCCGTCTCCCACCTCAAGCTTGGAGGTCCATGCGTTCACCTCCCTGCCTCCCAGCAGCCTCCCTGCAGACGAGCAGCTTCCGCCCAGTCCAATAGCCCCCCACACATCCCCCACCCCCTTCTGCCCCCACACTGCTCCCTTTCTCTCCAGCACTGTCCTTGCTTGGGGATTTGGTCCCTCTCTTATACCTCCCCACTCACATCCTTCTTATAAACCTTGCTTCTCCCCCATAGTTGTTTTCATTATCTTTGCCCTATGAACCCTACTTTTCCCTCCTTCCTACCACTTATTAAATATTTAGTATTGCCAGGACCTGGGTCAGGAACTGTACACATATCATGTCACTTAATCTTTACAAGCACTGTGGGATAATTCCCATTCTTATCCCCATTTGGCCACTGAGAAAACTGAGACTCAGAGAGGAGAAGCAGCATGCCTGGGATTCACAGTGCATCTCTGAGTCCAGAGCCCGCTGGGTTAACCTGTGCTGCCCCATCACATGCTGCCTGCCTCTGAGGATCGGTTTCTCCAACACCTGCCTCTGGTGACAGTCTGCCACTTCCCTACCAGACGACACCTCACTCCCCTCCTTTAACCCACCCCCAGTCAAGAAGCCCCCTCTCCCGCCAGCCACCAGCCGGCTCTCTGCTCTCTTGCCTTTGTTTTCTTCTTCCAGCTCCCCCCACCTTCTACAATGAGGATTCCAGTTCTGCCTGGGCAGTGGCCTGGCCTGGCCAGTCACAACTGACAAACCCCAAAGGCAGCCCTGTCCCACCCCAGCATGCCACAGAGCGTGGGAAGGGGTCCCGAGGCCTTGCCCTCGTGCCTGCCCAGCTCTTGGAGGGGATGGGAAGTGTCAGGCCTTACCCGATTCGCTCCTGCTCCATCTCTTCCATTTTCTCAGCTCGGGCGATAACCCGATTGATGATTTCCTTCTCCTCATCTGTCAGTTCTTCCTGCTTCCTCTGCCTGTCGGGCAGGCCACTGGGGTGGCCGGACCAGCCTCCCTGGAGCCTGAAAGGTAATTTGGGAAGGCGTAAAACTGGACAGAAAACCCAGTAGGCAGTGTAATGGTTAGGCGTGTGGGCCCTGGATTCTGATAAATCTCAGTTCAAATCCCTCCTGGGAGGCTCGCTGGCTGGGAGACAGGGCAAAAGACAAGATTCTCAGAACCTCAGTTTGTTCCTCTGTACAATGGGACATACAAACCTCCCTGAGTGGGTCCCGACGAGCTTGTTTTTATTAAGTGCTTAGCACATGAAAGACACTCTGCTAAGTGGCATTTGCAGGAAGCTCATGGCAACCAGGAGGGTGATGGTACTCTCAGAAGATTCCAGAATGGGCGGATTCTATAGCTGGCGTGGACACCATTCTGGGTGGGCGGTCTGATGTCCTAAGTCCCAGGTTGACTCCTGTCCCTGCCTGGTGCAGAGACATTTTGTTGGGGTCATACAATGTTCCTTAGAAATTTAAAATAGTTGCCAACCAGGTTTAGAAAAATCTCTTAACTTCACATAAGCATCCAGATCTCCAGCCTCAAAGGCTCCCACGGCATTTTCAGTTCCAGCCTTTGTGCCTCTTGCCTTTGGAAAAGTGCAACCTAAAATTTCCCCTTTTAACCTCATTCAGGTAACCCAGTGCTGTAAATTACACTCGCAATGTTGTGCTACCATCACCACCATCCATCACCAAAACTTTCCCATCGCTCCATTTTTGTTTTAATGCACACACTGAAATAGCACCTACTATGCGCCCACATTATCCCCATTAAATCCTCACACCACCCCTATAAGGAAGGGACTGTTACGACCCCCATTTTACTGGCGAGAAGACTGAGGCATGGAGAAATTAGAGAACTTGCCCAAGATCACGTGGCCGGGAAGCGGCAGAGGTGGGATTCAGACCTGGTGGTCTGCACGCTTGGCCTCACGACGCGTGCAGAATCGAACGCCTGCCTGCGAGGCCCCAGCGAGGGGGCAGAGGGGCAGAGGGTGTAGGATGGAGTGTCAGTCTGGGCTCTACAGCAAATCACTCTCCCCCCAATCAAAACCTGGTCCGTGCCACAGGCCACCGAGGCGCATCGTCTACGAACGGAAAGCAGGGCTAAACACCACTAGAAATCCTTACCCCTGTTAGGAAAAAAATCAGGAACCAGCACCCTATCAGCTGCCAGCCTCTATTACTTCCACTGCTCTAATCATGTTGGCAGGCATGAAATTGCCTCTTTTTTTTTTTTTTTTTCCCTGTCATCAGCACTTTTATTTAGTTTAGTATATGTTAGAATATAAATACATAACAATATGCTCCTTCTTATCACAGGTAGTCTTTTACATAGCTAAAACTTGTAGTCAATATTTTATATAACAAAAAAGTTTTGTAAATTATCAGAAAAGGAATATAGGAAAATAATACATTTTACATAAATTACAGAGTACAGCGACAATGAAAATTCTCTACTTTCTAACTCAATTTTACCAAACGGAGTCAACATGTGTTCTATGAGCTGCTACGACTGCAATTTAACCACTATGGCCCTTTCAAGAGACTGCGGTCGAAGAGGAAATGTCCTCAGTTCTTACCCGGAGTCGAGCTCCCTTTCACAGTCTTCTTTAGGTGGTGGTAGTTTGGCAAGATTTTCATCAGGAAATCCAGCTGTAGTGTCTGCGGCTGTGGCCGCTCAGTCTGCACCCGGCGAAGGCAGTCTTGACACTCAAAGTTGGAAATTAAAAGCCCCGTCTCCTTCCTGCCTCCCACACCCAGCTGCCATCCTCCCGCCTTAGCTGGTCTGCTCTGAAGAGCAGAGAAGGAAGAGTTTAGAAGGAAAGGGAGAGGATGTCTTGGGGCAAGTCTTGTTGGAAGAAAGGGAAGGAGGGCACAGCCTGGGGAACTTTCGGTGGAAACACAACTTGCCTTCCCAGGGTGGAGCCTTGGAGCATGTGCCTCTGGGCATGAAAAGATGCTAAGCATGGTCGAAGCACGCTGCTCAAAATCCTCCAATGACTTCTCGTTGGCTTACAGTTCAACCCAGGCTTCTTGCCCGTTCTGCCAAGTCCCATGTGATCTAGCCCTTGCCTACCTCTCTGCCCTCATCGTCCCCTGGCTGCCCCTTGTCACTATGCTCCAACCACACTGGCCTTCCTGCTCTCTCTCAAACACCCAAACCTGCCTTTGCCCCAGGACCTTTGCGCTTGCTGCCCTCCCCCTCCCGCAGGAACACTTCTCTCCCGCCAAGATCTTCCCATGGTGTGTTCCTTGTCATCATTTCAGTCTAGGTTCAAATGTCAACCCCGCAGAGAGGCTTTCCTTGATCTTTCCATGACTCAGGTTCACTTTCTTCATTGCACCCATCACTATCTGAAGTTATCTTGTTTTATTTTTTGCTTACTTGTTTATTGCCCCTCTCCCCTTACCAGGATGTATATTACAGGAGGGCAGGGAGCTAGTCTAGGTCTGGTTTGGCATCCACAGTATTTAGAACTGTGCCTCGCAAAAAAGCAGCACATACAAAGAGGTGTTTGTTTTTTTTTTTTTAATAAGCTGGCCACTGGTGGTGAAGAGGGATGTTAAACATCTTCTTACGACTGTGGCTTGTGGGGACACTGGCGCAATGGATGTTGCTTTATCTGGGGGCCGGGGAACGCTCCACGAGGAAGGGACATCCAGGCTAGGACTCCGAGGAGGCTTCGCTGGGATGCCGGGGATGCTCTTTGCAAAGGCAGCTTCCAAGGCCCTGGGAACGGCCATGTGATTTGAAAAATGTATAGAAGCAAGATCTTCTATGCGTCCTCTTCCTTGAAGAGGGCCACCCAAATTAAGCTGGAGCCGGAAACGGGAAGGTAGAGGAAGAGCCTGCAGGTGAGTGCATGGGCAGCATCCCCGAGGAGGTGACAACTCCAGCCAGCCTTCAGGAGGGTCCCCCAGGGTCCCCACCTCCTGGCCTTCACACCCGCCCGTGCTGGGTCCAGGCTGCCCCTGGGTGGCCAACAAGATACCGCGCAAGTGACAGTGTGACTTCCAAGGCTAGGTCTCCTGGACGGGTCGCTCTCGGGGGAGCCAGCTCCATGCTGTGAGGACACTCAAGCAGCCCTGTGGCGAGATCCATGTGGAGAGGAACGAGGGCCCCCAGCCAAAGCCAGAGGCCACTTGCCAGCCCTTCTGGCCATCATCAAGCCCCGCCAGGCCACTCCTGCTAACGGAAACCGTGGAAGGTAAGAAATGATTTTTGTTGTTTCAAGCCACTGAGTTTGGGGTGACTCGTTCTGCAGCACCAGATAACCAGGGAAATCCTGGAGGATGGAGGGAGTGGCACAAAGCCCCATCTCCAGCGTCTGTATGCATCTTCTATTGTTATCACTAAAACAACATGTGCTTATAAAGTCCAGGCATGGCTTGGCTGGGTCTTCCGCTCAGGGTCTCGAAAGGCAGAAATCGAGGTGTTCGCCAAGCTGCATTCTCATCTGGAAGCTCGACAGGGGCAGAAACTGGTTCCAAGTAAATTCGGGTTGGTGGCAGAAGTCATTTCCCCTGCAGCTGTAGGACCGAGGACCCCGGTGTTGGCTGTTGGCTCAGGCCACTCTCAGCTCCTAGGGGCTGTCTGCGGCTCCTCACTAGGCAGACTTATCCACCGTCATCCTGGGTGGTACTCATTCATCAAGCCAGCAAGGAGAAACCTAGCTCCGGTCTGCTGAGATGGAGTCTTACAAGATGGAACGTTCTCATGGGAGAGACGTTCCATCACCTTTGCCATATTCTATAGGTTAGAAGCCAGTCCCAGGTCCTGCCCACACGCAGGCGTGAACTCCAGGAGATGGAAATCTTGGAGGGTGGAGCCTTAGAGTGTGTTTGTCACAGCTTCCCTAGAAGGTGTCCTTCCAGCCCTGCTTGAATACTCCCTGTGATGGAAGGCTACTCTCTCCTCTGACGGGGTTAATATCCCCCAGCCTGATATGTTTAAAAGATACAAAGACTTCACATAATGAAGACCAACTATCATTCCCACAGAGCAGACGCTCATGGAAGGGACCTTAGTTATAACCACATGCAACCATCTCCCCAGGTCCCTTTGGTTTTCCCTGGAAATGGATGTCTCAACTGCCCTTCTCTTCCTTCCTCTTTCACATTTTTTCCTTGACTGCTCTTCTGATACCCCTTAATTTACTTCCCACCTTTATAAAGCAGCTCAGTAACCGAGACTGAACCTAGTGAGAGCTACCCCCAGCAAGGACGCCCCCAGCGATGTGACCCTGGCTCACCATCTGATCATGGACGTGGTCAGCCACGGGCCAGACTCGAGCCGATGCCTCTCACCCCACTGCCCAGCTCGCTGGGGTCACTGAGCACAGGACACATTTGCTGCTGGATATGAATGGCTCCAGAAACAGAAGCAGGATGTTTGCAAGGGGACGGGGGTCCCCAAGAGGGACTGCCTGGAATACTTGCCTCCATCTGCAGAGGAGCAGAAGGCTGGCCAGAGGCTGCCGGCTTCTCTCCAGACCCTTCCCCCATCCTCTGCTCCACAACACACAGTAGACAAACAGCTCATCCAGCATTTGAAAATGTCATCAATTGGTCGCAGTGGGACCTCACAAACCTCCTGTGGATTTTCATGTTTTAATTCCAAAAGCAAACAGAGGGAAACGAGATCCATTTCTCAAACCAAAGCCTTTGCTCTCAGGGGAGAGAATGGGCCTAGAAGCAATGTGAGATGGGAACCCAAGAATTGCTTCTCTTGAGAGGATGGAGGCTCCCCTGTCAAGGAATTCTGGGCATGGGATTCCAGCCCTTGAAACCAGACTCTGGTGTTTGGCTCTTCTTAAAGACCGAAGCTGGAGAGCAAAGTATTGCTTACCTTGGACATGCTACTTGGGGCAGAAAATAACAGAGGGCCTACTGTGTACCAACCTGAGCTCTCCTTGACTTGGCTGAGTTAGTGATTGGAGTCCCAAGTCTGCCATTTATTACCATGTGCGCTGGGGCCCTGCACCTCTCTGAACATCAGTTTCCTCGTCTAAGTGGGAATATTAATAGGATATATGTCACAGGGCCTAGAGCTGATGTTTCTTTCTTGCTGGGGATCTAAGGGTACCTTGACCCTCGGAGCCAAAGTCTCAGGTTACCGAGAGTCCCTTCGGCTGAATAGGTCAGGGTGCGTAGGGCTGGCCTGCCTTCACTCTTATTCACACACTGAGGGCAGTGCTTCCTGGAGAAAGCAACATTGAAAGGCACCTGCTGTCTCTTCCCCCAAGATCTTCTACACCATTATTTTCAAACTGTGCTCTGCAGATGTCTGGAGGATCTCAGAGGGTGGCAGGGGAGTGAGCCTTGGAGGGACGGATGGGCAGGCAACCAGGCCCTCCAGCCTCACTTCAGCAGAGTAGCAATGCTGGATTGTCCAACACTAGCCAAGCAAGGATACCAAGAAAGAAAATGAAGAGAGAAAAATATTTGAAAGAATTTAATATTTTCTATTTTAATAAAAGCATGAAATATGGCTTTTACAATGATAGCCCCTTCTCTGTAGCCATGCCTTTTGCCATGTGACTTTGAAATCCCTCTCACCAAAGAGTCAGAGTCTATTTCTCTACCCTTTGAAACTAACCTGAACTTGTGACTTGCTTTGGCCAATAAAATGCAGGGAAAGCAAAACTGTGCCAAGTCTGAGGCTAGGCGTCCAAAGGGTTCTCTTACACCTCTGCCATTACCATAAGAACATGCCCAAGGGAGCTTGTTGGAGGATGAGAGACAGGCAGAATGGAGGGGAATCATTCCAAGGCCATCCTAGATCAGGCCAACCCATAGATGCATGTGGGAGCCCAGCCAGATCAGCAGAGCCATTAGCCAAGCCCAGAATCCTGAGGATAAATAATTGTTGTTCGAAGCCATTGAGTTTGTTACACAGCAAAAGCTAACTGATACAGTATCCACCATGGCAAAATATGTGAAGCTTGTTAGACTTATCTACACTTATTTTAGAGTTTTTTATTATTTCAAATTACATTTGCATGAAGTTTACTATGGTATTTTGAATGCTCTCAGGTACTAAAAGTTTACAAGCTCTACTCTTATCTGTTATATATACTCAGCTTCTTTGTAAAACTTTATTCAAAGAAAGAGTTTCACTGCTAATCAAAAAAGTAATGATTACTGCATTGACCTATTCATTTTCCAGCTGCCTGGGACTCAGAAGAGGGAGAGGATATGCTGAGAAATGTGTGGGAGAAAATGTGGTCAGGGACTTGAGAAACTGGCCTTCTAGACATGGCTCGTCTGTGACCTGAATGTACCTGCCTAGGTACATCTGGTGAAAGCCAGAAGGAGCCCTCCCACGAAAAGTCAACATCACAGTGTACGAAAAAAGAAATTAGTTCCGACTCCAGGTGGAAGCCCCTCACAGATGTTTCTCCCTAAAAACTGCAAAGCACAGGCTTCCGCCTCCTTCCTGCCTCCACCTTGATTCTTCATTTCATGAACACAATAGTCACATAATAAATACCCCACCAGGTGTCTCTATTAATAAATTATAACTCCCAGAAGGAGTGGGATGATAGAAGGGCTGTCAGGGCACAGAGGCTCTGAAGCATTAAACAGCAGTGATGTGCAGAAAATTAACGTTTCCTTTCCCTACTTCTTCTCCATCCTCCCTCTCTCCCCAGGACATACCCATCACCTTGGCAGGTGTCAGCAGGAAGTCCTTTTACCACCCAGTGAATGGGACTTTAATGAATCCTGAAAGAAAAGATGGGAAAGGAGGTGCAGCCTCACCACTAAATGTTTCACATGTGCCCAGTTTGTGTCAAGACCCATGTGGATGAAGTTTATCCCAGCCAGACTAAAGGGTGCAGAGGTATGCTGTGGTCCTCACCCTGGAATGTCAGTGGGAACTCAGGCTCCTGCTAACCTTTTCAGCCAAAGAGAAGTCTGTCCAGTCCTTTAAAATTCCATGTCTTCTCTCACATTTGGACTTTGCACATGCTGGTCCCCCTACTTGGGGCTCCTGTGTCTCTTTCTCATTTCACTCTTCTTTCAGCTTACACATCACTTCTTCCAGGAAGCCCTCCCTTCATGACCCCCAAGTCGGGTTGCTCCTCTTTGTGCCCATTGTGATTCTACTATAATGTCTCCTAACACACTAGAGTTTATTTGTTGGCGGCTGGATGTTTGTTTGTTTGTAGACCCCACTGAGAAGACACTCTCCTGGCCCCCCCATGCTTTGTCTATCCCTGTGTCCCTGGTGGTTAGCACAGTGGGTGGTCTACAATAGGCACTTAGTTAGTAGCTTTTACTAAAGGAAGGAATAAATATAGGAGGGAAAGGGGAAGGAGGGAAGGAGCACTGACTTGCATTCTGTCTTTCAACCCCCAGCATTCAGGACGGCTCTAAGTGCCTTGGCACCCCTGGAAGCATGAACTGCTCTCTTGTGCTACTCATATTTATAATCTGACAATGTTTCCATGTCTTCCCTTGGTACGTTTGAATAATATACTCATGAAAAGCAGATCTTGCCTGGCCAGGGTCTTACCAGCCAGCAACAGAGATTGTAGAGTCCTTAGCAGTCAGCTTGTTCAAAGTTCCCATCCGACAGATGGAGAAACGGAGGCACAGGGCATGGAGAAGGATTTCCCCAGGTCATCTGGTCAAGTGTTTATAGTAGTTTGGAGCTGCATGTACCCCCAGAAAAATATGTTCTTAAATCGAATCCATTCTGTAGGTGTGAATCCATTGTAGGACCTTTAGGCTACATGGGTTAAAGTTGGCCCAGCCCATTCAGGATGGGTCTTAATTCTATTGGAGTCCTTCATAAGTGGAATGGAATTCAGATGGAGAGAAAAGGCCACAGAGGGAGCAGCCAGAAGTGGAAGTCAACAGAACCCGGGAAGAGAAGGGAGAGGCCAGTAGAGGCTGCCGTGTGCCTTGCCATGTGACAAGCTGAGGACTTCACCAGCAGCCAGCCCCAGAAAGCCAGAGTCTCTGGGGAGAAATTACTAGAGACTTGGTGATGCCTTGATTTGTGCCTTCCTGTAGCCTCAAAACTGTGAGGGAACGAGTTCCCATTTTTTAAGCTGCCATTGCTTGGTATTTGCTTGAGCAGTCTAGGAAACTAAAACAGGGTTTCTCAGAATTAAGGAAAACCTTTAGAGCATTTTTGGGCCAATGATGTAGCCATTTGGGCCAGAAAAACAGAACCAATTATGAAAGTGCTATATATATATAAACCCGAGGGCAAGGCCAGGCTGTGATTCACACCTCGCCTCACCTGCCAGGTGCTTTACAGTTTCCGAAGCCTTCCTGTGCATCACATTTGATCCTACAACCACTCTGTAAGGAAGGAGGTTATCATACCTATTTTACAAAGGAGACAGCCAGGGCTCAAGGAAGTGATGGGTATGGACAAGGCCACGTGCCAGTGGGTAAGCGAACAGGGCTCAGACCTGGGACTTTGGATGCCAGACCCAGTGCCCTGCCTGTAGCTCTGCAATACCCTGCCCATCATGGGGAGCCTACAGAGGACTTTCCATAGTTTCTGACAGTGCCAAACAATTGTTGACCTGTCGGCTCTGCAGCTTGGCTGCTCATTTATTGGACAGCCAATCTGTCATGCCTATTTAGGAAATGAATCCAATTAAAAGCACAATACTTGTGAGCAAAGATGGGGCCTTGGAGTCAAAGGCATTTCACTGGGACATCAGGGTGACCTCCGGGGATGTGACAGAGACTCATAATATCCAGAAGCTCTGTTCTGTTCATCATCTTTTATCAACAGTAGCAGTTATATGAGCTAACATTTTCTTTATCTAAGCAGAAGGCTGCAGAAACGGGGATGGAGAGGTCAATAAATTTACTGGAATCCCACAAAATTACTAACAAGAATTAAATTGAGGGCTCCCCTAAGGAACACTTTCCATCCTTTTATCAAGGGTTATTATTATTTATTTTTTAATTTCACCTTTTTTTTTCTTGAGATAAATGTGCTTTTTAATAACTTCAAAATGTTTTTGATATGTAAAATTTGCTCATTCACTTTTTTTTAAAGATTTAATTAATTAATTAATCCCCCCTTGCTGCTTGTGCTCGCTGCGTCCATTTGCTGTGCGTTTGTCTGTGTCTGTTTGTCTCCCTTTGTTGGGTCGTCCTGCTGCGTCAGCTCACCGCGCTGCGCTGGCGGGCTTGCCTTCACCAGGAGGCCCCGGGAATCGAACCCGGCGCCTCCCATATGGTAAACGGGAGCCCTATCGATTGAGCCACAGCCGCTTCCTGCTCATTCACTTTTTAACCCACTCTCTTTAGGGGCAAGCCACTTTGATCAGAAAAGAGAGAAAACATAATTTGTAGAAAAATAAATGTGTCATAAAATACTCACTGTTCTTTATCACTGAGGGTAGGCAAAGAAAAGGGAGAAAGAAAAAAAAACAAATAAAGTTAGGAAAGAGTGCTTATAACAATCCCATACTGTCTGGATGCAACAACCACATAGTTCAAATTACCGTGACCTACTTCCATTTTTTCCCATTCATTACTATCTCACTTCAGCACATCTAAAACGAGGCAGTTTCAGTGAAGGATTATCAAATCCACAGCTTTGATAAAATTGATCAATCAGTTCAACATACTGATTACTCGAGTTGATCATTTATGTATTGGAATAACGGTTTTCTGGCAGTAGACAGAAGTCACACTTAATGATGGCAGGGCCGCCATCATCCCTGGTTTCCATGGTTTCAAACACTGGGGATAGGACCACATGGAGGGAGACAACAAGCCCTGAAGCATCCAAAAGTAGAACTTCTGCTTCCTCATACTAGGGTGCTAAGTTCTTCCATTCCAGAAAGGAGACCTGCCTCTCCACTTGCCAGGTGTGTGACCACGGGCAGGTCAAGCCCTCTTTCTGTCCCTCCCATCTCTGGCACTCCACGCCTCATGGACTTGAAAGCTATCTAGAAATACCAGCATGGGAGGCACCCAGCATTTCCTCCGTGTGCTCTCAACATAGAGGGGTGACCCACTGCCCGAACTAAGCAAGAAGCAGGTGCATTCACTGCTTTCACATCCCTCGTTGCTGGTTTCGAACGTGATCGCTAGATTCAAGGAGGATGAGAATGGAAGACACTGGAAAATCACAAGAGCAGTCACTGCATCTAACTCACCAGCAGTTAATTAAGACTGGATTTCTTAATTTATTTCTTAATTTATTAATTTCTTAATTTATTGGAGAAAGACATTACAAGTGTCTGCATGAGCCCATTGCCACTGCAGCAGACTGGATGGCAAGTGTGATGACTATAATTCACCCGTTAACATCTATGGGAAAATAAGTTTAATGTCTGAAGAAAGTTCAGTAGCAATCAAGCCAGCCCTGACGCATTCAGAATGCCAAGATGTTTCACAGGAGCCTGGGAGCTCTTTAATGAAACGACGTCCAGACTGTTTGAATAATTTTAATTTAATTGTAAGGCAAATTGTTTGGCTTCATCTCAACGGAAGTAAACTCTGATGGATGGGATTTCAATTAACTGACGTTTCTTAAATAAAATAAATATTTTATCCCATCCACCCTTCAGGCAACTGTTTATCTTACAGAGACATTCTTTTTGGCTGATGGAATATTCTCTGCAAAAATAAAATTGGCCCCCAAAAGACATCATAGAAAGGGCTTTGGAAACCAGGAGTTTCCTTGTTTTTTAAATTTTTCTTTATTTTACTGGGAGTTCCCGGGGATCGAACCCAGATCCCTCCATATGGGAGACGGACGCCCAACCATTTGAGCACATCTGCCCCCCAGGAGTTTCCTTTTGAAAAAGAAACTAACAGAGTTCAACAGTGTCTTCAAAACCATAAAACTCATACAACTAGAAGATGTTTTAGGTAGTTTTATCATTGATGTGGAGGCAGTGGCCCCTGGAGGTTCTGTGGGGAGGGAGAGGGAAAAACAGGGGTAATATGGGGGCATTTTTGGGACTTTGGAATTGTCCTGAAGGACGTTGCAATACAGATACAGGTCATTATATATCTTGTCATAACTTACAAATTTGTGCAGGAAAAGAGTGTAAGCTACAATGAAAACCATAAGCCATGCTTAGTGGCAATGCTCCAAAATGTGTTCATCAATTGTAACAAATGTACCACACTAATGAAAGAAGATGTTAATATGGGAAAGTGTGGGAGGGGGAGGGAGTGGGGCATATGGGAATCCCCTATAGTTTTTATGTAGCATTTATGTAATCTATGTATCTTTAAAAATTTTTTTTAAAGTATGTATATTCATAACTATAAAAGACATGTTCCAGTCCTTAAAAAATAAATTAATAAAATATATTAATAGCAAAAAAAAAAAAAAAAAAAAGACAGGGGACTTTTGCTTCAGAGAATATGAAAGGCCCTTCATCAATATATAATAAGATCCTAGAGAAATGAAAACAAAATTTTTTTTTTTTTTAAAGATTTTATTTATTTATTCATTTATCCCCCCTTGCTGCTCATGCTCGCTGGGCCAGCCAACCACGCCGCGCGGACGGGCCCGCCCTCACCAGGAGGCCCCGGGAACCGAACCCGGGGCCTCCCATATGGCAAATGGGAGCCCTACCGATTGAGCCACAGCCGCCTCCCGAAAACAAATATTTTTAAGTAAAGTTCTAGAGTTGCTAGAAAGTAAGGAACTCTCCAAGACTGCTCACCCTTTCAAAACAAACAAACAAACAAACAAACAATCAATACACTGGGCTTTATCAAAATAAAAGAAAAAACAAATACTTTCTTTTTGCAAAAGACTATTGTGAAAAATAAAAGCCAAGCCATAAAGTGGGAGAAAGTATTTGCAAATGTCTATCCTACAAAGGGCTTATATCTGTAACATGTTTTTTTTTAAAAAAACTTGTAAAACCTAATAACAAGAAGATAGATGACCTGATTTTAAAATGGGCATACAATTTGAACAGGTACTTCACCAAAAAACTTACACAAATGGCATAAAGTACATGAGAAGGTTCTTTAACACCGTTAGTCATTAGCGAAATGCAAATGAAAACCACAGTGAAATATCATTATGCACACACTAGAATGGTTGAAATTAAGAGACTAAATCATACCAAGTGCTGCTGAGGATGTGGAAAAACCGGAACTCTCATACACTTCTAGATTTCACATCTCCTGACCCTATCCCAGTGCTCTTTCCACCAGACTAGAATTTGCTTCACTCTTACATTTTTTTTTCCTTAGGAGGTACCAGGGATTGGGATCTCATACATGGGAAGAAGGCGCTCAGCCACGGAGCTACACCAGCTCCCTTCATACACTTCTGGTGGAAATTTAAAATAGTATGATCAGTTTGGAAAACAGTTTGGCAGTTTCTTAAAAAGTTGAACATATACCAACCATAGGACTAAGCCATTCCACTCCTAGTTATTTACCCCAGAGAAATGAAAGCTTATATCCATACAATGTTTTATTTGAAATAACCAAAAACTGGAAACAACCCAAATGTCCATCAACAAATAAATGGATAAACAAATTATGGTTCATCCACACCATGGAATACTAATCAGCAATAAAAAGGAACAACTATTGATATGCAAAACGATACGGCTGGATCTCCAAATAAACATGCTGAGTGAAAGAAGCCAGACCCGCCCCACCAAAAACCAAGAGTACATACTGTACAGTTCCACTTATATAAAATTCTAGAAAATGCGATCTAAACTGTAGTTACAGAAGGAGGACCAGTGGTTACCTAGGGAGGAGAGGAGAGGGAGGGATAATAAACAGGGATTGCAGAGGGGCACAAGGAAACTTTTGGGACTCAGGGAGATATTCATTATCTTGATGTCTGTGATGATTTCAGGGGTATAAACACAGGTTACAATTTATCACATTGTTTACTTTAAATGTATGCTGTTGAATATACATTAATTATACCCTTTTAAATCTACTTTCTAAAAAAGAAAAAGAAAACCCAGCAAGCTGAATCCAGAAGAGGGAGTTATGAGCAGTAAGCTAATGCAAATAGCAGCAGTGCTCCAGCGGCTGACCCTGGAAGCTGAGTCTGAGGCCGCCACCCTGAGCCAGGGCCCTGGATCCGAGCTGAACTGAGCCTCCTGGAGTCGCACACCTGACTCCCAGTGGGAGCAAATGCAAATTTCCTCCGAAGAAAAATATTCCCAGTGTAGGTCCCCAGGATTCTCACTGCTTGAGCTCACAATAAAAAATTACCAAGCGTTCAGAGAAGCAATTTATTAGGACTGAAAATCTGCAGACACAGTAAGCAACAAACGTAGATTGCCCAGGACTTCAGGCGGTGTGGTGTGCTGGTAAATGTTAACAACCAGCTCTAGGGCAACAGCCCCAGCGTGGCTGATTACAAGCTATCAACGCCGCGTCACTGAATGCAGAGTTGGAAAGAAATGTGCAGTAGCTATATATATAGCACTCTGTATAGTATATAGTATTTCCACCATATAGGAACAATAGAGGTAAATCGCCTAAAGGACACAGAGAATAATAAAATATAGTGAAAGCATTAGGAAGTGGTGAATTTTATATATTTGGTACCTTTGTGTTTAACGTATTTTAATTGTAAACTTACATAACTTAATTTTTAATAATGGCTATGTTTAACAATTGGCTCCCAAAATTACTGGAAATTTAACATCCGCTCCCAAGAGTCAGCATGGACCAGCTCCAGCACACCACTGATTCAGGTATAATAATTATTGGATAAAGAATATGAAATTACTGCATGTGATATGCTTAAATAAAATGTGGATTAAAAACTGAGCAAGAAGCAAGAAACCTAAATAAAAGGTCAGGAAGATATCAAAAAGAATTTTCAGAAATGAAAAGTGCAACTCAAAATAAAAAATGCAGTGGGGTGTTTTAATGGCAAACTAATACGTTTGAAGATAGATTATAATCAGAATGACAAGATCAGCAGAGAGACAAAGAGATGGAAAATACTGAAGAGAGGATAAGTGACGTGAAAGACCTAATACACATCTAATTAGATTCCAGGTGGGGGAAACAGGGAGAATCAAGGAAGGGGGAATATTTGAAGAGGTAATGCTGAGAATTTTCTAGAACTGTTGAAAAATATGAATCTACGTTTTCAGGAAGCACAAGTACTGAGTAAGAAGAATAATAATAAGTCCACACGTAAATGCATTGCAGTGAAACTGTAGCAGGCCAAAGAAATTTTAAAGGTGGATGGAGGGAAAATACAGGTCACCTACCAAGGAAGGGCAATTTGTTAATTTAAGATGCCTTAACAGGCACGTGAGACTGAAGTCTACCTAGAGGAGTGTCACCTTCCAGAACAAGGAATAAACGGGCGTTCAGATCAATAAAATCAGAGAGTTTACTGACAAGGGAATGTCACAAAAGGAAAGGTGTAGTTCAGGAAGAAGGAAAGTCATCCAAGAGGAAGGTCTGAGATGCAGGAAGATTTGAATCTTGAACAAAGAAATGAGAAAACAGGCAGGTAAATCTAAACAAACAGGACTGCCTGTATAAAATAATAATGTATAGTGTGTGGGCAGATTAAACTAAAACATTAGAGCAGAAGAGCATGTGGCTGGGCGGGTTCAGAATTAAAGTGCTGCTGGAGTGTCTGATCAGCTCATGTTAGTCCAGCATGGGAGGTTAAGGCCGTGATTAACTTTAGACTTGGTTCGTTATGATGGTATGTTTTACAGATATCCATTAAAATAATAGAAATAGACTAGGACTTCTAAACTAATAAAGGGAAAAACAGAACTTCAAAAACCTAAAACTCGATAAAAATAAAAGGGAGGAAGACAAAAAAAAAGCTGCACAGAAATAGAGAGACAAAGGGAAAGCACAAACAAGATAGTAGAAAAGTTCAACTACACAAGGGATTGGCAAACTATAGTTCACACAACAAATACGGTCTGCCACCTGATTCTGTAAATAAAGTTTTATTGGAATACAGCCATGCCCATTCATTTACATATTACCACGGCTACGGCTACTTTTCCACTACAATAATGCAAGTTGAATAGCACAAGTTGAATAACAGAGACCATGTAGGTTGCAAAGCCTAAAATATTTACTATTTGGCCCATTACAGGAAATGTTTGCCAACTCCTGGTAACTACAGTAAACGTAAATGGATTAAACACAGCAGGTAAAAGACAAAAATTGTCAAATCAGATTAAACAACAAGAACAAGATGAAACAAAATCCAGCTATATATTGTTTATACAGTCTCTTACCTAAAATATAAGAGGACTGACAGGTTGAAAGTAAAAGGATGGAAAAATACTAGCCAAAGAAAGCTAATATTGCTTTTTAATGCCAGACAATATTGAGTTTGGACAAAAAAAAAAAAAAAAACATCATTTGAGATAAAGGGGAATATTACAAAGGTTCAACTCTTCAGGACTAGCTACCAGTTCTAAATCTGTGAGCACCTAATAAGGTAGTCTAAACCTAACCCTAAAACACATAAACCACAGGGAGGAACTGACAAATCAACCATCACTGAAAGATTTCCACACACTACTCGCAAACAGAAAAACAACAATAAATGTAAAATGTTTCATGGGTGGAACTAATAAACTTGTTTTAATGGGAGTGACCCTGCAAACAATAATTAGAGAATACACATTTTTCTCATGTACCCGTGGAACTTCTAAAATAATTGAGGATATGCTAGGCCATAAACCAACTCTTAACTTATTTCAAAGAATCAGTGTCATACAGATTATGTTCTCTGACCATAATGCAATTAAGTTAGCGAACATTAACAAAGACAATAATAAATTGAAAAGCCTCAAACATTTGGAAATTTTACAACATATGCCTAAATAACTCTTGGATTAAAGAAGAAATCATAAGGGAAATTTAAAAATACATAAAATGGAGAAATAATGAAAACACTATATATTGTGAGCCCTGGGAGGCCCGAATATATAGCTGGAATTTAAAAACATTATTTCCTTTTAATTATATTGTTTTTACAGCTATGTTTGTTCATGGAGACCATAATCTGATTTTCTACTTACATCGTGACCTAAAATTTCCTTGTTAAATAAAAGTGTTTATGTTTTTAAAATGAGTCAATTTAATAAAAACAGTAACAGTGACGTTTCAGAGATAAGGTAAACATTGTGAAGGTAGTGGTCAAATGACAAAGGTTAGGGAAATACCACTCTCCAATAAGGAAGGAATCTTCATTAAAAAGCTTTTTTTCACATTCCTTGGGCAAGCCACAACCATTGGCAAACAGCTACAGTTGGCGTGTATTTCTTCCACAAAAATGAAAATAGCCTCAACTAGTCTACCCAGAGTTTAAACTCTGAAACTGGCCCTAAAATATGCACCCTACAAACACACACGTGCGCGCACACACACACACACACACACACACACGACATTAAATGACTTTGGAAGTCATCTTACCCAGGAAAGCCAGCAGGGATGGATGGGTAACGTAAATGAGAAAAAGTAGGCTGGGTGTTGGAGATACAATAGGGAATGGTGGGGACTGTGGAAAATTGGAGAGGTCTTGCCCAGTCTAAAGATACGTGCTTCCACTCAGCCCCTGCTGAATTGTTGGCATGGTAGAATTCTGGCTTGGTGTTGACAGGTCTTTTTTTTTTTTTTTCAAAGTAAAGCCAAAAATCTGGGCTTTTATGTAAAATCTCCTGATTTTAAATTAAAAAAACTAAATAATTCACTTCTGCAAGTCAGAGTCTGCCTGTGGCCTGCCAGTTTGCAAGCTGTGATCTAGTGCCAGTTCCTTATTTGACTGATGAGGAGACAGAGGTCAGAGGGGAGGAGATGGCCAGGGGCCAGGTCTCCCGAGCACCAAGTCAGTCTCTTACCAGACCCCAGGACCCCTGTTAATCTGGGGCATGGAGCTCAGAGTTCTAGTTTGTCATTCCTCTCTTGCAAAGCAATAACATCAGTGGAGATGATTCCACGGCCAAACTCCCACAAGGTTCCTCTTCGGCCACCCCTGGAAAGGAAATCCTACTCCTTTCCTCTTTCAGGTAGGGAACGGTCAGGCCATCACGGCCCCAAAACAGGCACTCCCGGGAAGACCCGGTGACTTACTTTGATTGAAGGGGCCGGTCGCTGGGACACATCCAGCGGTTTGAGCTGCTGCTGAGCACAGTGTCAGTCATGGTGGCAGTCCAGCGCTCCTGGAAGACACCAAGCCAGAGAGGACATCACCAAACGGTCATTTGGCTACCCCTTGCTTCTCGGGCCCTAACACAGAGCAGGGAAGAAAGGGAACTTCATGCAGCTTCTCCATTCCCCAGATGGGGAGCCTCGGGCCCCAAGAGGGGTCCCAGCTACCTAGTGGCAGAAATGGGCCAGAGCGGAGAGCTCCCTCCCTTCAACCCAGGCTCTTCCCATTTCACTGTTGACCAAGGACACAGTGCCAGCAGGGGCTAGGCCGGAGCGCTCTCCCCTAACCCTGGTTTCCTTCTACTGGAGCACGTCCCCTGGCCCTGTCACCAGCCAACCTGGCCCCGGCCAGACTGAAAATAACCTCGAGTCGTCGAGGTCGTCCCAAACCCTGATGTCATCTCTGGCTCTTTTTTTTTTTTAATTCGCCATCCAAGTCACCAGAAAATCCCTGTTAGTTTGATCATCAAAATAGATTTGGAATCTGCCCACTTGTCTCTGCCTAAGCTACTGCGCCCCCGGCCCAAGCCCCAGGCTTGTAGCAGCAGCCTCCTCACCGGTCTCCCTACCTGCTTCTACCCGGACCCCTTCAGTCTGTTCTCCCCACCTTCAGACACATGAGCCACAGTACCAACACACAGAGTTGCTGTCAATTGTCGTGTGCTCATAAGTCGAATATTAGTCTGCAATGAAAGACAAACTCCTGATACATGTGCTAACACGCACGACTCTCACAAACATTATGTTTTAGTGATGAAAAGCCAGGCACAAAGAGGATCTGCTGCGTGACGGCATCTGCACGATGTTTAAGAACAGGCAAAGCTATCTGATGGTGACCAAAATCAGAGCGAATCAATACCCTTTGGGGTGGGTATTGATTAGGATGGGTCATGGGGGCCCTCTGGGGGGTGAAAATGCTCTGCATCTGGATCCAGCTAGTGTTTACACAGGCCTATGCATTGTACAAACCCTCGGTTCCCTCCACTCCCAAAAAGGTAAGTCAGCTCCTGTCACTCTTTTGCTCCAAAGTCTTCACTGGCTCCCCATTGCTCCTAGAATAATATCTGAACTCCTTAGCATGACTTGGCTTCCTATAGCCTCTCTCTTCTCTTCTCTTCCCATTCTTCCCCAGCCCCACAGGCCTTCCCGCTGTTCCTTGAACACACCACGCACTTTCCCACGGGTTCTTTCCTCTGCCTGGCTCTTCCTGCAGACATGGCTCAAGTCCTCTGTTCCCATCTACCCTCAAATGTCACCTCCTCGAAGAGGCCTCTCTGACCACTCAACCTAGAATGGCTCGTTCTCTGTCTCCTCCAACTTTGATGGCCTTGACTCTGATTTTTCTTCATAGCTCTTATCACTACCCAAATTTATAATATAACTTCTATTTGTTTATTTGCTTGGAGTTTGAAGCCCCCTGCTAAAATGTATGCTCCTGGAAGAACTTCTCCTGTTTTTTTCACTGCTTCATCTCCAACACCTACAAGGCACTTAATAAGTATTTGCTGTAGGGGTAAATGAGTTCCCAAACACTTTATAAATCCAGCTGAAATTAGCCAGGGCTATGTCCTCTCTCAATAACCCCCGCCCCTCCCCGCCAACACATACACACAGGACCCGCCACAGAGTCAAAGGAAAAAGACCATGGAGATTACATTTAATTAGTTAAAAAACAAACAGAGAGTGGATTGGCACATCCTGTAGGTCCTGATTTCCCTGAAGATCTTGTTACAACACTGTCTTGTTTTCTGTGAAGCTGAATAGATGAGAAGCTGGGAGGTGAAAATGGAACCAGCTCCCTTTCCTATCCTGCAGCCTTGGGAGTTACCCAGTTCTCAGGTGGGGGAAGTGGGAAGGGGAGTGGAGAGAAGGCCCCTCTTAGCTTTCATATGCTCTCCTCCAGGTTAATTTGACCATTTCATTGTTTCCACTTCAAAAATAGAAAGAAAGGAGAGATGGTTCCTGTTGGGAATGGAAATCTGCTGAAAGGAAACTTAATGGCTCGTTATCACCTGTGCCAAGAGCTGAGCAAGGCTTTCTTGGGGCTCCCTGGGGGCCTCCTGGCCCCTGCCGGATGCTGACAGGCTCAGTCCCAGGCTGCCCTTGGTTGGCAGTGAAACAGGCACTGGAAGCCTTAGCTCCCGCTTTGCAGAAGTGACGAAACCTGCCCTTAGCAGACCTTGGAAGGCAGGGAGGGCTGGGGCAAGGGGGACATACCATCCCCTCCCAGGATCTCATCTCCAAATTCTGTTGCTCTCAGGGCAGAATCCATCCACTCATGCTCTCTTGCACTCGGTCATGCACTTTAGTGCATTTCCCCCTAAAATTTAGCCTGCAAAGTCCAAACTCATTGGCTAACCTCCCACTGGGAACCACCCAGCTCTGTTCCTCCAGGCCCGAAGGCACCCTGACCCTGCACTGGTTGTTTCAACTTTGCCACTCAGAGCTCTCAAAGCATACAGCATCCTAGAATTGGACTCCTTGTCCAGTGCTCACCCGACTCTACTGAGCCTGAACTAGGAGAGGAAAATACCTGAGCAATCAAGGGTATTTGAACAACTGGAAAGACAGCCCCAGAGAAAGGAAGCCACGTGTCCACAGGCAGCCCTGGAATGGGCAATGGAGATGCAGGTAGGAGGTGTGTGGTTGGTGGGTGCTGGGGAAGCCCCATCCAGGTCCCCTTTGCTGGTGGTGCACCCACCCCCAGTCTTTGGGCATGTTAGCAACTGAGGGCCCAGAGCTGAACCATTTCCCAGAGACTTGCCCTTAGCCAGCAGAAGCTGCCCTACCCAGAGATCCTGGGAGGTCACATCCAGCCCTGGGGGGCAGCCCAAAGCCTCCCTGGGGGGAGGGTATACAAGTACAGCCCCTTGTCTGAAGTTGGGACCACCCTGTGGTGCCTTTCACACCCCAGAGCTCCCTGGGGGATTGGGCTGAGGCTGGGCTCTTGCTGAACCCACATCCTTGCCAGGCTTCCTCCCCTGGTCTGCCCTACTCCCTCCAATGCCTTGAGGTTCCTCTGAGAGCACGCCCCGAATCAATTGCTAACACAAGAGTCCCCCTTGATTCAATCCCCAACAGCTGGGTTCTGATCTTTGCACTCTTCCTTTTCTCCCAGGGAAGTCACTTAACCATGTTCTAACATCGACAGTGTGAGCCTAAGATGTGCTCCTACCTGCCAGCGGATCATGATCCATCACATCCAGGCAAGATCTCATATCTAAGGGACAGTTAACAGACGTGGACTGCAGCCTCCCCTTTCCCATTCCCCCCAATAGAGAAACCATCACCTTAATGGGCCAGCGGTCTGAGGCCCCAGCGAGGACCAGTGAAGGGAAGTCAACTGGTGATATCAGAAGCAAAAATATATATGCATGTGTCAAATACATACTATAGGATTTCAGCTCAGAACCTTGGTGTGTACGTGTCTAGTGCAGTCCCTGGCACACAGTAAGCACTGTAAAAGGACAATTCCCTTCTCCTACTTCTCCTAGACTCTAGTTTACCCAACACCATTCAACGACTTAACATTTCTTGAGCACCTACTTTGTGCCGAATTCCATACCTTCATCATTTACTGTAATCCTGACGATCCTACTCCAAGGTAGGTGGTATTATTCTTACTTTATGGGCGAGAAAAGCCAGGCTCAGAGTGGGTGAGCCACCTGCTCACATCACACAGCTCCTCAGCAGCAGACCTGGCATTGGAACTCTGACTCCAAAGCCCATGTACTTACTCATTAGGCGATTCACACGTGTAGAACATTCCTCTTGGGCTTTATTTAGATTGTTGGGTCCTGACAAGTGTCTGGGGAGTTGGTGGGCTGTCCAGTCCTGGCCCTCTGACCCCTGGCAGCATTCCTGCCCCTCGGCTTAGAAGCAGAGAGCTGCCCACCCAACCCCTGCCTGGTGGCTCTGAGAGATGACACTCTTGGACTGTGGCAAAAACAGTCCTGCAGCTACAACCTCAGAAGCATAAAATAATTGTCTCCCCTGGAAGCCAGATGTTCCTTCTCTTTTTCTTAGCTGGACACAGGTTCCCCTACAGTTCTGGTGCAAGCTGTTTCTCCTTCTAGAAACACTGGTTTTAAAAAAGCACTGGTTAGCTCTGCGATAGTACATCTGCGCGGTGGAATCCTACACAGCTGTAAAGAAGAAGGAGACTCTAAGACTGACATATTGTTTACCAACATAAATTGTTTAGTGCTAAAAGGCACAGGACAGTGTTAGAGAGCACTGCGCGGAAAGGGGCAAGTAGAAGATATACCTGTGATTTGTGCTTGTCCACACATAAAGGATCTCTGCAAAGGCTCAGAAGAAGCTAATAACATTGTTTGTGTCTGGGGAGGGGAACTGGGTGTCTGGGGACTGAGATGGAAAGGAGACTTTTCACAAAATACCCCTTTGTATTTGCAACCATGTGAATGCATAACATATTCAAAAATAAACATTTATTTTTCAAAAATAAATGCAATTTTTGAATATTAGAGTCCTTCAATGGCTACCCATTGCCACAGGACAAGATCTCAGGTCCTCTTCACAGCCTTTATGGCCTGCCATGCCCTCTGCCTGCTACCCTTTCCACAACCCCAAACACAGTCCAGTCCCACTGGCCCTTTCAGCCTCGGCTCTTCTCTCTGCCCTGAAACCATCTTCCTCCCACTCTCATCTGGCCAACTCCTTCTCATGCCCTGCTGGTCTATGCTCAAATGCCCCCTCCTCCAAGAAGTCTTCTCTGATTACATCACCTAAGTCACCTCCTCCCACCCCATTACTTACTCTCACTGCGCCTTGTTAGTTTCCTTTATAATATTTATCACAATTTGTAATTCTTATTATGTTTTATTTATCTGCTGTTTGTCTCTCCATCAGTTCTATAAGATCCATGAGAATGGAGCCTGGGTCTGTATTAGTTCAACAGTTATACCATTGGTGCATTCAGGGCCAGCTTCGTGAATGTGTGTATACTAGTACAGTAGATGCTCAATAAAACTTCCTGTAAGTCCTAGAGCTCAGTGCATGCAGTAGGCACTTATTAACTCTGCATGTAATACCTTATCCCAGGTATCCCTGCCTCCACAACCTGCAGCTAACCTGTATGCCATCCTGAATTTTAGACTGCCGAGAAGACCCTGTCCTAACCCCAGCACGGCAGATTCTGGAACCCTCCTATTACGGGCTGAATTGTGCCACCCCCAAAAGACATGTCCAAGCCAGGAATGCAGCCTTATTTGGAAATAGGGTCTTTGAATTTGTGATTAGTTAAAATGAGACCCAAGTGGATTAGGGTGGACCCTAATCCAACCTGACTGGGGACCTAAGAAGACGAGGAGAGGAGACGCAGACAGACAGACAGAGGGGCGAGTGCCACGTGACAACAGAGGCCAGAAAGAAGGCCACATGGCGATGGAGGTGAGGTTGGAGTGAGGCAGACACACGCCAGGGAACAAGCCAAGGGTGGCCAGCACCCACCAGAAGCAAGAAGAGGCCAAGGAGGCTCTCCCTGCAGGTGTCAGAGAGAGCACGGCTCTGCTGCCACCTGGATGTGGGACTTCCAGCGCCCAGAACTGTGAGAGAACGAACTGCTGTCGTCTTGAAGTCCCGGCAGCCCCAGGAAACCAGGACATCTCCCCCTCTCCCCTTTGCATGTGGCTTCTCCCTGACTCCCTTTAGCATTGTTTGGGAAGAAATAGCAGCTCCCTCCGCTAGAATTTCTGAGGTCTTCTGCTGGTTGTAGTTGAACTGGAAAAAACAGACAGACAAAACTCTTAAAGCTCATTTCGTTTCCAGAGCTGGCAGGTGTCTGAACATGACTCGGTGGGGCCGGGCTGGCAGGGCTTACCCAGCACTTCAGGGCACCGCCGCTGCCTGCACGGAGCTCGATGCCACAGTCGGCCTTCCTGCCCCAGTCTTGGAATTAAACCAGACACTTGGTAGCAGGACTTGCAACCACTAGCTTCAACGATGCCCAGTCAGCTCCATCTGTCTCTTTTCTTGTCCTTCTCCTCTTCCCCTGAGTCCAACCCATCACTGCTCAATTAGGGATCTGGATAAGCTCAGACTATCTGGTGGGCTGGGGAATGCAATTACACAAAGGGCCTCCAACTGGGCTATCCAGCAACAGGATCCAGCCTGGAAATATGTTTTGTTTGGCCCATGCGGTATTTAAAAAAATAAAATCAAGCCAGTATTTTAAAAGCACAGGATTTGTTGAAAATACAGATTGCCAGTTTCTCTTGGGGCATTGAAGGAATCAAAAAATACTTAGAGAACACATTCTAGGTACCAGACGCTGTTCTAGGCCCTGGGCATTTAAAAAGAAAAAAAAAGATAAACGACATGGTGGATGCATGACATTGTGCATTTGTCAAAACCTATAGATGTATACAATGCAAAGAGTGAACCCAAAGGCAACTATGGATGTTATGTAATAATAATGTTTCAATATTGGTTCATCAATTGTGACAAATGTACTGCACTAATGCAAGATGTTAATAATGGGGAAAACTGTGTGTATATGGGGGATTTGTGAACTCTCTGTATTTCCTGTGCACATTTTCTGTAAACCTAGAACTGCTCTAAAATTAATCTGTAAAAAAAAAAAAAGATGAAAATGCTTGTCCTCATGGAGTTTGCATTCTAGTGGGGAAGACAGGCAATAAACAAATCAAATATTAAATGTGTCAGTCTACGAAAAAAAAAAGCAGGGAAGGGGAATTGGGTATTGGAGGGGCAGTTTGATTTAGAAAAGCATGGTCAGAGGGACTCAGCGAGATAATATTTGCAACAAGAACTGAAGGGGGGCAATGGACCGAGCCATGTGGATATCTGGGGCAGAGACTTTCCAGGAAAGGGGGAAACAAGTGCAAAGGCCCAGGGGTGGGCATGTGCTTGATAAGCTGGAGAAACAAAAAGGAGGGCAGAGTGGCTGGAGTGGAGTGAGCAGTGGGGGAGAATGGTGGGAGCTGCAATCGGAGCAGTCGCGGGTGTCAGATCCTGCAGACCATGGAGGCTTCCACCCTGAGTCAGATGGGGAGCCACGGAGAGGCTTTGGGAAGCACCGTGAGCTGAGCATATTACATTCCGTCTCAAACATACATCCAACGTTGACTACCGCGAGGTTCTTTGGGTGCCATATACCCTTGTCAGGATGTTTTGGACATTGGAGACACCAAAGTGAAAGAAGGTGATCTCCTGACTTCACGGAGCTGAGTGCCCGTCCACTTGGCCACCCGCTTCGCCACGTCAGCCTCCTCTCAGAGCCTTCCATGTCCAGGCACCTCCAGAGGGCGCAGGCTGCTGCTGGCTTCTCCACGTTCCTGAACCCGACAAATGCCCGGCTCCTCCCTTGCTGAGCAGATGCCAAAGATGAGGACAGAGGCAGGCCTGAGACAACCCAGAAACCAGGACTTTGTGCCCCTGGCCTTGAAACGAAGCAAACTCACTGCCACCTCCACATGGTTCTCCTGCTGCCTTATTGTAGCAATAAGAGACAGTTCAGACCACGAGCTTCAGATTCCCACAGGCTGTAATCTGACTCCAGCTGTTGAAATGACTCACAGGTAAACCCTTCCTTTTGATTTTTTTATGTTAACAGAATGATTTATGGCACTACTGCGACCAGAAGCTTCCCATAACCTTCAGGTATTATCCCTCACCCCTTCCATTATGCCTTGTTTCCAACTCATTCTAAGGAGCCTCTCAGGGCCCCCGAGCTTGCGCTTGTGTGCTCCCTACTAATGGTGACCAAAAGTCACCCCACATCATAAAACATCCTGTAAGTGGAGCCAAAGTAAACAGTGACAACAGGACGAAGAAATGTCAGATCCTAGAAAGAAGTAAGAGATGTGACGAACAGAAGTTCTGGCAGCGTCACAGCCCACTCCTCAGAAAAAGTAGCCAATAAGCAGCCGATGTGCTCCCAAGTGCTGCCTTATATCAAATCGGACCTCAAACTAGCTTTAAAAAATCCCATAGCCTTTCAGTTCAGAGAGACAGATTTGAGCTTGTTTGAGCATGCTCCTGTCTCCTTACTTGGCAGCTGTGTAATAAAGCTCTTTCTTTCTTTGAAACCCTGGTGTCATAGAATCAGTTCTTGTATGCATCAGGCAGTGAGCCCACTAGTTCAGTAACAAGGGACAGTCCCCATTTCATAGGTTTGCTAGGTCAGGCACAGATTCTATCCCCTTTTGATCTGCAATTACAAGCTGCATGCTCTTGGGGAGGCACTTAATGCTGCAGGCTATTTTCTCATTGGTAAAATTAGGATGGTAGTCATTGTGCTACCCACCTCAGAAAAATGGCTACCTAAGATGTGCCTGGTGCTGGGCTAAGCGCTTTCCATGGGGGACCTCACAGAATTCTCCCAACCACCCATTAAAGAAGGTACGAATTTTATTTCCATTTTATAGATGGAAATAGTGAGGCTCATAAGGATTCACTGAGTTTCCCACCCAGCTGGTAATTGGCAGAGCTGGGGTTTGTACCCTCAAGTTCTGACTGCAGGCCCTGCATGCTTCATCACTTTACTATACTGTCCTGAGGATTGTTGTGAGGAATAAGATGTGACAATGCAGGTAAGATATTCAACATGTACTTGGAACACAGACTGTGCTCAGTAAATGCTAATTATTATCATGGCTATTATTATCATCCTCATCTCTGTTATTTTGTTCTGGCAGCAAAAGTGGACCATTGCTTACACGATGTGATTTGAAGGGCACTAAATACCCTTGCGGAGCTTGCCACAGGGTGTCAAATTCCCTTAATTAGCATCACTTTCTCGAGGTGCCTCTGGCCTCACTCTTTCTCACCAACTCAGGAAATGAAGAGGTATCTGAGTTGAACCTGAGGTGGCCATGAGGTTTTCTGGGGCCTGTGGATGGTAGCACATGTGACAAAGCTGAGGCTTGAAAAGCGTTGTTGCTTTAAAGCTTTTTTCTTTCATTTCTCTAGGAACCCTGAAATCACCATATGAGAAGCCCAGGCTAACCTGCTAGAGGTGAGAGATCGTGTTGAGAGCGGTTTCTGTTGTCCCAGCAACTACAGCTGCCCCTTCAGAACCTAAGATCCACCAACAGACACACGAGCCAGCCCAGCCAAGATCAGCTGAGCCTGACCCAGACCAGAAGAATCAGCGCACTCAATCTCCAACCTGAAGAATAATGAGAGAAAGAAATGGCATGGTTTTTTTTTTAAGCCACTATTTTGTGGGATGGTTTGTTATGCAGCAATAGCTGACTGATAGAGCACTTACTGTGGTGGGATAACTGTCAGCCTTGGATACAGAGTCCTGAGATCCAGTCCCAGCTCCCCTATTCATTTTTGGGGCCTTCATTTTTGCTTTTGTAAAATGAGGATATAAAAATTCCAATCCCTGCCATGACTACCTTACAGGGCTGTTGGGAAAAAAGCTGATGTGTTAACACACGTGTTGGGACTTTGCAATCTAAAATGATTTTTGCATACCAGACAGGGAGGTCACTATTAAGATTATTTGAAGGTGGAACCAGGGTGGAAAACAAAAGTCTAAAGCCTAGGTGCTTGTTTAAGCCTGGGAGACACTGTAGTGATTATCTGAGATTGACGTCTCTTGTTTTTGCCTATTCAGCATTTCCCCCTCTTCTTTGGATAACAGCACCCCAGTTTTCCTTTTGGAAACCACTCTTCCCTCAGTTTCAATTTGTGTAGCTCAGGTGGAGCTCATCAAACTTGGTCCCTAGGTGACCCATGTTTGACCAATCAGTGTATTGGGCTGCAGTGATTGGTTCAGGGATAGACCCCTGATGCAATTTGGGCCAGTGAAGGACTCCTGTAAGACTTTTGCTGGAACTATGGGGAAAGAAGTACACTCTTTCCATTGGGGTTGCTAAGCTGTAGAATAGAAGCCCAAAGCTCCTGTTGGGTCACTTTGCCTCTATATGGGAAAAGCCTGCCAAAGGATGGAGAGAGTGATTCCTGATGACACTGCTGGAGTGCTGGATCCAGCCATTCCTGAATCCATCAAGGTCTTTTGGACTACCAATATATTCCTTTTTTTCCAGCTCAAGTCAATTTAAATTGGATTTCTGCTGTTGTAACCATCCTAAACTCTCCCACTATGTCTTCAGGGTGACATCAGCAACTGGGGGCAAACAGGGATCTCAAAGGCAACCAGAAGTGACAGAGGTCTGTGGAGAAATAAACCAGCCTTTAGTTTCCCCTTGAATCTTTCCCTCCCCTACCTCATGGGTGCAGACACCCAAGCTCAGGCATTTCAGGACAGGAAACACTTAAGCATCCTTGCCAAGCCCGCTGAGACCCTGCACTGACAATTAAAATTCAGTGACAATAAACAAGACTAATTAAAAGCAAACCCAAGTACTTAATAAGACAAATGAGGTGGCAGTATTAAAAGTCGGGATGAGAGAGCTGGCATTAATTAAATCCAAAGACTAATTTCTTCCCTCCTGCAGAGAGGCCTTGCATGTATGTATATGTGTGAGTGTGTGCATTTCTGGAAAAGGGTTAGGTTTTGTTACTGTACCAAATGCCATGGGAGCAGAAGGATCGAGGGATTGGTTCTGCCCGGGGGTGGGCATGGAGGTCTTCCCAGAGGAGGGGAGATTTGACCTGGGCCTTGAAGGCGAAGTTGAAGGACAGGAGGGAACTGAGTAGGCAAGGGCTCAGAGGCTTCAATGAACATGGACTGTTTAGGGAATGGAGACATGCATGAGGGTGGAGCCTGGGGTAACAGGAGGGCAGGAAGGAAGAGGGGGCCAGGCTGGAAAGACGGAGTGGGTCCCGGTGATAAACAGCCGTGCCTGCAGGCCAAGAGCGAGGGTACACAGCGCCCGTGGCCCTCTGCACCCGCACAAGCCCCGGCTCCCATTTCAAGACCCAGAGGCTGAGACCACCTGCCCTTAGCAGACAGTTCAGCAAGGTGAGCAGGGGCACGCGTTTGGGGTCTAAGCCCATTTTGCCTTTTGCGAGCCAGGAGACCTTGGGTGAGTTTATTCACCCCCATGAGAGTCAGTTTCCTCATCTGTAGAGTGGGGACGATAAAAGGATCCATCTCAGAAGAGAACGTTATGAAGACTGAATGAGCTAATGTGTGGGAAGTCCTCGGCCCAGGGCCAGGCACAGAACACCTCCTTGCCAAATGGGCCCTATCATTAATTTATATTATTATTAATAAGCACTAGCTCAGCTGTGTCTTCCCAAAGAGATGGGAACCCACTTTGCCACTAGAACAAAAAATCTCAGGCTTCTTGAAACCAGAGTAAGTACATGGAGGAGAAGGATGAAGATGGAAATAAGCAGTAACAGTAATAAGAGTAAAAGAATGATAAATGATAATGCAATGATAACAATATAATAATAATCAAGCAAGGGTCATTTATTGATTTTTCTGGCTCTCACCACATGGTAGAATTGTCCTTCCCTCTCCCCGAGGAAGCTGGGAATGGCCCCATGACCTATTTTGGCAATGGAAATTTCCAAGGAGAAGCTCAAAAGTCAGGGTGTACCTAACACATTCAGCTTTTCCTGTCTCGACAATCATGGATGCAGGAAAATGGAGCTTCTCTCAGCCTAGCTGAGAGCTGCTCTAGCCAGCGTGAGGACAGTGCAGAGTGGAGACCCCAGGTGGCGTGAGTGAGACACAGCTCTGTCATTTTTGGCCCCTGAGATCTGGGGATTGCTTGTTATCACAGCACAACCTAACTCATCCTGTCTGGGCCGGGCGCTGCACCAAGTGTTTCACCTGCAACTTCTCATTTGATCTTCACAACAATCCTAGAGAACAGGTTCTTTTATTGCCCAGAGGGGGACCAGCACAGAAATGAACAGCACTGGCTCTTGGGGAGGGGGCGGGGGGAGGCTTTCTAGGTTCCACTTCATTTCATCCTCACCACAACTTTCCGAGGGTTATTCCCATTTCATAGAGGAGGAAACTGAGTCTCTGAGGTTTGAATTAAGGTCACAGCCAGAACAGCGTGGAGCCGGGGGGGGGTTGTCTCCCTTTGGTACCAACGCTGCTAGCACTCTTCTGGGTGACCAGGCTCCTATAATGCAGCCACCTTGGCCAGACCCAGCACCAACCGGTGAAAGGTACAGGGAGAGGCTGGCTCAAGGCAAGGAACAGCTTTCTAACCATCAAAGCTATCAAAAGGGGGATATGCTGCTTTGAGAGGTAATAAGTTCCCAGACTCTAGAGGCAATCAAGCACAGGCAGCAAAACCGCTTGCTTGTTTTGGCTGTTGGAAAGAGGGCAATGTGCTTTTCTCAAACTGCCCCTGTCTGCATTTGGAAAGAAATGTCTCCAGGCACAGACTCTTCCCTTTCATTTTTGGGCAAAACTCCCCACCCAACTCCTTGGCTTGGCCTGACCTTCTTATCAAGAAGGCAGAGCCAGGCTCTGGGGGTCAGACAGAAGTTCAAGTGCTCTGACTCAAGAGGGTCCCCGCCCTGGAAAATTGCACATTGTCACTTCATCCTGGCAAAGAGGCAATTAGAGGCGGGGGCAGTGCTCTCCTCGTCCTCTCGCCTTGCCACCACGTGCGGGCACACAGGCTCACCACGGCCACCCCATCATCCGCCCCCACCCACAGCACACCCCCAGACCCCCACACACGCTGTCGCGGGAAGACGCCCCCACACCCACACCCTCACCTGCTCTCTCCCTCACACCCCCATTCCCACCCACCCCCACTCGCCCCTCCCCACTACAACACACCCCATCCACACACCCTCCAGCACACTACATACGTGTACACGAACACACAATCACATGCACCCACCCATTTCCACCCGCAGAACAAATTTCACGACAGGACCTTCCGTCAAGGGCAGTGATTAAGAGCACAGGCTTGGAGCCACAGCCCCGGGCTCAGCGCCCAGCCAGCAGCAAACTGGGCGAGCCTCGGTCTCCTCATCTGCAGAATGGGCTGTAAAAGCACCTACTCCACAGGGCTGTGTGAGGTGGAAATGAAAAGTAACGTGTGGAGAACACCCAGCCCAGTGCCAGCACTATCCAGGAAGCCACCCCCCCAAAAAGTCATGTTCACCTCGCGGCTCTGGACAGAACCAGCACACTTCCCACCAGGCCCAAGCGTGGCCCGAAGAACTCCGAGACCACTTCACAAAGAACAAAGGGCCGCTCTCAGTTCCCTGAAGACCTGCCTCCTTCCCTCCCCCTCTCCTGCCCAGGCCCTCCCGGCGCCAGGTGAGGAAAGTGACAGAGAAGGGACATGCCGGAGCCGAGGACAGCGGTGGGTGCTGGCTGGAGCACGTGAACGAGCCGCCGGGGTCCTCTGCTCGAGGAAATGGCCCTCGGGTGCCCGAGACGGGCGCTCTGCAGCTCGCGAGGCCCTTGGCCGGGCTTCCAGACCCTGCCCGCCGGGGGCGGGGGGCGCAAAGGTCAAGAGGCTCAAGTCCAGCTCTGCTTCTTTCTGGCCGTATGGTGCTAGGATGGTCCTTAAGCTTCTGGAGCGCGGTTCCTTCAAACGGAAAACAGGGATGATGGTAATAGCAATAGGGTGGCTACCCCACAGGGACGGTGAAGGGTTAAGTCGATGCTTGTACAGTGCCTGGCGCGTGGGCAGTGCCGGTGCCACCTAGGACTGACTCCAGCACTCAGTAAAGGGGCTATGAAGGCTGACAATAACAGCTGCAACAGGACTGGTCGCTTACTGTGTGCCAGGGACCGTGGTCAGTGGCTGCTGTAACCCTGGCAAAGAGACACCGCCGAGCCCATTTTACAAAGAGAAAAACTGAAGCTTCCAAGGGCTCGTTGGCTTTCCCCAGGACTGACGGGCAGCCAGCGAGTAGTAGGGCTGCTCCATCCCTCACACACGGGGTCCTTCTCAGGGTGCCATCTCACTTAATTCTCAGCTCAATCAGTAGCCCCCATTTTATATCAGGAACCCAGGGCGTGGACAGGTGGGGGCATTAGCCTAAAGTCACAGCTAAACAAGTGGCAGGGCCAGCATTCAAAGCCCATGCACACATACCCCACACATATGCCACACACACACACACGCCACATCATGTATCCCCCCACACACACATTCATCATGCACACACGCACACACGCAGTACCTTCAAGCTGCACCGGATAAGTCGCCGTCCCTGCCCTGGCCCCCGGCCTCCTGGAGGAGCGCTACGTCAGAGCTGCATCTGAGTTCTGGGTTTTCTATTTCTCAGAGCTACTTGCTTTGGTAAGGGAGGCATGAGGGGAGGACAGGGACACCCCTCCCAACACCCACCTTTCCAGGAACCATTTTTTACTTGTCAGAAAGTTGCATGAGCTGCTGAGATTCTATGAGAGCTAGGCCACGGTTCTGCCTGCGCTGGGGCAGCTGGCAGTGTTAGCGTCGTGCCTTCCACATGGGGCAGTCCCGCCCAGACTGACTCTGAGCTTAGCATGCAGCTTGCTTTGGCCAATGGCAAGTGGGCAAAAATGGCAAAAGCAGAGGCTTGATAAGTGCTCACCCATTGGGACTTCCTTCTGGAATGCTGCTACTGCTGGGCTAGAAATCTAGTCTATCCTGTGGGAGGGGACAAGAGTCCCAAATAACCACGTGGGTGGGACCATTTTGTAGCACCCTGCTCCAGACAAGCTTCCAGAAGACTGCAGCCATGGGAGCGATCCCAGGCAAGACCAGTAGAAGACCGCCCCAAGTGATTCCAGCCCAGACTGCAGAAGCACAAGCAAACAGTTGATGAGCTAAGCCACTAGGTTTGGGGTGATTTGTTACGCAGCACCAGCTAACCACAACTGGCAGCATGCCGTATCTTCTGCTTGTCCCTCCAGGTCCGCTTCTGATCCTTCTCCTCCCTGCTGTTTTCTCCAGAAGGCTGACTTGTGTGTATTACCTCAAGTGGCTCCCTTGCCTTCTGCCTTTCATTGGGATTTAGCCGATGGGGAGAACTAGAGAAGGCTTGACAGGAGGAGGAGAGTGAGGTCAGGGTGTGTATTCCCCCGGCTCCCCCTCCCTGCAGTCTTGCCACGGGCTGGCTGCATCCCCCAGGGAAGGCCACAGCTCTGGTCTGGAGGGTTCTCCAGCTACATCTCCAGCTCTCAGCCACTCCTGGGGCTGCTGTACCCTCCCCTTTCAGGTCCAGGGTGGTAATAGCTCCCCTTTATTGCTCGCTCTAGGGTGCTTCACCACCCATGGCTGGTTCCCCTTAGCCCCACGCACACTCAGTGCCACTCCTTTAATAGAACTCTCCTCAAAGGACACAATCCCAAGTTGCCACCCATTTCCTGCTTGGATCCTGCCTGGCGCCGGCAGCGGTGGCCGTGATGATCTGAAAACATCCACCACAATAAGCTCAAGTTACTCTTTTCTGAGAAATGCTGGACAGAAGCAGCACCGGGTCCGAACTGTGGTTCAAGACCAGAGACCACGGCATCCATACTTTACCCCCCTCTCCCAATTTTAGGGACCGTTTGAAGGTATGTGTGTAAGGGATGAACCAGCAATTGATACACTTTCTAAAAGTTGGCATCCACCAACCACTAGGTACCAAGATAGAATTTATTCCCTGAAATGCTCTCTCTCCTCCATTTTCCCCCCAAATCCCAGCTTAACTCTTACATGTGCCACAGTGCCTTTTCCATCCCCCTGAGCTCTTTTTTCTCTCAACTTTTAATGTCCTTGGAATTCAGAACCTCAGTCAGGGCCCAGCCTCTGATAATTCACAGGAATCATGGGGGCTGGGGAGTAGCCAGACATCAGTTCCTACTCCTCCTGGTACTGATACCCTGATTTTCTCTTGGGGAGCTATCCTTCCCCAATCTCCCTCTGGCATTAATGGGACTGGTTTCCATTCCCGGTTCCTGGCGAGGTGATCACGGGACCCCGGCTTGGCCAATCAGCATATTCTCCTCCTCTGCCTACATATAATCAGTCCAAAATTAGGTAAATTACCCAATCGAGGCCAATTAGGCTCATTTCTGGGGCTCTAGCTGGGATCCTAAGAAGGAGGTTCTCTCTCTCTCTCTCTCTCTCTCTCTACTGGGCTGAAGCGGGAATGAGACAAACGTGGGCTTGATGGGGTTCTACCAGGTGGAGAAACCTTGCCTGAGAGTGAAGTCAACCCAGAAGAAAGCAGAACTAGGAAAGGATGAGGACTCAGGCTCATGGTGAGCCACTGAATCCAGCCACAGCTGAGCCATATGTTCTGGACTCTTCAGTTACATAAACCAATAAATGTCCCTTTGTATCACTTGAATTAGTTTGAGTTAGGTTTGCAACCAAAATGTAGTCCTGATGTGTATATATATATATATATACACACACACACAGAGACACACACATGGATATACATACACATATATGCATGGATAAAAGACATCACATACACTAGATATATATCAATTAGTCTATAAAGTATGATAGATTGTATATATGAAATTCTCTAATAACCAGCAAGTGCCCCTACCTTTCCACTTTCCCTCTTACAATGAGGAATATTAAGTGGGACAGATATTTAGCAGTTTGGTCTGTTTTCTGTTTTTCATTTTCCAGGGCATGGTAGACACAAGGGGCAGATAATGAGATAATTGAGGCAACGAGGCAATTTTGGAGGAAAGATGCCAGGCACAGACAAAGTACCATCATTATAGCCTGCTTCCTGGTCAGCTTATTCCACAAGAAACCAAGGGTGCACTTTGATCTCCTTCCACAATCACATTTCTGGGGCAAAACAAGGTGAAGCACAAGAAGGGAAACCAGCCAAGAGTGAACATAGTGGCTTGGGGATTCACCATGGACAGAAAACTTACAGGAATCATCTAGCACACAGACTTTCTGGAGTCTGATCAGATAGCAGACCAGGGCCGGGCAGCAAACGAGTTTATAAGTTATTTTCGAGCTCCAGGGTCCACGGAACATGCTCAGAGGCAAAAGGTTTGCAGAGAGCTGGGAATGAGCCATTGTGGCTGCAAGTGGTTCACGCCAAGCCCAGTTTCTGCAATAGAACGGAGCACGGATGGGGCCTGCAATTTAAGGAAAGTCCCCCATGTTTCAAAGTCAAGCAAGTTCAAGTTCCCTCAGCCCTCATTTCCAGGTCTTTCTTGAGGAAAGAAAGGAGAAAGCTGAAAGGTCACTTCTTCCTAAAAGAGGAGTTGAGGCTTTGCGAAGCTGAGCAGCCAAGCTGCCATGTCAAAGTTAAGAAAGGAAAGTGGAGGGTCTCCGACCAGCCCCCTTGCCTCCTCACTTAGTGTTTGCTCATCATAGGAGCTGGGGACGTGGAAGTCTTGACTAGAAAACCAAGCTCCTGTGCCACAGCTGAAGCCAGCAAAAGGAGGCCCTTGAGTTGAGGGTCTGAATTGGAGGCAAGAGGACAGGAAGGCATGGCCAGCTCCCACCGGCTCATTTTGCCTGGTGGCATCTTCAGCACCTCTCCTCCTAGGAAGGCAGCCTGTGCTCTGCTCAGGGATCTGTTTGACATGAAGTGGTCCCTGTGGCTAGTCCTGGCTCTGTCACTTGCTAGTCTAGGACTTTGGGCCAGTTACTTATCCTCTCCGTGCTTCTGTTTCCCTATATGAAAAGGGGGCCTCATAATTGTACCTTTCTTCCCAGAGCTGATGGGAGAATTGAATAAAACTGCTCAATAACCGGGAGCTCTGAGTTTAGAATAACGAAATTCCTAGTGTGGAATCCCCGTTGTGACCCATGGCCTGGAAGGTTTGAACTTGAACTCTTGATTTTTTGTCTTCAGCACCTTCCTGTCAACCTTTCCTCTGCCAGGTGTGGTAACTCCAGACTGGGGAGCCTCAAGTGCTCTTTCAAAATTCTCAGATGGTGAGTGTTCCTGTGGCCTTCTTCCCCAAGATGATGAGATGGGGCAGCCAGGAGGAACTGATCAAGAACGTCCAGAAGACACTGACGCGCCCCGGGGGTCCCCTCATCATCTCCCCCGCTTGACAGCACTCTGAGATCCCACAAAGACTTCACAATAGCATCTTCCTCACGCCTCAGAATTTCCTCACCAGTCACGTGAGAGGAGAACTTTGGAGCCCACTTTACAGATGCCAAAACTGAGGACCCAGCAGGTGAGACAACTCAGCAACGTCAGGCAGTACTAACAGAGGGGTGGCCTTAGAACAAAGGGCCTCGGCCCTGGCTGCACCCTAGAATCACCCCACCCCAAGCCAACTAAAGCGGAAACCCGAAGGGGAGGGTCCCAGAGCAGAAAGACTTTTCAAAAGTCCCCCGACGGATTAGAATGTGCAGCCCTGACTGAGGACCACTAGCTCAGCACCACCTGTCTCCAACCCCACCCACGTCAGGTTTTCTTCCTTCGCACCAAGCCTGAGTGTGCACAGCTCGAGGCCCCCTCTCCAGCCCCAGAGTTTCCGGTTCAGAAGGCCCTGGGTAGGGCCCAAGCACTAGCGTTGCTTCTAAGTCCCAGGTGGTACCGATGCGGCTGGCCTGGGGACCCCCGCTCTGGGAATTACTGCGCCTCGCAGCGCTAGAAAACAGCGCAGGAGACCAGCTTCCCTGGCCCCCAGGTTCCCCCCTGTGCTCTCTTGCCCCGAGCCCCAGCAAATAACTCTGCGGTGTGCTGTTCGATGCCTACCAGAAAGCAGGGAAAGCAGGGAAGGCCAGGGCTTTTTGGCTTTTCATCCCTCCGTTCCTCTCCTTTTAAAAGTAATCCACCACTTAAGGGACCATCCCTGAGCTTTTGCCACTCGTTCTTCCGCAAACGGCCCCAGTCCTGAGCCTGCAATGCAGGTCTTCTTAAATATTGAATAAGCCTGCCGCTCCGCCAGCTGCCACTGCCAGGCTGAGGTCGTGTTGATATTGACAAAGTCTTAATGTGATTAAGCCGGTTAAAAAGACCAGGCTGCTGAGCTGGTTTTCTAAGACGCCGCCGGCTTCTTCTCGATGCCCGACATCTCTGTGGCATTGACACTTTCTCTGTCCACAGCCTCCACCCCTGCCAGTGCCTGGGAATTTGCTTTTTCTTTGGCCGCTGTTGCTGTTTAGTGACCCTAGGTTAGTGAGAGCAGCCTGCAGAGTGGGTGAGGTTTTAAACAAGAGCAAGGAGCACGAGATAGACACTGTCGGCGTTCATTAAGCCAGTGAGTATTAATCGAGCGCCTACTGTGTGCCGGGGTCTGTGCTAGGTGCGGGGGATACAGCTATGAGTAAAGAAGTGAATTACCCCTGTTCTAGGGAGCAGGCATTCCCGTAGAGAAATAGTGAACGAAACAGGTGAGTCAGGCGGTGCTAAGTGCAATGGAGAGCAATAAAGCAGGCAGGGGGAAGGAGAGCTCTGGGCACGGGCAAGTGGGTGCAATTTTAAATAAGGTGGTCAGAAGAGGCCTCAGTAAAGTGGCATGTGAGGAAAGGCCTAATGGAGGTGAGGGAGTGGGCGGAAAGGAGGGAAGGATTAAAATACCCTTTCTAGAAGGGTGAGCATTGAGATTTCAGCATTATCATCCCCATTATGTTATTTGTGAAAATAATAGCAACTCATCTTTACTGAGCACCTATTATGTGCCAAGCCCTGTGCCAAGCAATTCTGTACGTAACACAATGAGGGGTTATTGTTATCCCCATTTTCCAGATGGGGAAATGGGTGCGGAGAGATTCAGTAACGTGCTCAAAGCCGCACAACGCTACAGCTGGGATTTCAACCCAGGCCGACTGGCAGCTATCCCTACCTCCTCCCTTTATTCTCACTCTCCATGTTTTCAGGCCAATGTCCTACTCTCTTGGTTAATGGCAGAACAAAATCTCTCCCTGGCCAAGGTTCCAGGAAGTCTGTGCTCCCAATGGAGGTGGAGCGTGGGCGTGGTGGTGAGAGGGGAGGGCTTGACCAATACATGCAGCCCTTTCTGGACCAGTCTGAGGTATGCGTCAAGTCTCCCCAAGTTCCCCTGTGCACTGCAGCTAGGCTGGCCTTTTCAAAGCACAGATCTGATCAGGTCGCCTTCTGCTTGTGACAGCTGCACATACCCCCCCATAGCTCTCAGAATAGACAAATGTCACACTGTGCTCCCCCCAACCCCATGCTCCAGCCATGCTGACCTTCTTTCAGATCCTTGGCTGCTGCCTCGGGGCCTTTGCACATACTGGTCCTAGGAATGTTTTCTTCTCTCTTTACTCAGTTAACTCCTATTCATCCTTCAGCTCTCAGGTCAAATGTCACCTCCTGAGGAAGCCCTCCCAGATTTAGTCCAATGTTTTTGTGACATGCTCTCATAGACCTGTGCTCCTCTCTTCAGAGGTTTGTAAGTGTACATCCATTTGCATGATTACTGTTTCATGTCTACTTCCCCAGTAGACTCTACATTCCATGGGGGAAGGTACCAAATCTAAATTGCTTGCTGCTATGTCCTAGCACTGAGCATGGTGACTGAAAAGTATTATAAATGACCAAATAATAGAAGAGGACTCCCCCAAATATTCCTGAAAAACAAGAAATCACTTTCTATCCAGATCTTTAAAATGTTTTTCATACTGTCTAGCATTCTTTCTTCTTCTCTCTCAATTTACTTTATTTTGATTAACAAAATCACTTAAGTAAATTCTTCCTAAACTTTTCAGCTATCCTATAACTCCAAATGGTATCTCTTCCTTTTCCCTTTCTTCAACAAAAGGAGTTTGCAGTAGATGTTTATTAAAGTTATGAAATTTCCCTTTCCCGTTTTGCTAAGTGGTTTTTAAAGTCATCTATCAGTGGAGGAAAAACAGTTTTATGGGTTAACTGATTATTTTATATAACAGTACAATTAATGAACCAAATATTATAAATGGACTTTTGACAATTTCATCTACATCCCTAAAAGGTGAAGTTGAGTGATACATTTTGTGAGAATATAGGGAGAAGACTTGATCTTTTTATTGGGAAAATGTGGAATTGAAAGGCTACCCTGTATTTGGGGTCTGACCCGGTAGTAAATTGTCAATAAATATTTATCAAATGAATGAATAATTACATGTTGATGGAGGGAGGTTCCAAACTAGAATGCAGGGGAAACTAAACATACACTTCTGAATTATCCCCCTAACTATACATGCATTTTTTTAGTCTCATGCCATCACCTCCTAATGTGCATTTTGTTCTCAGCTATCCTGCTCCATCTTAGGAATTTTATTTCCTCACTTTAGCAAAATGAGCAGGGGAAACAGGGGTCAGACCGAACTGAACATCAGAAAGCACGACCTAGGTTGTTGGAGCTTCCTGACACTCACAGAATGCCTGGATAATACCCTGGAGTACTCAAGTCCATAGCCCAGGGAATTGTAAAGAGAATTCACCCACCAGAAAGCAGCATTATCCAAGAATAACCCACAGGCTAGCTACAACTGACTCACTCAAGAAACTTTGGAAACTGCAGATTTCTGGGCACTACCCCAAACCTCCTGAAGCAGAATTTATAGGGATGGACCTTAAAAATCTGTATTAAAAAAACAAAACAAAACAAAACATGGGATGTCTGATAATCCCTAAGGTTAATGATTGGACAAAATGATCTCCCTTTCAAGTTTAAGGAGCCCTCCCAAGTTCTGTTATTTTTGTTGCTTATATTTGCCACGGAAGGGCACTGAAAAATAAAATAAAAATTAAATTACCACCCACTATTAGCAATGTTGCATTTTTCAAAAATATATTTTTAACTCTAATCAAGCAGAAAGGATATAATGTGGGAAGCGGCAGTGGCTCAATCAGTAGGGCTCTCGTTTACCATATGGGAGGCCCTGGGTTCGGTTCCCGGGGCCTCCTGGTGAAGGCAAGCCCGCCCGCACGGCGTGGTTAGCTGACCCAGCGAGCACAAGCAGCAAGGGGGGGATAAATGAATAAATAAAATAAAATCTTAAAAAAAAAAAAAAAAAAAAGAAAGGATATAATGTCAGGTTAGACAAAAATCCTTTCTAAAATGTATATATTTATTCATCTGTGTTTACTTTTTGGTTTTTAATTGTTTATATTTTCAATTATTAAATGTACAAAATAAAGTTAAAAAAAAAAAATCCTTTCTAGAAAAATTTAGTTGGCAACATTTTACCTGTCTATAAATACCTGATTTTCTCCTTTCACCATGGCCAGTGGAAACTTCATCATGGACCAGATCAGAGTCTGGAAACCCCTCTAGCCTAAGTAAGTGACCTTCAAGAGCTTTCCTGAAATAGGAGGATCCAAAGATCTGAAAGTCTGTATAGACTGCTGGGAAATAACAACAAAATTGATGATGATGATGATGATGATACTGTCCTGGGAACTCTGCCTATATGAACACATTTTGGTTGTCCCAAGACCCCTACAAATATGTACTCTTATTAACAGCATGCCCGTTTTACAATTGAAAAACTGGATGCCAGGGAGCTTTAGTAGCTGGCCAGTTCTGCAGAGCTTGAGGGGGTGAATGGGAGATTTGAACCAGTGAGTCTGGCTCTCCCTGCTGAGCTCCTAGCTGCCGTGCTACACTACCTGGAAGCCAGGTTTCATGAGGGAGACGAATGTCTGATACACATGCATCCTGGGCTTGAACCAACCCACTGATGGGTAAAGAACAGAGAGCCCAAAGTTTTGCCAGTGGCACAGGTCATTGGGGTGGGGGTCAGAGGCCAGGTGCTGGGAGGGGTCTCACCTTTCCCGACAGCCTGAGACGCAGCCTACAGAACCCTGTTTGTTTACCCTGGAGCTGCAGCTCACACGTGGGGCATCAGCTACCTGTTGGGTGCCTGCTGTTGGGGATTGAATCGTGTCCCTCATAAAAGGCATGTTCGGACCCCAACCCCTGTCCAATGGGTGTGAAACCATCGGTTAAGGTGTGTCCAAATGGATGGGCCTCTATGCAATAGGGCTGAAGTTCTTATAAGCAAAGGAAATCGGACACGGAGAGGAAGCCACGAGGAGAAGCTGGGAGTCAACAGAACCCGGAAGAGAAAGGAGTTGTTACCACATGCATCACCAGGTGACGGAAAAGCCAAGGAACCTCAAAGATTGCCAGCCAACCAGAAGATACCCACTCCAGGAGGAAGCCACCTTCTAGCCCCCAAAACCGTGAGCCACAGGCTGGCAAGTAGTGCAGCTCAGGCAGTCTGGAGGGCAGCGGCTGTGCGTCTTACCACTGCCCCTGCTGCCTGCTCCTGGTCAGTGCAGTTCCGTCCTTCACTGAAATGACATTGATGCTTTGGGTCCAAACCAGGGGTTGCTGAAGAAATAGAGAATTTGATTTCTGCTGTGCTTTCTGTTTTTTTTGTTAAATTTCCTAGGTCACTTGACCTGCATAGCTCCAAACGGTGAGCAAAGTTGTGATTATTCCATTTTCCAGAGCAGAAAATAGTGAGGCCCTGGGAAGTGTGTTTCCTACCTGTGAAAATTTAGTGTTTGACTTTGGGGTCGGAAAGGTCTGGGTTCGAGACCCTGGCTCCACCCAGTTGACAGTGAATCTGGGTAGCACAGGTCTCGCTGGCCTCTGCAGCCTCAGAATGAATATGACAACACTTCGTCCCCAAGGCGTGGCAGGGGCTCCTGGAAACGCGGGCCCGGGGCCCGGCAACCCTGCGAGTGCTCCGTGACTCTGAGGATGCGCCGGGCCGCCACTGCAGTCGCTGCCTGCACTGAGACCACAGCTCACATGGTGACATCTACGTACGTGGCAGAGCCGGGGCTTGAACCCAAACAGATAGACTCTTAGCTGAGTGCTCATTCAAGAGGATGATGGAAGGCTGGAAGCAGGAGGGGGCCGCTCAGCACGGAGACCACCCTGCTATGGAGACCTGGGGCCACGGAATGGTCTGTATTAACCAGAAATGACAGCCCCAGGGTACCCCATTAGGATAAAGGGCTCCCATCCCAGACCCATTGCCATGACAACCAGAGGCAGACTTTTCCAGATCTGGAGTGCATTCATTCCCAGGGCCTTGGGGTGCCTCTGGGGGTCTGTCTGGCCACTTGGGGACTCCCACTACCAGCCTCTGTAGTGTTTTACCCTCCAAGCATTTCAGGGCCAAGATGAGTCTGCTGCCGCCAGTCTATTCCCACAGGCAGCAGATTCTGTTCAGGAGGAAACCCAAGCCCATGAGAATGCACAATGCAGAGGAGTTCCTGTGGCTGATTCCAGAACAGGACCAGAGTAGGAAATGAACACCCAACAGAGGGGGCAGTGACTCAGCCTCTGTCAGGAATCACTCCCCAAACACCACTCACATACACACACAACACAGCAGGACATGGAGGGGATATAAACAGCTATTTATTCAAACCCCAGGGGAGCCATTAAAAAGATTCTATTACACAATTCATGTCATGTATCATCTCATTTCATATTCAGGAAAATTTACGAAATGAATACCATCGTTATCCCCATTTTATAAAAGAGGCAACTGAGGCTCAGAGAGGCAAATCACTCTGCTGAAAGTCACACAGCCTGTGAGTATAAAAGTTGGGATTCACGCCCAGATCTGCCAGGCTCTAGAGCCCACCTACTCAACACTGTACTACTCAGCTCCCCTCTCCACATGCTTGGGCCCAGCATCCAGTCGGTGCTCAATGTTTGTTGGAGCAGATAATCAAAAGTGAAAAAGTAGGATCGTCTACCTGCACTTCTCAAGTGACTTAAATCGCTATTAAAATGTGTCCTGAAAGAATCTCAGTTGGCCACTGCAGGGAAAATCCCAGAAATGTTCTGGGTAGCTGGAGGGAAATATACTATTTAAGAAAATGGGTACAATATGGGGGTGTAAGACCTTGGAGCATGGCAACAACTAGAATAAAGATAGATGCACTCAGCAACATGGATGGATCACGAAGACACAGTGCCAGGTGAAAAATGGGAGAAACAGTGAGATCTACAGCGTGACACCATTTACGTCAATTAAAAGTACGTGCGCTGAAGGTACATATATTAACAAAAAGGTACTCATTAAAGACAAGAGCTGCCTGTGAGGGGAGGGGAACAGATATGGGGTCAAAAGAGTATAAATAAGGAAGAAGTGAAACAGGGACCTGTAAGGACCGATGACCGTCGTGTATTAGGAGATGAGAAACCCTTAGCACTTAGGATTAAAACTCATCAAAGCAGACAAGTCCCCCGTGGGGAACTGAGAGGTGAGCATCATGTCTGCTTGGCTACAAATGAGGCTACCCCCCTCACATGCTAATCAGAAGCAAAAACCCCCTCCTGGTCACCAACACGTGTGCATCATTTATTCCCCCCCCCCAAGCACTTCTCCAGCGTCCAGAAGAGGACACACTCCCAGACCCACCCTGCAGAAACCACGCCAGAGGCTGGCTACAGAGGCCTGCCCAGGCCAGGTAACGCCTTCCTAGGGACAAAAGAGAGAAAGAATTCTGAAAAAAGAGTCGCAGATCCCATTCTGAGAGGCAGCTCATGCGCAGGCCCCTGGTTTGCTCCAGGCCCAGGCTCTGCCCCTGCTTGGGGGGTGTGGCCTCCTTCTGTCCTTAATGCCTGATGCTGGTGATTCCACCTGGGCAGGTTTAGCTGACTCCAGGGAAATGACAGGTACGTCTCCAACTGTCCAAGGGGAAGCTGCAGGTGCCTGAAGCTCGCACCTACTATCACGTCTGCCAGACTTTCCCGCAAGCTCCTGATCTCCAAACCTTTGGGTGAAAGATTCAGCCAGAAGCCCCAGCCTGACACGGCAGCCACCTGCAGCAGCCGCTTCCTTGCCTTTGCCGGCTTACAATATCCTGCTTAATCCTGACAGATGCGTCCCGCCACTGCTCGTGGGAGAAAACAAATCCCTGAGCTGCTGCCTCTTCTTCTTGGGAGAGGGCGTCCGCGCAGTCCAGCCGGTGTGGGATGGGCATCTGCAGAGGCCCCTGAGAGGCCCGTGAGGCTTGCCTCTCAAGCCGTGGTCCCCGGGTCACGTCCAATCCCCTTTCTGCGCCCCCCAGAGTCACTGCTGGGCCCTGCCCAGAGCACGCCCCATCCCCAGGAGGGATCCTTACCCCTCCCCGCCTACCCCACACCTGATCCACCTGTGAGACCCCAGCGCTGCTCCAGAATACACCCCGAATCTGGTCGCCCATGCCCCCATCCCTGCTTTCCAGCTTCCACTTCTGCTTCCTGCGGAGCACTCTCCACTGACCCCAAAATTATCCTCACAAAAATTGTAAATGAGGCTGTGGCACCTTCCTGCTGAAAGCCTCCCCTCAAATAAAACCCAGCCCAGGCTCTTCGTCCCCCTCTCCCCCCTTCCCTCTCCCCTTGCTCTGCCTCTAGCTGACTCTGCCTTGGTACTTGTGATCCCCCCACCCGCCTGACCATGCTGCCCTCAGTTCCTTGCACGGCTGGCTTCTTCCGGAAACTCAGCTCTCAATTCAAATGGTGCTATCTCCGAAAGCCTGGCCTGGCCACCCTTTGTGTAACTACATGTAGCTCTCTTCCCCTACCCACCACTTGTCATTCTCTACCATTTCATACTGTCTCCTTCTTAGCGCTTACCATGGGCTGAAATTATCTTATGTGTCTGCTTGTTACTGGCCTTGTCTCCGGCTAAAATGCACGCTCTACGAGGGCAGGAAACCTGGTGCCTTTCACTGCTGCATCCCTGGCACCCAGGATAGTGCCTGGCATGTGGTTGGATACAATAAACATCTGGGAATGAATGAATGGGGGAATGAGTTTGCAGAGAGCAGTTGTTCTCAAAGTGTGGTCCCTGGGCCAGGGGCATCAGCATCACCTGGTGTTGGAGACCGACCCAGGACACACGTTCAAGTCCTAACCCCTGGTCTTGGGGGTCTGAACCCACTTGTAAACTGGATCTTGGGAGATGTGATCCGTTAGGCGAGGCCAGACCGAATGAGGGTGGGCCAGAATCCAGTATGAGAAGCCCTTGTGAGCAGAGGAGATTTGGACATGGAAGGAATAAGCAGAGGAGGAGACAGAAGGAGAGAGAGGGCCATGTGACGGGGGCAGACGCTGTGCTGCCCCCAGAACGCTCCAGACCACCGAGAAAACACGGCCTGCAGCACCTTGACGCTGGCCTGCTCACCCCCAAAGCTGTGAGCCAATACATTCCTGTTGCGAAGCCGACCAGAGCGGGGGACTTGTCATAGCCGCCCTGGCAAACTAGGGCACCTGGAGCTTGCTAGAGATGCATATTCTCTGGCCCTGCCCCAGTCCTACTGAGTCAGAAACTGCTTTAACAAGCCCGCTGGGGGATTCTGACACAGGCTCAAATTTGAGAACTTGTGGTATGGACCCATCTCTCAGCTGGCTGGGGAGGGGGGCAGTCTAGTCTGCAGGGCAGTGTCAGCCCCTTGCCCTTGACTGACCACTGGGCTCTATGGGTAGGCCTCCGAGTGCCCAGGAATCTTCATGCCAGACAGCTGTGCAGAGAATACGAGGGCTGGGGAGGGCTTTGGAGCTGCTGTGCCGCCCTGTCCCCCTCTCCATCCCCCGCTGAACAGGAAGACAGGCCACTCACTCCAAAAGCCAGGGCTCTGGCCTTTGGAACAAAATTCCAAGCATTTGGCTTGGTGGTCAGAGACCACCTTGTCCGTTTGCCCTACCTTTCCCGGTTTTAGCACCAAAAGTCTTGCAGCCCAGGAAAACCCCAGTCCCAGGCAAACAGGACACTTGGTCACTCTACTTGGGGACTCCACTTGGGGTCTCGGGGACTCACAAATGCATTCCCTTCCAGGTCGTTTCTGCATGTCTGCCCGCAATGAGACGAAAGATGGGCTGAAGAAGGGCAGAGGAGTTGGGTGAGGAAGTGAGGAGGGAAGGAAGATAGAAATAGGGAGAAAAGGAAAAGGGGAGGGGGCAGGGGCAGAAAAGCAGAAGGGAGGTGGGGAGAGAGGGAAAGAAAGGGAGGGAAGAGGGACGACAAGAAGAAAGAAGGGGACTTTTAAAGGGTGGAAAAGGTGGAAAGCTGGGAGAGAGGACAAGGGGAGAGCAAAGGGGACAAGATAAAGTCGCAGAGACTTAGAGTCTTAGAGACAGAGGGAGAGACAGATGGGGGGACGGGGAAGGGGGCAGAGAGGAAGGATGGTGCACAGAATGGACCACGTGGATGCTTTTGGCAGCAGCTTGCACGGAGAGCCTCCTGACAAACTTCGAGAAATCGTCTCCGCGGCAGCCCCAGAACGCCTTTCTGTCGTCAATGGCTGGGACCCAAACCTGCTTACATAACATGTTCGCTACGGAAAACGGCTTCCATTCACAAGTCGCTGCCTGTCATTGTGTAGGTGCATTAGAGAGAAGAAAAAAAAAAAAAAGGAAAGAAGAAGAAACCGGCAGCTGAATGAACTCAGATTATATTGAGAGATGAGGCGAGGTTTTTTTTTTCCTGCTCTCCAAATAAATCCTTCACAAATCAAACATCATTATGATGCTGTCAGATGATTTTCCTCTTGTTGATTAATTGCAGGGGGGAGGTGGGCAAAGAAAAACAACCCACTTTCTGAGGCTCACAAGCTGGATGGCTAAGCCAGAGTCTGACAGGGCTCCAACACAATGAGACTGAAGCTGGCATTATATCATTAAAACTAATGACAGCAAGACAATTACTGGGAGCAAGCCACGGTGACACTGTCTGTGGCTGGGAGGCCGCCTGGGGCCTCCCGGTCCCTCGGCGCCGCCTGTCCCACATTTCCCGGGCCCAGATAAGGGGCAGCGTGGGGCTAAGGAGAACCAGCTCTGTTCGCTCCAGCCCCGAAGGGTGGGCACCCCGGGCTCCTGCCTGAGAAAGAAGCGCCCCCTGGCGTTCTCCGAGGGTAGCAGGAATTGGGGTCAAGCTCGACTTCCTGTGGGAAACAGAAGCCAAGGGATTCTGTAGCAAAAAGTAAAAGGTGTGCGTGTGCCAGCCAGTGGGTCTGACCCTTGTCCTGCCTGCTCCTTTCCTTAGGAGGAAATGTGGCAGAAAGTCTGCGGCTCAACACACACCAGAGCTGTGACCCTAACACTTGTAACGGTGTTTTGCATTTCAAAAAAATAAATAAAAATCCTGCTTTCTGTATTGCAGCATAAGGCTTGTGAAAACACAGACCCCTGAGGTTGAGCTCTGAGCGCCTCGGGCAGCAGCTGTGGGGTGCACCCAGGTGACCCCAAGACTGCGGATGAGGGGAGAAAGGAAACCACACTTTGGGAACCACTGAGTCAGATGAACCGCTGTTTAGGGGCATCGGATTCCTTGGACATGAACTGCCTTTCACCCCCCACCCCCACGCCTCCCGCCCTTTGACTTTCCCTGCCCTTTGCCCCCTCTCTCACCTGTGACCCTAACAGGCGCAAATTCTACTTCCATCCCCTCCCCCAAAAGTCCACCTCACTTTTAGGAAAGGGTCTGAAACTCATTCTCATCACATCTTGACGAGACCAGTAAGAAGGCTGGATGCCTTCTCCCTGGCAAAAGCATCTGCCCTTCAACTGAGAGTAAAGCCTTAAGGCAAGTAATAAAACTTCAGCGACCGCATTTCCACTCTCAGTGAGCTGTGGAGGGAGAATGTTTTAGGGGGCCTCAGGGAGCATTCTTTGTTCCACCACCCCCCTAAAACAATCACGTTTTATTAGTGGCCACTTTATCTAAGCCCCGAAAGAGATTGTCTTTATCACCCTTTTATTCCCTAAGACCACCATGGGGCCAGGTATACTGTAGGTGCTCAATTTGTGTTTGATGCATGAATAAATGGCAACGAGTGCTCTGGCAGAAGGACAGAGGCCTGTCCTTTGCCCATAGCAGATCCATGAAGGAAGCCAAGCCCTTCCTGTCCCTTCACCAATGACTCATCATAATGAACAAACACTGACTAAGCACCTACTGCATGCAGGCCTCTGGCTGGACCACGGGCCAAAGGCACCTCCCCAAACCAACTCATCCACTGATGAATTCATTGAGGTCTACTTCATTTATTCACTCAGCTTGCCTTTGTCAAGCACCTCCCGCTTGCTGATCCCAGCTCCAAAGCTGTAGATGGCACAATCGGCCCTTAAGGATCTTGCCCGGTAGCCCCACGGGATCCCTTCCCAGGGAGAGGGAAAGCTTAGATTTCCTAGAGAAAATCCACGGGCTCAGACTCGTGGGTTGGGATGATTCAGCAAAAGCTTCCCCAGGATTTGGAGGAATAAAAGAAAGCAGTCAGCAGAGCTGCTTCCAGACCCCTTCCCCGGGGCTGGCCCACCACAATCACAGCTTCCGCATCTCCCTGCTCTGAGCCTCATCAGCCTTAGGGAAAGGAGGTCACTGTGCCCATTTCATGGATGAAGAAGCCAAAGTCCAGAGGCCTCCAGTACCTGCACAAGGATCCCAGGAGGGAGTACGTGAGATTGGAAGGCCCCTGCCTGGAAGCCTTGTCCTCTCGCTGCTGGGTTCCACAGCTGCACCACTGGTCCAGAGGAGGTGCCTCCTTCTCTTTCACCCCAGTCTTGTTTTAGTCAGGGGCATTTTCACTACTACTGTCACCAACATCATCTCCATTGCTAACATTCATTGGACACTTGCTACTTGCCAGGCTCAGTACTAAGCACTAAGCAAGCATTAACTCTTAGAATTTCCATGACTCCGTTATTCTCCCGTTTTACAGATAGGGAAATTGGGCCCAAGAGAGGTGAAGTCACGCAACTAGGAAGTGCTAGAGATGGGATCTAAACCTAGTAGTTCTATTTCTAGAGCCTGTGCTCATACCATACTACCTTAATATATCTGATCAAGTAAACTGAGGCTCAGAGAAGGGGTCTTGCCTGAAGCCACACAGCAAGAAACAAGTAGATTCAGAATTCGAACTCAGGCCTGGCTCCCCCACTGTAGCTCCCAGAGGCTCAGACAGCTGGTTAAGGAGGTAGCCAGGATGGGGAAGAGGAAGGAGAGGGGGCTATTTCTGTGGTGCCTCCTTCACTTTCCTGGCACATCAAGGCTCTCCATCCCTGGTGGCGGCTGAGTAATTTAAACTCCTCGGCTCCAGCCCACCACCACTGAGTGCCAGGTTTATTTTTATCCCAGGTTACAGCTCTCAACAGAAATAAACCATGCTGTTTGCTTCTCCTCGCCTGCATGTCAACTCCTGACTTGTCTGCATTTATGACCAGCTCCCCACTGAAGAGGGTAAAGAGCAGAAGCAGGTCCGTATGTCATGGTGGTTTTTATTAGAAAGTCACAATCCACTCTATCGCCCACACACACACACAGAGAGAGGGTTAAATAAAGAGTAATACAATCTCCTACAAACAAACCCCAGCACAGGCACCCTGACCAGACAAGCTTACCCAGAAAAGGAGGCCGAGGTGTGTACTGAGCAGTAAGGAAAGTGGAAAGGCAGAGCAGGCTAGTGGGACTGGCTCTCCAGGCCACCCTTTTGGAATTCCAGAATCTCTGGCCACTGCCTCCCATCCACCAGCCAGAAGGAAAATGTCCCCATTTGTCTCCAAAGCTACACTTCCCTATCACAGTTACTGGCTGGAGAGGCGATGCTGGAGACCCCTTGCGGGCCCCCTGGCTGGGTGGGAGGGGTGGGTGTTGCCGGAGCCAGGTGTGAGGGGACAGTGCCTTGGCCTTCTCTCTGGAGCCTGGGGCAGTGGTCCAAGCACTCTGTTGCTGTGCCATGACTTACTGTGTGGGCCCCTGAAGGCGTTAGACCAGATCAGAGGTTCTGAACCTGGGGTGCTCCCACGGCCTTTGTTGAGGCCCATGAACCCCGGGTGATGTGTGTTTGTGTGCATATGTGTCTTTCCAGACAGGAAGCTTTCAAAGGCTTCCTTGCCTCTATGGGGCCCTCAAGTGCTGCAAAATCTGTCCCTTTATGCATCTGAGGCCATAAATAAAGCAAAATTCTCACAAAGGACCCCCAGACCGATTCACCCCAAACAAGGCCTCCCTGACACACACATGATAAATTCCCAAACACTGTGCTAAGCCTTCTTAGACACATCCATGCACACACGTACACACACACACAATCACAGAAACTCAGAGCTGGCAGGGGACTTGGGGTCACCTAGATAGACTGCCTCATTGCAAAGTTAGGGAAACCAAGGCCCAGAAAGGAGGGCCGAGCTGGGGCTGGGTCCCAGGTCTCTCGATCTAAGTGGAAGGTTCTTTCAGAGGCTTCTGTTTCCTTCTCCCTGGGGCACCACAATGCACCACTTCAAATGTGACAGGAGAGGAGGGAGGGCAGCCTCTTGGATTTGGGCCACCCCCAAGGAAGTAAGGCCAGGAGGCAGCAAGGAGATGTTTGCAGAGCTCCCATATCGGGATCACCTGGTCCTGCTACGTCAGGGCTGGTGCTTAGCCGGCAAGCACCACATGGCCGAACCCAATAACATATCAGGCTCCCCTGATCCCTCCCTCAGATGCCCCCAAGTCTCCCCATAATCCAGTAAATTAAGGGTTAATATGCAGCATGGCAGGGGACCCCCCCACCCCCACCCCATGATCCCCCACTCCAGGGCCCCATCACAGTCCATTCTGATCAGTCAGTGCTAGTGTTCAATAGTTTGAATATCACCCCTGGCCAGTTCTGTGGCCCCTCATTTGAAACCACATTTCCTTTCTTTCGTTATTTACCCTTAAGGCTTCCAAGGGAGGAAACTAAGGCAACTTTCTCCTCAAGGTCATCCAGCAAGAGAAACCAGGAAGAGAAGTCAGGGATTTTGAGGCCCAAATCCTTGGCACTAACCACTGGACAACCCTCCTCTCTGCCTCCCAGGTGCTGCCTGAGCAGGCGCATGCCCAGGATTTCAGCATTCCCACCTGGTCCTGGGGCAAGAATATGACTGAGGGGCCCCTGCTTGCCTTCCAGGCTTGCCTGTCTCTGAGGCTAATGTTTTATTCCTCCCACCTCCACGAACAAGAACCTAAAGAAGAAATCCTTGGGGTGTAGATGCCTGAAGTGGCCCCTGAGGTAATAGCAAAGATGCTAAAAATAAGAATGTTCATTTCCCAAAAGGTGAATGTAATCAAAGCAGAAAGCAAAGAGAAATCCCTTTTTGATAGGTCACAGATTAGCGGCAAAGACATTTTTAAATTAAATGTAAGCTTTTGGATTCAGTTACAAGGAACCTCCACTTCCCACTCATTACAGGTTGGTGCAGGCTTATTCCATCAGGATCTCAGTTAGGAAAAGAAACCAGCACAGGGGTACAGTCTGCCCAGGAACAGATCTGAAGCTGGAGTTGGGAGCCCTTCCCCACTTCCCTACCCTGAGACAGGCTCAAGGATGGACTCTCTCGAACTGGTGCCAGGGTGCCCCCCCCAAACATACACACTTACAGGTTACACCACCTGTGAAAATAAAATGTCTGCTCAGCAAGCTACTCCCCTCCGGCCTGCCTGACCACTCATTCCAAGCAAAATATGACCCTTCCATGGCTCCCAGGTCCCCCATCTCAGGAAAACTAGAACAGCCAAGCTTGCGAAATCCACAATTGCCGTTCCTGGAAGATAGGACAATCTGAGCCCTGTACTGTGCAAGCCTCGCCTGGTATCCCTAGGCAAGGGCTAACCTTTCATCCAGCCTCAAGTAACTCTCTCCCATTCAGCACCAAGGTGCTCACCCACTCACTCATGCCAGCTTGGTCCACCCCACGAAGGGTTAATTCACTCAGAGAACTGCTGGCTACTTTCACTAGCTTCTGCTGCAGGGGAGAGGGCAAATTGGGCAGAAGACACAATTTTGATCGCATTGTCTAAAACACGAGCCCATTTTATCCCCTCTTTGGGCACTGAGCCAAAATCTCATTTGGTTTTGGGGTGCTGCCTAGGTGGTAAAACCCTGCAGAATGGGGGCAAATAAATGTGGTCATTTTTCAACATCCCTCCCCTTCCAACCACGCTCTACCCCACCAGCTCATGCACACACCTCATTACAACTGGGATCCCAATACCCCTAACCCCTTTGCACAACCGAGAAGAATATCACTTACCACGACACCAGAGGATTGCAGGGAGTATGGATGAGCCAAATTCTTGCCTACTCCTCCCTTCCCTGCCGGTGGGAAGATGCTAAGTCCTGATGACTTGGTTTAAAAGCTCCGCGGAGGTGCCTAAAAGAAAATTGTTCATTTGACTCTCCTACTCTTCCCAAAATAAAACCAAGGCACTAAGCACACACACACATGCACACACACACACCCAACTATCCCTAAATCAGGCAGGACCAAGACAAAAAGAAATACCAGTGCCAGAAGGGGAGAAACTCAGACCAGTCAGTGGACAAGGCAAAGACAGGGGCTCCCGCAGGCTGCCCTCCACATGGATGAAGGGTTCTGCTCTCTGAGCCTCTCTCTCTCTCTTTCTCTCTCTGTCGTCCGCGTAGGCAACTCTGGGCTGCTGGCAGTAGACAAATCAATTGCTTCCCCAGCGCCCGAATCGGCAGCGGCTGCCACCACTGCTGCAAAGCCCCGTGTGAGCCAGGGTGTGGAGGGGGCAGCAGCTTCTCGGCGCAGGGGGAATGAAGCCTGCCTCCCACCCGTGATTTATGTGTGAGGTGCCTGGAGAAGGCGAGGTGGGAGGCCGGGTGGAGAGGGCGCACCAGAGATCCCAGCTGGTGGAAAGCGATTGGCGGTCAGCACCGCGGACAGCGCTAAAATGCGGCGGTGGAGGGGATGGGAGTGACGCGAACCCTCAGACAGAGAAGTTAAGTTACTGGATGGTTAGAGCAGAGAAAGGGGAGTCCAGAGACATGGGGGACGGGACTTCTCGACATCACACAGTGAAGTCAACGAACAGCCTACCCACCGCACACGTGTTCTAATATTGTCGTTCACTCCCAGAGCAATGGAGCTGTAACTTCCGCAGCCCCCCTCCCACACGCATGCCCCCAGAGCATCACTGCTCTTCTCTGCCCAGAATTTGACTCCAGTGTGGGTGCCTCCAAACGATCCCCCCACCCCCCACCCAGAGTTCGTCCCGACTGATCTCTCTTCACATATTTTGCATATTTCTGACCTGAGCCTCAGATGCTTTGGAATTCAGAGCAGGAGTGTTGGGGCTTAGGAAACCGAAATTTGTAATGGGGCAGAATGGCTATCAAGTAAGCACTTGACAGGTTTCCAGGAGCCAGATCTATCACCCAGACAATCTTGGAAAAGTCAGTGTCTCCAAGTCTCATCTGTGAAATGAGGATTATGACTACTTTATTTTCCTAAAGGTAGGAAGAATTTAAAAAGTGACAATTACACCCAAATTGTGGCTGTCGAGATTCCATGATCCATGCCTGTCCCATGATTCAAATACTTTGACAGATGGATAAAGGAATTGACAGCCGACTCAGGAGGGCGTGTGCCAACCTCACCCTTCAGCCGTGTGGTTTGAGTGGGATGAAGCTGGGAAAAGCTAGGTTAAATGAAACTTGGCCAAAGACACACCCCTGACAAATCCAGACTGGCCTTCTGAAATGAAATCACTATTTGGACCAGGAAGTAAAAATCATTAAAAGGTGAAACATACAAGGAAGAATTGTTTCCCATGGCTGCCAGGGTCCCAGAGCTCAAGAGCCCTCCTCCTGCTAACTTTGGAAAAGGGCATGTATTGGGGAAAGGACAGAGAATCTTAAACAGAAAAGATGTGTTCAGAATTCTCTAGAAAGTGAAGAAGAACCCTCTCTATTGTAGATTCTTATCCTCAGTGTCCTCACCCAGGTGGTCCAGAGAGAGCTACCACATTTGGAACTTAATTTTTTCCCTTGAAAGCTATGACTTAAAATGTCAATAACTTAAAGACCATTTAGAGTTTCACTTTATAAATGATGATGATGATGATGTTGAAGGTGATGGTGATGATGTTGATGGTGATTGGCGATGGTGGTGAAGACAGCTACTATTTGTGGAGTACCTACTAAGAACTTGGTCAAGGTTACTAGTAAGTAGTAGAGACAGGATTCAAACCCAGGACTGTATGATTGATTCCAAAGTCCATGCTTCAGCATGTCTCTCTCTCGGAGTCAAGTTCAGATGCATTCTGGAATTTTTTTCAGCAAGAACTCATTGATGCTTTTATGGAAAGATCATGTGACATAAGTTCAGTTCTGTTGATTTACAGCTGGAGAAACTGAGGACAAGAGAGGACCAGTGATTTGCCCGTAGTCAAAGAGCTGGGAGAGGGTAGAACTGAGTCTGGACCACAGGCCTTTCAGACTCCAGGGTCTGTGTTCTAGTGCCTGCAACAGTGCCAGGCACAGAGTAGGCCCTCAATAAACACTTGAAGAGTGATTCAAGAAGCCCAGGGAGGGGCTAAAGTCACAGGGGATGTTGGTGGCAGAATAAGAATTCAAGTAGCTTCCAGTCCCAAGGAATTTCCACAGTTCCTCGCAGCTTCCCAAACCATTAGGCATGGATTCTGGAGGGGGCTGTTAAGAATTCAGCACTCCCTTAGGGAATGAAAATAGCTACCCCCCCCCAAATGCCTAGCCCCCTACCATGTGTTGGGCTGTAAAACAGGAGGCACTTTACAGTTATTATCGCCAGTCTTCACAATTACACGAGGTGAGTGCTATTACCGCCCCATTTTCAGTTGAGAACACTGAGGCTTGGACAGATGATGTGAAGCCCCCAAGCTCACAGAGCAAGGGGGTGGCAGAGGCAGAGGCATAAACCCAGGGTCTGGCTCCAGAGACTGTTTTTTTCCACCCTGCCATTTTTTCTCAAACCTAGGACCGCCAGAGGCCCCTATGGGAGTGAAAGGGAGGCCTGAGTTGCCCCCCACCCTGGTTTCAGAGCATTTGTGCTTTTAGCTGTTTTGCATACTGGGCATCTGCCCAAGCCTCCATTGAAGAAATGGCTTTGCAGCAAAATTAAAAAATAATAATACAGCTGAAACCAGAGTTCTGCAACCTCCCTGGTGACCAGGTCATCTAGGAACTAGCCCTGCCTTCTCAGAGGACAGTGCCTCACCCTCCCACCTCCCTGGCCACCATCTCCAAGTGGCTCCTTCAGTCCTGACAGCTCCTGGAAAAGACTTTGTTCAAGGAACCAGCTGCCGTAAGCTCTGACAGTCTCGTGGCACTGCAGCAGGGAGACGCCTCGAAACCAGACTTCTCAGCCTGGGCAGGCTCTGATTCTGTCTGAGCCCTCATCAGAAGATGGAACAGTGCGAAGAGATTTCTCAAGGCCTGGCTTCAGCACACTGCCCAGTCCTGCCCTTGTTCCATGGAGGCCAGAGGAAGTCCACGGAGAGGAGAGGCGATGATGGCGATGATGGCGATAACTGTAACAACGAAAGCTACCCATTGGGTTCTGGGTGATTTCACGGGCACCACATTATAGTTTCATCCTCATGACCACCCTGTATGTTAGGATGCTGATCATTTTATTTCCCTTTTACAAATGAGGAAACTGAGGCAGAGGTGCCTAAAGCAACTAGCCTGAGACCAGTTAGTTCATAAGCGGTGGGATTGGGGTTTGAACCAAGACCCTCAGAGCTTGTAACCATTGTGCTATATGGCATCCCTAATTGTAGTAGCTGCCCCCCCCTACCTTTTTAAAAAGATTTATTTATTTCTCCCCACCCCCTCATTGTTTGCATTTTCTGTGTCTGTTTTTGTTGTGAGCGCTCATCTTCTTTTTAGGAGGCCCTGGGAACCAAACCCGGGACCTCCCATGAGGTAGGTGGGAGCTCAATTGCTTGAGCCACATCCGCTTCCCTCCCATTTATTTTTGGTGCTTCTTATTCCCCAGGAGCCATGATTTATCACCCCAGACTCATTCGTGACTTAGGACAGTTCCATGAGGTGGTGTAACATTATTTACCCAAGATGAGGAAATTATACATGGACAGGGAGTAGGAGAGGGTGTGATTCCAGTTTGTCTCAGGGACTATTGCACTCTATTGTCTCCCCGGGAGGTGGGTACTGAGATAGCCCAAACAGAATGAAAGAATCTTCACGTGTGGTCTTCAGAATGATGACCCCATGTCCTAATCCCCAGAAGCGGTGAATATGTTACGAAATGGGATGCTGCAGATGTGGTTAAGTAAGGGATCTTGAGGTGGGGATTGTCAGAGTCAGAGAAGATGTGACAACGGAAGCAGAGGTCAGAGAATGAGAGAGGCTGGAAGATGGAGGAAGGGGCCCCAGACTAAGGAATGCAGGAGCCTCTAGGAGCTGGAAATGGAGACGCCCAAAGGAACACAGTCCTGCCGACACCTTGCTTTTAGGACTTCTGACCTCAGAACTGTAAGCTAATAAACGTGTGCTGTTTAAGCCACTACATTTGTGGTGATTTGTTAGAGCAGAACTAGGGAACTAACATGGCAAATCGGCCAGAGGACCCTGGCAGAAACCGAGAGCAAATCCATCTCGGGAGTCGCAACTGAGCTCCCTCTTGGCCAAAGAACCCAGTGCTTCAGTCATATGAAGGCCTGTCTTAACTGTGGAGTGTGCACGTGTGTGTGTGTGTGCTCACATGCACATACACTTGCACACATGTGCATGCAGAGGGGGCCCTGCAAGAGAAAGAGCTCATGCTCAAGGCCTCGGCCTGACTTTGGGGCTCTGTCCCAGGATGGCGCTGCCAGGGCCCTGCTTGTTTGGTTCACTCCCTCCTCCTGCTTCTCCTTTGAGAGCCTCCAGTGAGCACAGAAGGGGAGAAATGTCACAAGGCAGCTTTCCGAGAGTACAACTCATCACAGGGGACAAGTCAGAGACAAGACAAGTAAAGGGAACCGAGGGACAGGGATGTGAGAAAGAAAGTGAGCGAGAAGAGAGAGAACTGTTGGGCCACCGAGATGGATCCGTGTGACCTGGCAGAATCCTCCCCGCCGGGAAAAGGGGCAAGTCTTCGGGAAACCCATTAGCCCCATTAGGAGAAAAGAGGGTAATTACAGAGGAGATGCAGCAAGCCATGGCGAGACAAGCTTTTAAGGTAAGCGAACAAGCATCATTTATTAATCAGTTTATCTGGCATTTTCAGGCAAGGTGTTGCAAGGAAAAGAAACTTGGACTTGCCTCCACCACTTATCAGCCACGTGACCTTGGGCATGTTGCTTGTATACACTGAGCCTCAGTTTCCTCAACTGTCAGATGGAGCTACGAAACCTTCCCCATCTACCTACCAATGTGAATAGGACGTTTCATTGAGCAATGGATGTGAAATGTTGCATACTTTAAATAACTAATAATAGCTCCCATTTATTAAAAACCTCCTGTGTCCTGGGTGCTTAACTAGATTCCTTTTCATCTTCAAGGAGTCTAGATAAGCACTCAGCCCCAAACCAGCACAGGTGCTGGAAGTGGGACAGCAACGCCAGTGGCAGTGTAATGAAATGGTTAAAGTTCAGGTTTTAGAGCAAGGCTGCCTCAGTCCCAATCCAACTCTATCACATACAAACTGTGTGACCTTGGGAAAGTTACTAAACCTCTCTGTGCCTCGGTTTTTCCATGTGTAAAGTCGAGGATAACCTCCTCATTAGGTCACGTTAGCAAGAAATGTAAAAGCACTTAGAACAGCTCGGCATATGAGAATCTCTGTATCATCTTTATTTATTACTGAATAGAGGTGTTTTCCAAAGGTGATACTCATTGTGCTGAGATACAAAAATGATACTAGGTGGTCTGTGGACACATGCTTTTAAAATGCTTAAATGTTACACGGTTATTTTAAGGTGCATTAGAAAAATACCGTTTTTCCATTTTCAGCAGTGACAGTATGTTTTCTTCTTTGCAAATGTATTTAATTGGATGTAGGGCAGAAATAAATTGGATTTTTTCTTTTCTTTCCAGCGCCTCAATAGCATTATCTTCCCTGAAGCCAGCCCTCCAGGTATCCCGGGTTCACCAGCCCTTCACTGAATCTCCCAGTTGTGCCATAACTTCAGAAACAAGGTCTTACACCAAGAGAATAAAGGAAGCGTGCAGGATCTCCCCTGTCCCTGGCCCCCTCCAGAATCTGCTCCTGACTTTATTGAAGGTTGACCTTAAGTAGTGCCTCAGCTGAGTGCCTGCACCATGGCTGCCCCCGGCACACCTTTATATTCCCATGTCCACCCTGCATTGTAACTGGCTCCCCCATCAGATTGAGAACCCCAAGAGGACAGCTGAGACTGTGCATCTCCGTGTTCTCAGAGCCCAGAGAAAATGTGGTGTTTGGTCAATGCACTGGGTTGAGCAGTGTTCCCCAAGAATTCATGTCCACCCGGGACCTCAGAATGTGACCTCGTTTGGAAATAGGGTCTTAGCAGACGGAGTTAGTTTGACTGGACCAGGGTGGGTCCTAAATCCAAAGATAGTGTCCTTATAAGTTCATGTGAAAAGGCAGAGGCACACCCAGGAGGGGCACATGTGACTATGGGACAGGGACTGGAGTGATGTGTCTACAAGCCAAGGACCGCCAAGGAAGTCCAGCGACCACCGGAAGCCAGGAGAGCGTCAGGGAGCGGGTTCTCCTTCACAGCCTCCCGAAGGAACCAACCCTGCTCTCACCCAATTTTGGACATCTGATCTCCTGACCTGTGGGACAATAAATGTCTGTCGTTTTAAGTTCATGCAAGTTCAGGATGCCAAACTTATGGCATCCTAGGAAACGAATACACTCCACATTGAATAAGTTAATTATCCGTAAAGCTTCGGGTGCTTGTACCTTTCGTCTTTCTGGAATTGCATGAAGGGGATGTCAGATCACTTTAAATTTCATATTTAACTATCATCCACGGAATATGTCAGGGTTCCTGCAATGAGCACCATGCCTTCCAGATGCTGGTTTCTTTCAACACGGTGGGGGGACGGAGGTCAAGGCTAGATGATCATCCCAGAAGAGCACTGGCTGGAGGGAGGGGACTGCAGGAGCTGGGGTGAGGCCAGAGAACCTGCCCTGGGACTGAGAGTTGAGCTGGGCTGGGTTAGGACAAGTAGAAAGGAAAGAGTAGAATGAGGACCAGCAGCTTGACAAAGAAAAAGGCTCAGATGTCCTCACGCCCACGAAGGCGTGAAGGATGGAGAGGGCTGGCATTTGCTGGAGGAATCTACATTTTCAAAAAGATCTTTACACTCTGAGGGAAGGGGAATGAATCCATAACGGAGGAGTTCCAGGCACTGGGACAGGAGGAGGGGAGGTCTGTAGAGGGGAGCAAGTTCAATTAGCCCTTTCAAAGCCTTCCTCCAAGAAGAACCTCTCAAACCCTGGAAGTGAATGAACCCACTTCCTCATCTCTGCTGGGGACCAGTAGCTGCCAAAGTCTCCCGGTAATTAGCTAGAGTGCAGAAGGGAACGGAGGGGAAGCTGACTCCTCACGCAGTGGCTTAGAGGCCTACAAAGCGCAGAGCAGAATGAGAGGGACCTGACTTCGAGTCCTGCCCCTTCCAGCGATCAGCTGTGTGACCTTGGGCAAGTCCTTCCCTTCCCTAAGCCTTAGCACCCTCATCTGTAAATGAAGACAATGCTACTACCTTCTTCATTAGTTTATTGGGATAATTTGATGAGATCAAACATGCCGATTGCTTGGAACACAGCGAGTTCTCAACGCATTTGTGACTGTTATTATAACCGTAGTTTTATTATTTTTGTTATCTACCCTTTGCCTGATGCAGCAGATACTGAGATGACTGAGCCACCATCTCTCCACGCTACTGGCCAACAGGAGGGACAGAAAAGAGCCCCAGGGGGAGTGGATGTAGCTCAAGTGATTTGAGCACCTGCTTCCCATGTTCGAGCCCTGGTACTGCCTAAAAATAAATAACAACAAAAAAGCAACTCTCATTGAGGAACAGATGTAGCTCAGTGGTTGAGCATCTGCTTGGCATGTACAGGGTCCTGGGTTCAATCCCCAGTACCTTAAAAAAAGAGCCCCGAATTACAAAACCGTGTGATAAACGCTGTAAAATAGCTAAAGGTGGCAGAGTGCAGAGTGCTTATTTCTGATGTGTGCAGTGCTGGGGTGAGGTGTAGAAGGTTACACTCCACCCGGGAGCCCAGGGAAGGGGGTGGGATAGTAGGGGTCATGCCACATGGCCAGCCTCCCAGCGCCCCCGGCATTTCTCCCCCCCCCCACTCCAGTATTGCTCCAACATCTGGGGAACATCTTTCCTCCAAGGAGATTTCTCAACCTCACACTTATGTAATCCTAACACGACCCGACAGATACCCAGCAGGCCTGACAAGGGGAGAGACCAGCTCTCTGCATGATTCCCACTTGACTAAGCAGGAGAGGCGGTGAGGAGAGTTGCAGGGATGGTGAGACTCTTTCAGTCTGCAGACTGGCAATCAGATTAGCCGATTGCTAATGCTGGGGGTGGGCTCATGTGGGGAGATGGACCCTCTCTCCCGTGGCAAGTGGCAATGTAAACTGGCACAGCGTTTCCCTAGGCCGATCCAGCACTCGGTGTCCAAACCACTGAACATTATATGTACACGCAGCGTGACCCTGACACTACCTCCAGGAATTCAACCTAAGGACGTAATTCGATTATCATCGCAGCACTGCTTATCAAAAAGACAAACTGGAAGCAAGCCACACATGGTGCAATAGGAAGCCACTTAGATAAATCGTGGCGTACCCCATACCAGGGGAGGCGAAGCAGTCCGCACTATGACAGTGTTGATGTAACACCACATTAAAAAAGTGAAAACAGGCTACAAAATGGTATGTATAGCTTGACCTCATTGATAAATATACTCCCTAGTAAGAGAAGCACCTGAGACGCCTGCAACATGCTCATTTCATCCTTCCTTCTAGGTTCTCAATGAGTCATTCATTTAGTCACTCAACAAACATATACTGAGGGCCGACTTATGTGTCAGCTGCTAAGGGTACAGAGGGAAGCAAAACTGATACATCCCTGCTCTTGCCAAGCTTAGAGGCTCCAAGGCCACTTCTCCCAAGGAAACCTCCCTGGTCACACTAGTTCAGACTGGAGTTCCCCTTGTCTGGTCTCTGGTGGTACCCCTGGAATCTAGGAAGGGATGATGACTGCAATTTCCCCAGACCTCAGGTAAAGTCTTTACATGTGAGCTAGTGTTAAGTACTTCCAACAGCCCTGTAATGTAGATACTAAGATAAATTCCCATTTCTCAGGGTGAGAAGTTGAGGCTCAGAGAGGGTAAGGTATTTGTTCCAACGCACAGGTTAGCAAGTAACCAAGCAGGGACTCAGCCCACATCTGTCTGCTAGAGTCCGTGCTCTTAAGAGCTGTTGTGGGGAAGTGGATGTGGCTTAAGCGATTGGGCTCCCTTCTGCCCTATGGGAGGTAGTCCCAGGCTCGATTCCCGGGGCCTCCTGGTGAAGGCGAGCTGGCCCACGTGGAGAGCTGGTGCAACAAAAAGAGACAAAGAGGAGAGGCAAGAAAGACACAACAAACCAGGGAGCTGAGGTGGCTCAAGTAATTGAGTGCCTCTCTCCCACATCAGAGGTCCCAGGATTGGTTCCCGGTGCCTCCTAAAGAGAAGACGAGAAGAGAGGACAGACACCAGAGCACACGGTGAATGGACACAGAGAGAAGACAGCAAGTGCAAAAACAACAAGGGGGGGGGGGCAATAAATAAATTTTAAAAAAAGCTGTTGTGTATGTGTTGAACAAACTGTGAAGTTGCTTCCGGGGCCAGGAACAGGGCACCTGCCAGCTCCCCCAAGAGCCTTCCCCAGCTTCTCCTGGCCCAGGTGGGCCCTCCTCTTCCCTGCCCCCACTGCACACAAGGCAGCCTCCATGACAGCCTCTCCCTCCATTGCCTCGGCGCACATGGAACACTCCTGTCCCTCCGGAGGTGAACCCCATGTATGGGAGGCAGGTGGCATGTGACCACCCGACCTGCATTGTGTAACTATCATACCTGGGATATGTCAGTATTTGTGGGGGTCTTCCTTCCAGATGCTGCTCTCTTTGAACAGGTTTGGTGGGGGAGAGGTGGGCAAGGTCATCATCCCAGAAGATCAATGCCAGAGTTGCTGGTGATATCAGGTTATCAGTTCCTTGAGATCAAGGGATCGCATCTGTCTTACGTACCCAACACAATGTCTGGCACAGGGTAAGTGCCAAATATATAGTTGATGAGTAAATGAATGAATGAACGAATGAAAAGGAGCCCCTTTTATGAGCTATTTACTCCCTAGGAAAAGGGTTCTTCCTCCCGGCAGATGCTTATAGCTCACTGAGACTCCCACCATCACCACCACACCCGGAAAGCTGCTGGCAGCATGAGCACAGAAAAATTCAGACCACCTGTTCACCCAGAGCCTCTCTCACGACCTGCACTAAGCAGAAGAGGAGACTGGGAAAAAAGATGGGCAGCGGTGGTTGCAGGAGACAGGGCAGATCAGATGCAAGTCTCACGCCTCATAGCTGAAGGTTCTGGAGCCACAGCTCTGTGGAGCACACCTGTTCACTCAGGTGACCAGCCCGGGGACCTCGCACCAGCCCTTCCTGGCACACGAAGCAGAGGCAGAGAAACTCCCCAGGGGACACATGTCTGGCTGCACCTGAAGAAGCCTACTGGGGAAGCTCTAGCTAGAGCAATTAGGCAAGAAAAGGAAATAAAAGGCACCCAGATAGGAAAGGAAGCAGTAAAACTTTCACTATTCGCTGATGATATGATCCTATACTTAGAAAATCCCAAAAAATCCACAACAAAACTACTAGAATAGACCATTTCAGCAAAGTGATGGGATACAAGATTAATATGCAAAAATCAGTACCGTTTCTGTACACTATTAATGAGCAAGGAGGAAGTCAGAAAAAAAATTCTATTTACAATAGTGACTAAAAGAATAAAATATTTAGGAATAAACTTAACCAAGGACATAAAGGACCAGTGTTCAGAAAACTATAAAACATTGCTAAAAGAAATCAAAGATGACCTAAATAAATGGAAGGATATTCCGTGTTCATGGGTTGGAAGATTAAATATCATTAAGATGTCAATTCTACCCAAACTCATCTACAGATTTAACACAATCCTTATAAAAATTCCAACAGCCTTCTTTGTAGAATTGGAAAAACCAATTATCAAATTTATCTAGAAGGGTAAGGACCCCCAAATAGCCAAAAATATCTTTAAAAAGAATAAAGTTGGAGGACTCTCACTTCCTGACTTTAAAGCATATTATTTATCTACAGTGTTAAAAACAGCATGGCACTGGCATAAAGATAGGCAGACTGACCAATGGAATTGAATCAAAAGTTCGGAAATAGACCCTTACATCTGTGGTCAAGGGATTTGTGACAAGGCTGTCAAACCCACTCAGCTGGGTCAGAACAGCCTATTCAACAAATGGTGCTGGGAGAACTGGACATCCATATCTAAAAGAAAGGAAAAGGACCCCTATCTCACACCTTATACAAAAATTAACTCAAAATGGATCAAGGACTTAAACATAAAAACTACAACCATAAAACCCCAGGAAGAAAACGTAAGGAAACATGTTCAAGATCTTGTGGTAGATGGTGGCTTCTTGGACCTTACACCAAAAGCATGAGCAGTGAAAGGAAAAATAGATAAATGGGGCTTGCTCAAAATTAAACACTTTTGTGTTTCAAACAATTTTGTTAAGAAGGTGAAAAGGCAGCCTACCCAATAGGAAAAATATCTTTGGAAACCACATATCCAACAAGGGTTTGGTTTCCATGCCACATAAAGAGATCACACAACTTAACGACAAAAAGACAAGCAACCCAATTTCATAATGGGAAAAAGACTTGAATATAGGGAAGCGGCTGTGGCTCAATTGGTTGGGTTCTAGTTTACCATATGGGAGGCCCCGGGTTCAACTCCTGGGGCCTCCTGATGAAGGCACTCCAGGCCCACCTAGCATGGTGAGGTGGTACAGCAAGATGATGCAACAAAGGGAGACAAACAGACACAGAAAAACACACAACAAATGGACACAGCGAGCACAAGCACCAAGGTGGGGGGAGGGGGGTAAATAAATAAATAAATAATAAATCTTTTTTAAAAAAAGACTTGAATATATGTTTTTCCAAAGAGGAACTACAAATGGACAAAAAAAGCACATGAAAAGATGCTCAACATCACTAGCTTATTAAGGAAATGCAGGTCAAAAACTACAATGAGATATCATTTCATTTTAAAAACGACAACAACAAAAACCAGAAAACTACAAGTGCTGGAGAGGATGTGGAGAAGTAGGAGCACTCCTTCACTGCTGGTGGGAGTGTAAAATGGTGTAGCCTCTCTGGAAGACTGTTGGGTGTTTCCTCAGGAAGCTAAATACAGAATTGCCATATGATCTGGCAATTTGTCTACTAGGAATATGTTCAGAAGAACTGAAAACAAGGACACGAACAGATATTTGTGCGCTGACGTTTATAGCAAAGATGCTAAAAGATGGACACACCCTAAGTGTCCATCAACCGATGAAAGGATAAATAAAATGTGGTATATACATAAGATGGAATACTATTCAGCCATAAGAAGGAGAAATGAATTGGGGAAGCACATGACAACATGGAGGAAACTTGAGGACATTATGTTGAGTGAAATATGCCAGACACAAAAGGACAAATATTGTATGGGTTCATATCATGAACTAAATACAACTTATGGAGTTGGAGTATAGAGTGTAGGTTAATAGGAGACAGAATGTGGGTTGAGAAAGGGGAGCTGATGCTGAATTTACGTAGAATGCTTAATAAGGTCAATTGTAAATATGTGGTAATGGATAGAGTTCATGGTAGCACATTATAATGAGTGTAACAAATACTGCTGATTTATGGATGAGATTGTGGCCGAAAAGGGTAGTCTAGGGAAGTTAATACTAATTCAAAGAAAGCTAGAGGATACTCTAGGGACCGTCTCATAGTGATTTTGGCAGTGGATGAGGATTGTGGTTGATAATGTACATACAAGAATGTTCTACTACAAGGTGTTAAGAATATGGTGAGGGGGCGGATGTGGCTCGAATGGTTGGGCGTCCGTCTCCCATGTGGAGGGACCTGGGTTCGATCCCCGGGACCTCCTGGTAAAAAAATAAAGAAAAATACAGAAGGTGCGCGGGCTGCCGGGCCGCGTGAGTGGGCGTGCCAGACCCTGCTGAGCCATGCAGCATGATGATGACATAACAGGAGAGCGACACAAAGGAGAGCCAAGATGAGATGCACCGAAAAAAAACAGGCAATAAGGTAGCGCAGGTGGCAGAACGCCTCTCTCCCACATCAGAGCTTCCCAGGATCGAATCCCGGTGAAGACAGGAGGAGAAGAATGAGAAGAGAAGGCAGGAAACAGACAAAGAGAATTGCCCAGTGAATGGACGCAAAAACAGAGAAAACGGGGGCGGGGAGCAGAAGGAGGGGGATAAAAATGGATAAAAATAAAAAGTAAAATAAAAAAATTAAGAATATGGTAATACATGGGAAAACATAACTAATGTAACTTATAGACTATAGTTAACAATGATGTAATATTTTTGTAGCAAAAGCAAAGAAGGTACTATAACAACGCTAAAGGCAAAAAAAAAGCATTTTTTTCTCTTCTTCATTAACTTATGTGTTCTCATCTGTGTATCTTTCTGAACTGGCGGAACAATTGCGTTTGTTTTTAGGATTAAGTGAAATAAAAGTGCTTGGACAGAATTTTTTGGAGTAATGCTTCCATAACTTGTTAAGCTGCCTTTTGTCTATTATTTTATCTTTTGAATTTGAAATACAGTTTACTTTAAAAAAAAAAAAAAGAAAAGAAAGAAAGAAAAAGGCTACTGGTTTTTCAGAGGAACCAGATAAGTTCCAGAAGATACTTTTCATAAGAATTTATATGCAATTCTCAAGTCAACCTTCAGGAACATCGAAGTACAAGGTCGATTCTCCTCATTGGCCCATCCAGGTAACTCCCACTGTTCACTGGAGGGAAAGGGGACAGAGGTTCTGGGCCTCTGCGTGCTCACCTGTAAAGCAGGAGGACCAACAGCTACCTCCCTATGTGATAAAGACCAGAGGGGATTGAAGCATGCAAGAAGGCCCCAGTATGGAGCTCAGCAAACAGTAAGTGTTCAGCAAACCTCTGTTGAATCTAAAGGCAGACCAAATGCCAATGTTATCAGAAATCCCCCTTTTCAGTTCAGTGAGATTTAATTTATCAGTTTATCTCCAGCAGGAAAAAGAGACTTGAAAGAATGGGCTCAACACTGGTAGGATCTCAAGGAAGAAGAGAAAATCTAGGGACATGAGGTGTTTTCTCAGAGGTCAGGCCAAGGCGGGTCCCAAGAAGAGAGATAATATGAGAGTGGTAGAGAGGACAAAGGGGCTCCAGACAAGGAATAAGGAGATTAAGACCTGCTGAAGGATAATGTTGCTAATCTCACTGAAGACTTTGGAGCCTGGTGAGGAAACATGAGATGTGGCCTCAGAAGATCTGAGATATAACCAGCATATATTTGGTTGCAAGAAACAGAAACTCCTCCGAGTAGCTGGAGTAAAAGGGGAGGTTTATTATAGAGGTGGCTCTCCTGGAATCCAGTGTTCGCTGCCGCAGCCACCACCGACTCTTGCCTGTCTGACTGCAGAAGCCTCTTCTACGGCCCATCGCCTCCCTGCTGTCTATACAAACTCCTTACAGTTTGTTCTTTCCACACAGCCAAAAAAAAAAAAAAAAAAAAATCTTTAAAATCAAACCAAGACGTGTAATTCCGTCTCTTCTCTGCCCCGCTCCCAGTAGCTTCCCACTGGGCATAAGGAAAATGCCACAGCTTTATTGTGACCTACAGGTCCTGGATTATCTACCTCCCACCCCCTGCTCTTGCCCTCATCTCCTACCACCCTGCCCTCTTTGACTCTGACTTCAGGCCTTTGTTCTGTTCAAACACACCAGGCTTGTTCCCACCCAGGGCCTTTGCACTGGAATACCCTGCAGTGCACTGGAACAACTCAGGCTGTTCCTTCTGCATGGAATACAGTTCCTCTTGTTTTTCCCATGGTGGGTTCCTTCTTATTATTCAACTATTCTCAGTTTAAGCCACCTCCTCAGAGAAGCTTTCTCTAACTGCCTCCTCCTCGTGGCCTGTTTCAATTATTCGGATAGCACTTATCACCATCTGGTGGCTTATTGTTCATTTGGATGGATGGATGGATAGAGAGAGAGATGATGATGATGATGATGATAGAAAGATAGAGATGATGAGACGATAGAAAGATAGAGATGATGATGATTATAGAGATAGATGATGATAATGATAGATAGATGATAGAGTCTGCTCCCCTTGCTACAATATAAGCTCCATGATATCATAGATCTAACAGTCTTTCCATAGCTGTATCCCCAGAACCTAAAACAGTATAGAATATATAATAGGTACTCAATAAATATTTGTAGAATAGATGGAGGGAGGGAGGGAAGGATGGATGGATGAATCCAAGGACAGGGTATAATGTCTCTTCCAAATCATATGAGGTCAGGCTAGAAGTCAGAAACCAATTTTTCTCCCTGTCTCTGGGGGACTATAGGGTATCCTTTGCGTTGCTTCTCTGTCTCTGTCTCTCTTTTAAAATAACCTTTTAGCTTGGAATGATTTCAGATTTATAGAAAAGCTTCAAAGACAGTACAAGAGTTTCCATCCACCCTCACCCTGTTTCCTCTAATGGTAACATCTTACACAAACATGGTACATTTGTCAAAACTAAGAAATTAACCTAAAATACTGACATTCAGATTTCACCAGTTTTTTCCACTAATGTCCTATTTCTGTTCCAAGATCCCATCCAGGATCCCACATTGCATTTAGTCATCATGCATGTCTCCTTAGTCTTCTCCAATCTGTTTCTCATTCTTTCCTAGTTTTACCTGACCATGACATTTTGAAGAGTACGGGTCAGATATTTAGTAGAGCATCCCCCAATTTGGGGATGCCTGGTGATTCTCGCGATTGGCCCGGAGTCATGGATTTGGGGGAAGAATTCCACAAAGCTGAAACGCCCTTTGTGTCACGGCATATCAGGGGTCCATGATATCTACATGAGTACATCTCTTGTCTTAGTCACTTTCCTCTGACCTTCACATGACCCAAGTCTTGTTGGCCCAATAGTCCCGTGCCTCCACTACTCAACCACAGACTCTGTGGCTCAGCCCAGACTTGGGATGTATCCAATCAGCGGTGCCCATGGGGTTGGTGGAGGCGAGAGCCATGCAGCACAAGGAAAAGAAGAGGAAGGGTGGCAGATTCTCTCAGGAGGGGGTAGGTGGGGGGGGAGGGAGGCAGGGGCTAGAGTACGAGTCGCAGCTTTGCATGAACTAGTGGAGTAGCTTTGGACAATCACAACCTCCCCTGCCTCAACGTCCCCATCTGTAAAGTGAGAGGAGGAGAAATAACATTATTTGTATTACAGGGGATCAGCTAAGCTAGGAGCTAGGAATGTACCTTTTAAACTGTGAGATACTTTGTAACTATGAGTTATAATCTGTGGCAGCCTTGAGAATGTGCTCACATCCCTCCAGCTACAGGAAGTATGACTGGGGGCCCCAGCTGTCGCACTCTCAAATCCATTGGTGTAAAGGAGGCCACAATAGCTGAGTGCAGCAGGGATAGGAAAGCAGGTCTGCTCCTGGGGGCCGTGGGACTCCAGCTCTGGCTGGAGGACTCCCTGATGCCTGGCTGAGCCTTCCTTCGACTGCACAAGAGTCCAGGCTGCTCCCACCCAACATTCCCTCTCTCTCCCCTCCACCCATGGCTCTCAGCCGTCTTTGGCTCCCTCCCAATTTTCTCCCACAGGTATTTCCCCTAATTAATCCTTGCACACTTAGTACCATCCTGGCATGTGTTTCTCATACTAGCAATTATCCCAGGGGACCTCTGTTACCTTTGCCTGGTCAGCACACATTTCTCTGCTCCTGATTGTTCTTTGGGTAAATCACCCCTCCTGGTCTGAGTGGAGCTGATGCCTCCCTCTACAAGAGGGGTTGGCATATGCCTAAGCCTAACCAAACCCATCTATTTCATCCTCCTTCCTGAAGGGGGCGTATGACCCAGTGCAAGCCGGTGAGATTCCTATACTTTCTCTGGTGCTCTTAGAACAGAGGCAGAGCTGTTTCACTAGGGTTGCTAAGCTGGTAGAATGTAAGCCTGGACACGCTGAGGGCCATGTTTGCCACCCTCAAGCTGAAGAATGAGGTCTCTACAGAGAAAGACGTGAGACACTGATTCCTGATGATTCCTGATGATAGTATTTGAGCACCTGGATCCAGCCATACCTGAAGCTCCAGTATTTTTCTAATATAAGTCAATACATTTCTCATTTATTTATTTATTTTTGGCTTTAGCCTATTTGAATTGAGTTTTCCAACTAAAAATATAAATTCACATTTTCCTAACATTGTTCTTGAAAATGAAAGCCAGAGGATGAAGTGGTGGCTTTTGGAGAGGAACTACAGAGTCAAAAGTAAATATCAAGGGTGGGAAAACTGGATTCTTTTAATTCTAAGTGTGAACAACTTTCAAGGTGTCAGAGGATTAAAGGGAAAAAGAAATTACCAAAGAAGAAGCAGTGGGAGCTAGTTTGGCTTTCTGCTGCTTTTTAAAGAAAGCATGCATCTCCACAATTAGGATTTCCAAATATAATGCTTCTCTCATTCGACAGAACTTAGTACCTAGACAGCTACTTCTAAAAATAAGAGAAACTAAAATCTGTCTATTTTCTGATGAATTGCAAACACATTTCATCTCTGGCTCTACTTCTGTTTTAGAATGGAATTGACAAGAAGGTGTTTCCTTCTTTTAAAAAATTAAGATTCATGGGGATTTCTATCAGTAAATGTGTTCTGCATTTCTCCCTAAACGTGGATTCTTTTTGTGAATGCCAGTGCCTCCCATTTGAAAAGGAAGCTGATCTCAAACCCAGAATCTCAAATCACTGTAGAGGTTATCCTCTATGCTAAAAGGCATCTTGGTGATTCTTGGCTGAGCAATAAACAAGCCAAGACTCGATAATACCTTTCCTTCTAGCTCAGCATAAAGAGCACCCATTCTGCTGAGGTCCTGTGAACAGGGATTTAAAATTTAGCAAAATTGCAGCCTGTGCGGCCTTTCTGACTCAAGGCTCAATCTCTCTCCCGTGGAAATAAAAATAAATAATAAACCATTAACACCCAGCTGCCAGTGTCATTAATTAAAATGAAGAGATCAAATTTTACTAGGCAATTAATTTCCCTTTCCTGGGTGAGGCAGATGCAAATGGAGACTCTGTCTCATGTCAGGACCCTTCTGCCCCTGTTTCAGTAGTGTCTCTGTCCCTGGCATGGCTTTGATGGCAGAAAGCAAAGGCAGCTACATGTTCTTTAAATAGAGCTCTGCCCTCGCTGCCGTGACAGCTAATGGCCAGAAGATGCTAACATGCAGTGGCATCTGTGTTCACAAAAATCAAGGAAGTTTTCCATCAACTGAATTGCCCCTTTATTAAGAGGAAAAGCAATCAGGCATGCGGGAGCAAAGCTGACGAGGGGATTTGAACCACTGAACTGCACTTAGCAGATGCTCAGAGATAAGAAAGACTCAAATCAGTAGTAATAGTATTAATGATCATAACAGCAGCAGCCAATGGCTGATATTTGTTGAGTGACTCTTGCAAGCCAGTCTCAAAATCACTGCTTTTAATGCATGAGCTCCCTGAATTCTCACAACAACTCTAAGAAGCAGGTGCTAATATTTTATCTGCATAACTAGATAAGTGTGGCTGAAAGAAGGAAAAAAAAAAAAGGCCCTAGTTCTTCCTTTCCCTGAGCCCACATCCTTTCCGATGTAACTCTGCATTGCAATGTGATTTTGCAACTCTGCCCATCAAGGGATGGAACCTATTTCTCCACCCCCTAGATTGGGGCTGGCCTATGGCTTACCCTAGCCAAGAGAACGCTATGAGCCTAGTCTTCATGATGCCTTGCAACCTTTTACTTTCTCTCTTGTACCGGGTCTCTACCAGGAGAATAAGCCCAAGCTTGCCTGCTGGAAGATGAGAGACCACATGAGATAGATCTGAGTCTTTCCAGCCAAGGCCATCCTAGAAAAGCCAGCTTCCAGAGACCCACCAAATGATTACAGGTTCATGAGCAAGCACAGCCAAGATTAACTAAGCCATTCCCAAATAGGCATTACTGCCCAGCCAACCCACAACTAGTGAGCAATAATCAATGTTTCTTGTTAAATACCGTCGAGGTTTCTTACACAGCATTATTATAGCAATAGATAATTGATACGATGAGGAAACCAAATAATAGAGTGACTTACTAGCAAATCGCTCAGCACATAGTAGGTATGCAATAAATATTACTTAAGTGGGTGAATAAATTAATTGGAAATTACACCCAAGTTTGTCTGAGTCCATAGAATGCATGTTTGACCAATAAGCCATACCCAAATGCACATTTCTATCCTGAACGGGATTCTTCCCTTTTAAAACTACTCAACACAGTACCTGGCTCAATAAATGCTCTTTCCTCTTCTCTCTTCCACCACTGATTCCTCCCCAACAGATTTAACTTGGTCCCTGTCTTATTATAAAGACCCTAGAGAAAAATGGAAATGCAAGTAGTGATAAAAGATAACAATTATAATCCATTGCAAATGGATGATCATATTTCAATTCAACCTTTCTCTTTCATGTGTTAGATATAGCTGGATAAACATAGAAACCTTCCTCATCTTTGGTTTCTATCTTTTAACTGGCAAATTTAGAACATTTACATTTATTGGGATTACCGATATATTTGAATTTTATTCTACTATCATATTTTGTGATTTCTATTTACCCTGCTTTAAAACCCTCCTGCCTTTTCTGTCTTCTATTCCCCCAATTGCTAGTTTGGAACTTAGGTTCTCTTTCTAGTCTTACAGTGCTTACCTTCAATATTTTAACATGCTGGTATGACTTAATGCAAAATCAATATCTCTATGGTCCTCCCAGACAATGTCTTATAATACTTTAATTCTGATCCCTCTCTACTGTAATACACTTATACTATTGTTTTCCTATCCTCCCCAAAGTAGTCAGCCTATATTTCCAGGGCCTAGCACATTGTACCTGCTAGGTACTCATTGACTACATGGATACTTATCATTTACTTAGTAATACATAAGTATTATATACATTATATATGTATATATTATACATAAGCATAATTAATAATTTAAATATATATTATGTTCTTATATAATATTCTTTATATTCTTTAAATGACTTTGACATTCACCAGTCCAAACCTTGCAAGGTAAACAGTGAAGATGTGAGTTTGAGAAGCTCAGGATCTTAGGAGCTTCCAGATAATGGAAAATGCAAGGGGTGAACCCAGTTCTCCAGATTCTCAACCCAGTGGTCTCAGCAGTCTTCAAGATATAGGCAGCTGGACAAAGTTTAGCATCCCCTGGTCATAAATGTTTTATTCACATTATATCTTGAAAACACTTTGGATACCAGTGACAGTCTGAGAAGTTGTCTCATGTCCCAGAGAGTCCTCTGTTCATTCCAAACTCTTTTCCCTTATTAAAAATTTTATAATCCAAATTCTCTCCCTACTCCTTTATCTCTCTCTTTCTCTCTACTCCCCACTCTCCCTGCTTCCTTCCCTCTTTCCCTCTTTCCTTCCTTCCCTCCCCCAACATAGCTGGCTCCTTTGTCAGGGCATGCTTTGTACATCTTCTTGGCATCCTTCCCCTCAGTGGTTCCTTCTTTCCAAAGCAGAGCTGTTACTTAATTTTTCCTTTCCAGCAGCCTTAGCTCTGCTCCACACACCCCCATCCCCTTTCACTGCAGCCCAGTGATGATGTGGGCAATGAAATGATTCTATCAGCTGACACCAGGAAATGAAGGAAGTCTCTGTGGAATGCTGAATATCAACATTAACTTTAAAAAAGAAAAACACCCTTTCCCTCTGTAAAAAGCTTTAAACTTTCTCTTTGGGGAATTAAGATATTTCAAAACAGCAAATGAAAACTCATTTCATCTCTCCATTCAAATATATTCCATCAGCTTATAGATTATTAAAAAAAAATGATAGTCCTGAAAATGAGAAAAAAATAAATAAACTCAATTTGTACTAGCAATCAGAATTTCAAAGCTGGGGTCAGGCTTCATAATGGAAAAAGAAGAAGGAGATCTTTTCCACACTGGAGAGCCAATTCCGCTATCATTACATTTTATTTCTTTTTTTCCTGCAAATCCCCTTCTTTCAATGAAAAGTCTTTTCCATTTTCTCCTCCCCATCAAAGTTTCTGTACCAGTCTAGCCAAACAATGTCCCAAATGATACTACTACTAAGGAACAATGTGGAGGGCTTACCCTGAAGCACGACTAAGAACTTGGTGTGTTGTACAGCACGCTCAAGGCCCACACAGCTCCTATGTAGAGCACACGTCATTGTCCCTATTTTACAGAAAAGGAGACAGGTATAGGGAGGTGGAGTCCCCGGGGGGTGGAAGGGACAGGATTTAAGCCGAGGGACTCTGCCATTCTAAGACCTGTCCCGGCCCTCTCCTGCAGCTCCTCCTTGGGTCAAGCTGATCCTTGCCCTGGGGTTCAGCCAACGGTTCACCCGACAGAGGTCAGAGGGGAGAAAGAGAGCGAGCTGAGGGTATTTACTCCCCTCGCCCTGCCTGCGCGGTCGCCATGGGTTACCAAGCCCCTTGACTGAAGGCCCCTGCTCCTGCCAGGAGGCCCATCCCTACACTCCTCTCTCTCCAGGTTTAGGTAACAAAGGCAAATAGCGCCGCTCTTTGGGAAACAATGTCATCAGCTCCCCCTCCCCCAAGTCCCCGGCACACCCCGACATTTCCCACGATGGGACTGCGTGATGGGGAGCGCGAGAGACTGAAGAGAATTTGCATCTGAGCGTTTTTCTCAGAGGAGAGGACCTGAGGGGAAGGAGAAGGGGGCTCTGCCAGAAAGAGGATTTGGCAGGGGTGGGGGGTGTCTTTTTTATTTTAGAGTGAGAATTGAGAGTAAGGGGAGATCGCTTTAGACGGCAGCTGTCATTGCTACTAGAGCGATGTTTTTCAAATGCTTAAGAATGACATTTTACATCACAATCTGGTTCATACACACAGCACGAATGTGTGACGGAAGCAAGAGTTTCACAAACAATACTTACCCTTATAATAAGCGGGGTGTTCTCTGATATTTTCCATGAGATCCTATCTCGGTTTTCACCCACTAAATTAATTTCACAACATCCTAAATAGATCGCATTTAGATCACACTGCCATAGACATAACTAGAAGAGATGATCTTAAAGATGAAAAACTCTAACACTGCACGTTGGTGAGCGCGTGGGGGAGACGTACGTTCTCATGTGCCATTAGTAAGAGTGGAAATTAATGCACTTCCATTCGTGGGCCATTTGGCAGCACACATCAAGATTTAAAACACACATTCTTTGACTCAGCAATTCCACTTCCAGAAATTTCTCTTAGTGATTTATTCACACTTGTGTCCAAAAGTGGATGTGAAAGTTTGTTTATTGCAGTGTTGTTTGTAGTGACATAAGATTGGAAACAGCCTAAATGCTGAGATCGGTTAAATTTCTTATGGGACATCCTTATTATAGAGTGCTCTGCAACCAGGAAAACAAACGAGGCAAGTTTACAGGAAGTGAAATGGAGCAACGTCCAAGATGTATCAAATAGTTGAAAAGGTACAGGCCATGTGCTGATAATTGTTGAAGCTAACTGATGAATACAGAATGGGCTCTACACCTGTATATGTTTGAACTCCATGGTTAAAAAAATTAAAAGGCACCGTGTTCGGCCTGCCACCGTTTGTGTTTAAGTAGGTATGATTTCATAGGCAGGAGGCTAGCGCCTGGAACGGCGGCGCCTCCAACAGGAGAATTAGGGAACTGATATGGGAGGGCAGATTTTAACCTTATATCCTTTTCTATTAATTTGTAACCACATGTGTCTTTTATCTGTGTGTGTGATTAAAAATAAGATGGAAATAAAACTAGTTTGCCTACCTCAACAAGGAGAAACATGGTGCTAGGTGAAATCAAAAGAATCAAAATAATACCTGAAAACAACAAGCAAACCAATTCACTAAAAAGAATGCACTCTAACTTTGATTCCCCCTGTACCCCCAGACCCCACCCCACCCCCCATACACCTTTAGAGGTTTCCCGAGCAACCAAGTACAAAATGGAATTGTGTTCAATGATACTTTTCTGTCAAGTTGTTTTTCTTTGAATTGCCATGGAACAAAGACTGGGCCATGTGGGATGCCAATTATATCCAGGTTATACAGGAAAGGATTTAAAGTTTAACTTGTTCAAATCCTTCCCTTTAAGAAAGACAGGATTTTGATCCAGACACTTCCTCTCTCAGTGTATGCCAGGGGGAGGAGGCCTGAATGAGGACATTCATTAGAGGAAGGTTTATTATAGGGAAAAAGTGGGAGAAGTGAAACATTCATCAGTAAGGAAAAGGCTAGCTAGGTAATGGCACACCTGTCTTTTGAAATACCATGAAGTTATTCTGGTACACGTATGTAAACCACAGTCACAGAACAATCCTATATATCAGTATACACGTGCACAGGAAGTTAGCTGGAAATATAAACACGTAATAGGATACTTCAGGGGTGTGAGAGTTACGGGCAAATGGATTTTAGCCTGATTTGTAAAGTTTAGATTTTTTTTCATAAGAATGTATTTATGTTTTACTTGTGTGATAAAAAGTTATTTCAAAATGAGCTCCTCCCCTGCAAAATGAAGAAGCTGAGGTTCAGACAGAATAGCCTGACCCCAGATGGTTAGTCAAGCTTGGAGCTGTCTCTAGAATCCCATTGTCCCCCCCAAAGTCCTACCCCCCAGTATCTCAGAATGTGACTTTATTTGGGATCAGGGGAGCTAACTGTTATCAGTTAGGATGAGGTCGACCTGGAACAAGGTGGGCCCCAAGTCAAATAGGACTGGTGCCCTTTTAAAAGGGGAGAAGAGATGCAGGGACAGACACACAGGGGAGGGACAGACGTGTGGACACGGAGGCAGAGGCTGGAGTGGCGCAGCTGCCAGCCGAGGTACGTCGAGGGGGCCGGCAGCCACCAGAAGCCAGGCCAGGGAGGACCCTCCCTGAGAGCCTTCAGAGGGGCACGGCCTGGCCACACTGGGATTTCGGACATCCGGGCTCCAGAGCCGGGAGACAATGGAGTTCTGTTGTTTTTCGCCACTGCGTTGGTGGTCATTTGTTGAGCAGCCCCAGGAAACCAAGGCACCCAGTATCCTGGCTCCCAATCCAAGGGTCCCTTCCACTGCCTCTTAGTTCTCCACCTCAGTTTTGAATCCCAACAAAAATCACATCCTCCTACTCAAGGCAGGACAGTGAGCCCCACCAGAGAGCAGCGAGGAGATGATGTTTTTAGGCACTAAACGGTTCTTGGTTAGATTGCAACAAGGGTAGCTAAGACAATTAATTTCAAAGCCTTCCAACTGACAGCAGTACACAAATTAGCTTCCGCATCAGCTTTAGAAAACCAATTTCATTACAGTGAAGAATTCCATAGGGGGTTCTGGTGTCTTTTAAAGGAAAAACAGGGCTTACTTCAAAGTGGGATGAGACTAATTTCTAGAGCAACATCATAATGATACCACAAGGACAATGTTTACCTCTAAAACCAACACGCAGTGGGAACGAGCTGCAAGGAAGAAAGGAGCCTCAAAGAGGTGTCAGGTTGAAATCTGCAGGGGACAGCGATGAGAAGAAAAAAGATTAAAAGTCTCAAAGTTTATCCTCAATTATAGGAAGAGCTAACACTTTTTTATCCAGTCAGAAAGTATTGTTTGGGTGCTAACTATGCCAGGCACATGCTAAACACTGGGGATACAGCAACAAACAAGACACAAAAATCGGGGAGCTGACATTCTGGCAAGAAGCGTTAAGTGCTGTGGAACTACATTCTGGGATGGTGAGTAGGGGATGCCAGGGAAGGAGATTTCTATTTTCAATATAGTGAGTGGCCAGGGAAGGCTTCACTGAGAAGGTGACATTTGAGGCAAGACCTGAAGGAGGCAAAAGAGAAAACCCAGAGGATATTTAAGGCAAATGCAAAGGTCCTGAGGTAGGGGCATGCCTGGCACATGCTTGAGGAGCAGCAAGGAGCTAATATGGCTGGATCAGAGAGAGTAAGGGGAGAAATTGCAGGACATTAGATGAGAAGAAGCCAGGAGCGAGAAGATGAAAGACCCTGTAGGCTATTGTAATGATGTGGGCTCTTACCCAGAGAGATGGGAGCCATGGCAGAGTTTAGAGAGCAAGCATGACATGAACTCACATGCCTTTGAATACTCTGAGAGTGGGTAAGAGGATAAGTAGAAGGACCAGTTAGGTGGGCCTGGGAATTTACATGCCATATCTTTTATTATTTTTTTATGGTTTTTGTTTTGTTTTTAAGGTACCAGGGCCAGGGATTGAACCCAGGACCACCTATGTGGGAAGCTGGAGCTCAGCTGCTAAGCCACATCAGCTGCCCTGAATTGGTTTTTTCGTTTGTTTTTAGGAGGCATAGGGAACTGAACCCGGGACCTCCCATGTGGGAAGCAGGAGCTCAACCACTTGAGCCACATCCACTTCCATTTATTTAGATATAATTCACATACCATAAAATTCACCCATTCTAAAGTACATAATTCAGTTGTTTTTAGTATATTCACAGGATAGTATGATCATCACCATTATCTAATTCCAGAACATTTTCATCACCCAGACAGAAACGCTGTACCCATGCGCAGTCATCCGCCAGCCCCTGGCACCCACTAAAACGCTTTCTTTTTTTTTTTTTTTTTTTTTTTTTTACCAGGAGGTACCGGGGATCGAACCCCGGTCTCTCCATATGGTAGACGGATGCCGAACCTCTTAAGCCACATCCGTTTCCCAAAAGATTTTATTTATTTATTCATTTATCCCCCCCTTGCTGCTTGTGCTCGCTGGGTCAGCCAACCACGCCGTGCGGGCGGGCTTGCCTTCACCAGGAGGCTCCGGAACCGAACCCGGGGCCTCCCATATGGTAAACGGGAGCCCCACTGATTGAGCCACAGCCGCCTCCCGCACTAAAACGCTTTCTGTCTCTGTGGATTTGCCTCTTCTGGACATTTCATATAAATGGAATCAGACCATTTGTGGCTTCTACCACTCAGCATCAAGTGTTCATCCCGGCTATGGCCTGAGTGAGAACTTCCTTCCTTTTCTTAGCTGAATAATATTACCATATCGTATTAGCATCACGCCCCGTTTTCATGAGGAAAGTGCAGCACAGAGAGGTAGCGCTCTTATCCCCATCTTACAGAGGAGGAAAATGAGGTGCCGGCCATTGAAGAACGAGTCTAAGATTGCACAGTTGGTCAAGGACAAATTAGAGAGTGGGAGAGCTGGAGCTGGGACTCGAAGTCCGACCCCAGTGCACCCTTGACCACTTTGTCCACTGCCCGACTGAGCGGTGGAGTCAAGTGGGACCAAACACCCCGACTGGACAGACTGGGGCAAGAGAGAGCGAGCTGTGCCTGAAACTCGCGGTCTGGACACCCTGTTCGGCACAGGATCCACTCCGCCTCTTGCATCTCTTTGCTGCTCTGGTGGACCCGCGCATGCTCTGGGTGGTGTCGGAGCAGATGGGGGAGGGTGGGCCCACCAGGGGGTCAAGGAGATGAGCAATGGGGGCGAGTGTTGCCCTCCCCCATAGACGAACTCAACACAGCAGCTCCATGCAACGTTGACTAAGCACCTACTGTGTGCCAGCCGCTGCGCTAACCTCTAGGAATAGAAGGCTCCATGAGATGTGGCCCCTGCCCTTCAAACACGCACAGGGCAGCTGGGGAGACTGCCAGGGTCGTCTCAAAGAGGAGGCAGTGGCGCTGCTGCCCTTGCCACGTCTGCATCAGCCGGGAGCCTGGCACGTGCCGGGTGCCCAGGGTCCTCCCAGCATCTCTGCCCTGGAGGAGGCCACCTCCCGGGACCGCCTAGTCTCTAAAGTGCCCCCTGCAGGCTCCCATCCTTCCCTGACGAGTCCTACTTCCCCAACCCGTCCTACTATCCCCTGGGGACACTTCCTAAAAAATCCCTTTCCCGTGAACTCTGCTCTTAGGATCTGCTTCTGGGAACCAACCTAAGACAGGAGGTGGCTGGAGAGTGGAGTCACCATCACTCACTCGCTTTGTGCTGGCGGTTGCGATGCACACGTCCCCTGCTGACTGGTTTACCCCACAGCCCACCCTCTGAGGCGGCTGCTGTTATCATCCACAATTGACAGAGGAGGAAAACCAGGTGCTGGCCACTCAGGAACGAGTCTAAGGTCACACAGCTGCTCAGGGGCAGAGGCAAGACTTGAACCCAGGCCCCCTGACTCTAAGCCTGGGCCCTCACCCGCTCCATGGTCAGCCTCTGGGGTGGGCTTGGGGGCCAGGAGCTGGCATTTGGGGAGGCCCTGGTGGGCGAGGTTCAGGTGGGTACACGAGGAGAGCTGGCTTCTCTCTCTCTCTAGGAAAAACAACAACCAAAGGAGGCATTGAGGAGACCAGGAGGCAGGACCACAGCGGCGGTCCAAGATGACGTGACGGCGCTTTCCTTCCCTCGAGGCCCAGCTATAGTTCTTGCCATTGAGCTCGGAGAGATTCCAAATAACAGCCTCCATCGTTATCCGAGCTACCTTGAATGGATTTCTGCTCCTGGAACTAAATTAAATCCCCCATGTGCCTGGCGCTGTGGCTCGAAGATGAATGAGGTGTGACTGGGACCTACGGGTCTGCTTCAGCAGGGCAATCTCTGATCATTTTTAAGGCGACATTTACGGAAGGCTTATCCTGTACCACACTGAGGACTTGACTGGCATCCCTCCCTTTCATTCCATGAGGTGGATGCCCTAATTAGCTCCATTTTTCCAGGTGAGGACACGAAGCCCTCAAGGTCACAATGTAACAAGTGACAAAGCCAGGACTTCAGCCCAGGTCTGGCCGACTCCAAGGGCTCACGCCTTCTTTAAACAATTAGACAGCAACTTTCCTAATTGCCAGCACCTTATTGCATTGTACTTGGTGTTCTCTTACCGTGCCTGGCATAGTGTCAGACACTTAGTATTTTGATTTCCTATCAATGTTAAATGCTTGCTACATGCCAGGTGGTGGAATACGGGCTTCATAGTTACTGCTGTCCGTGTTTACTTCCTACACCCTATTAACCCCTCAGAGGAGGACTCTGAGACCCAGAGAGGCTATGCAACTTGCCCAAGGTCACACAGCTAGCAAGCAGCAGCGCTGGGATTTAAATCCAGCTCTCTGCGGTTGCAGTTTTGGCGGATTGAGCCCTGCTATGATAAAGAGCAGTGCTCAGTGCGGAGGCAATAAGGCTACTCGCGTTTAAAATCTAGGAACTGGTTGGGGGCTCGAGGTGTCGTGTTTCATCTGATTCAATGTGGTCTTTCAGCTCAGAGGCTCATCAGGGTGGTTTGTCAAAGTCTGAGCCAGGCTGCGGTGGCCGCCGTGCCACGGATGTCTGCCCTGCCCAGCCCGGGGCCGGCTCGGCCAGCCCGATGTGGCGTAGCACATGGAAACGCTGCTTCTTTAAACAGATCCTGCCTCGGCTGCTTCTCAGGGCTGATGGACGACCTACCTGTCATCGGAGGCGTCTTTTGGAGGGAGCCGAGGGAGACTTCCTGCACTTGTTGGGTGCCTGTGCCAGAGTGGAGCAGAGGGACATACGGGGCTCGGGGGGGTGGGTGGCTGGTGCTGGCTGTGAACACCCCCCACCCCCTCCACCGGAGAATCAGGAGAACGAGGGGCGACATCCCACCCCAGCAGCAGGGGGTGGACAACTCCTTTACAGCCCCTGCAGGTCTGAGGTTCACATCCATCCCCCTCAAGGGGCCTTTCAGGATTTAGTGCCAGGCACCTTCCCTCCCCGAGCCCCTGCAAGCCTAAGGTGGCCGGGGATCAGGAGACCTATGGTCAAATCCCAGCTTTGCCACCAAAGAGCGGAGGGACCTTGGGTGAGTCCGTCGCCTTTCCTATCCTCTCATCCCTTAGCCAACACTCTAATTACAAATGTGCAACAGAAGGCAGAAGACAAGTGACTGTTCCCAAGACAGGGTGAGCCGAGTGACTCGGGGTCCAGCCATGACATGGAATGAATGCTACTCAGACCGCAAAGGCTGCTGACGGGCACCGACAGCCACCTCCAGGCCAGGGGTGGGACGTGAGCTGCCATCTGTGTATTTTAAACAGTGTTCTATATAGACACCAGGGCCAGAACATTCCTAGAGCAACTCTGAAAGGCATTCTATGAAAAGACACACATGTACACAGACACACAAATCGACCTCTGGGGAGACTTATTTTCCCCTCGAGGCTGTTTGGTTTTGTAGGGATCTCCACTATGGCATGCTTCAAAAACAATTTTTAAGGCCATGAGAATAATCACACATAAATATTCAATTGAGAGCAAGGTGAGGGTCTAGAAAAAAAAAAATAATCACTAACCGGGGTCACAAAACATCTAGGTCTATTTCCAGTGACCAACAAGCTGGTGTGTTCCAGCAAGCCTGCAGCCTCCCTGCCTTTTATCAATGGGGTTTATTCATGACTAGGAATGTGCGGGGTTCTTGTCCTCCCAGGTGGGGGGGGGGGAGCAAGTGCACTTGGAAAGGACAAAGCATCTCCCATCTGGAAGGTTAATATTCTAATCAATACTCCCCTGCGCCTATAAAACAGAGCAGTGACTCTATAAGGGGCGGCTACATTCCCGTGACTTCCCGTGTTAGGGCATTCTTGCAGCACTTCATGTGACTTTTGAATCACATGACTGAGTAGCTGAGAGGACTGGTTTGAGACTGGGCAGAGCTGGGTTGGATGCCCAGCGCAATCGTTTACTAGCTTGGACAAGCGACTTAGCCCAAGCCTCCGTTCCTATGTTGGTAAAATGGTAGTGGGAACCCTTCAGAGGGTTATTGTGAGAATTCAGTGGTGAAACATGTGGAACGTGCAGCAACGAGTTATGAAATTGTGAAGTGCTCGAAGGGATTTTATTATAAAGCTTCCTCACAGCCACAACACAGGCCATTTTGCTATCAGGATCTAGGGGTCACTTTTACAAATTTTAGAAACCCCCATGACTGGATGGAAAAGCGTTTGCTTTCTCTCTTAGCCTGGGCTCCCTGGAAGACAGGCTGGTTGCTCAGTATTTTCTGCATCTCTGAACCATCCATCTGGGGGCAGGGATGAGAAATGGAGACTAATTTATCTCCCAGCTCCCACTTCCCATTGGTCAAAGGTCCCCCCCTGACAGTGGAGTGTCAACTCCCCCATACTTTTTTGTTCCATATCTTTGGGTATCAGCTGGACTTCACAATGTCACATGCCTCTGTAGCAACAGGGAAACCCCAGGGCAGGAGGGGAGAGGTACTATAGCACAGGTATTAGGGAAGGAGCTTTCTGGTCACATCCACGAATGAGATAAGGGACCAGAGAGCAGACGTGACAATAGCAAGGGTGGTGGCAGAAACCGTTGGCTCTGAGACCCTGAAAAGAGCCACTCTGTCCAGAAAGCAAGGCAAGTTCACGGTTCATGAAAGCTGTATCTGATACACCTTCTGCCCAGGTGAGAGCCAGGCTTGCCTCCTTAGTTTTCACAATAGGATGTCAACCTGCCACCTGTTCATCTCATGTCTAAAGCGTGTAGATCCACTTCTAACCACCCATTTCAGAGAACCAGCCCTCTGGACACTGGGAGAGCAGATTACTCCATGCCACACCACTCCACTTCCGTTAAGCGCCCGGCTGAAGATGGTGACATCCCTTGCTGCTTCCTTGGACCTTGTTCCCTCCGCCTCCAGCAGAGCTGTCCATCAGGAGTGGCCTCTAAAGGTGAGATTCTGGGCTTTTCGTTAAAGAGCACGATGAAAACCACAGCCCTGCCAAATCTGTTCTTGGACCTGCTGGGTTTTACCGGGGATGTTGTACCACAGTATTCAGTGCCCCCTATTTGAATTCATTTGATTTCATGCATTCATTTATTCAGCAAATATGTATTCAGGAAATCAATAAGAAAAAGACAATCTAATAGAAAAAAAAAATGGATAAAAGGTAATGAATAGACAGTTCATGGAAAAGAAAACACAAATAGCTCTTAAGCATTTGAAAAGATGCTCAATCTCATTCAAATAAGGGAAATGCAAATTAAAACTACACTGAGATACCATTTTCCTCATCTGATTGGCAAAAATCCAAAAGATTAATAGCATGCTTTGTTGGTAAAGCTGTGGAGAAATAGGCACTTTCAAATACTGTGGGTAGGACTATTCCTATGGAGAGTAATTTGAGAATATATATCAAAATTGTGAACGCACATATTCTTTGATGTAGCAATTCCTTTTCTGGGAATTTATCCTACAGAGATATCTGGAATTGTGCAAAATGATGTACATACAATGTTATTTACTGCAGAATTCTAAGAACCAGAGACTGGGAGCAACTATATATCTTTGAATAGGAGACTAGTTAAATAAATAAGGGTATATCCAAATAATGGCATTCTATACAAATAAAAATAAACAGAAGGAGATATCTCTAGTCACTGATCTACATAGATCTCTAGGCTATATTGACAAATAACAAGGCACAGCGGAACACGGATTTGCCTGCCTCACAAACCATTCATTCTCAGGCTCACAGATCTGAGACTTGGTTGGGGTTCGGCTAATCTCGGCTGATCTCGGCATGGTGGCCCTGCTTTGGGCTGCAAGCCACAGGTCCTTACACTAGAGCCGAGCCTGAAGGGGGAAGATGACGGAGCACCAGAGAGCAAGATCCCTGCACAAGAATATTTCAGGGAAGCAGATGTGGCTCAGGTGACTAAGCTCCCGCTACCACATGGGAGGTCTGGGTTCGGTTCCCAGTGCCTCCTGGAGAAGACGCGCAAGATGGCGGGCTGACGCCACGGGCTGGCGCAGCGAGCAGACGCGACAAGATGACGCAGTGAGATGACGCAACCAAGAGACAGCGAGGAAACACAGTGAGAGATGCAACAAAGCAGGGAGCCGGGGTGGCTCAGGCAATTAGGTGTCTCCCTCCCACTGGGAGGTCCCCGGGTTTGTGTCCCGGTACCTCCTAGAAAGAGATGACCAGCACATGACAAATGGACACAGCAAATGCAAACAACGAGGGGGTGGGGAGAAATAAATAAATAAAATATAATCTTTAAAAAAAAAGAATATTTCAAACCTCTCACATCTGGTGTGTTAACATTCCATTGACCAAAACAATTCACATGGCCAAGCCAAAGTAAAGGCACAAAGGAGAACACACACACACACACGTGAACACATATACACACATGCACACACACATGTATACATTCAATTTTATTTATCTCTACATAAAGACATCTGAAAGAAACTGTAACCATGAAATCTGTAGTAGGGGGGCACGGGTAAATGAGAAGGGGGTGGATAAAGGCTAGATAAGGAGGAAGATATACATTTCACTGGACACATTTTAATATGTATTTTCAGTCCGGTGAGTGGTTTACTCATGCAAAAATATGAATGAAAACTACACAACTGAACACCCACTAGTTGCCAGACACTGGGCTAGGTGCTGAGGATAAAGCTGTAAATCAGACAGCCCTGCCTCCTTCCTTCAGGAAGCTGTCAGTACAGTTCAGTGGTTCTCAACCCTGGCTATCACCAGAACCACCTGGGAAGCTTAAAAAAAAAAAAAAAATACTGACATCCAGTTCCACTGGACATGGGGTGGGACCAGGCATCGGTATTTTTAAAAGGTCCCAGATGATTTTAATGTGAAGCCAGGATTGAGAATAACTAGTCTAGTGAAAGGAGACAGATTTAAACAGATTATCACACAAATAATTAATTGACTGTACAATGCTAAACACGCCAAAGGAAAAATAGAAGGAAAGACTCCATATAGTACTAAGAAAATGCTTTGCCGCTTACTTTCCTTTAGCGACTAGATTCTCCCCTCTCCCTGATACTGAAAAGTATAAAACTGGCCACATCTCCCTTTTCACCCTGGCAGCCAGGAAGCTCAATACCAAATCTGAACCTCAACTAGAGCAATTCCTTCAAAGTATATAGCTTATATACGTGTGGTCTTTTTCCCTGACTTGAATTTCTGCTCCTAGTTATTTTTTCTTTGATCCGGAATCTCTAGTTCTATTTTGTCAATGGTTCATGGTTCGTGTTCTTATAAAGTGCCTTGAATCTTTTATGAAACAGAGTAATTTAATAATAATAATAATAATAATAATAATAATAATAAACCTTCTGTTTATTTGCCTGTCATCTACTATGCTCCAGGCAGTAAGGTGGGCATTTTAGATGTATTCTCTTCAATCGTTTAAAAAAAAAAAAAACCCACAGGAGAGGCATCATTATGCCCATTTTACATATGATAAAATGAGGCTCAGAGAGATCAATAGTTTGCCAAGACTCACGTAGCCAGTAAGTGGTCTGGCTGGTGTATTGGTTTCCTACTCCTGCTGTAAAAAATGACTACAATTTAGTGGTTTAAAACACAGATTTATTACCTTATGGTTCTTGAGGGCAGAAGTCCAGAATGGGTCATCAGAGCTGCATTCCTTCTAGAGGCTCTTGGAGGCAGTTTGCTTCTTGCCTTTTCTAGATTCTAGAGGCCGAGTGCGTTCCTTCCTTCATGGCCACATCACGCCAGCCTCTGCTTTCTTTGTCTCGTCTCCTTCTCTGGCCCTGAGCCTCCTTTTCCTCCCTCTTGGAAGGGCCCTGTGATTACATTAGACCCACCTGGATAGCCCAGGGCAATCGCCCCACCTTAAGATCCTTAGCCCCAGCTGTAAATCCCTTTTGCCATATCAGGTAATCTATTCACCGGTTCTGGGCATCTTGGGGGGGGGGGCATTATATAGCCTACCACCCCTGGGATTCAAGCCCGGGACTCCTACCCCAAATCTGTAATCTTTTTGTTATGCTTTGCTGCCTTTCTCATATACAGGACTGTTTTTCCCATGTGGGACAAGTATGAGACTTCCTGGATCTACCAAGAGAAAGAGGCATACTTCTTCATCTATCCGACAAACCACCAAAGAGAAACTGTCCCTCTTTCCACCTGGGGTGGCAGGGCCACTCGTAAGACAGGGCGCCTAAGGGTCATTTCCCACCACCCTCTGCTGTTGTGTTGTGGGGGGCTTCATTCAAAAGTGGCCCTCTCGGGTTTTCTGTATCACCCAGTTGTTTCCTTGTTTCTTGCCTTCCCCACTAGAACTTCAGCTCCGGGAGAAAAAGAGCCATGCCTGTCACGTTCACGACAGTGACCCAGCACCCCAAAGAGTCTGGCACAGAGCCGGCATTGCACTGACTAATGAAAACCCCAAAGGTGTTCCTGCCCAGGGGATAGGATTTTACCTAGGTACAAAATTTCAAGACAGGGGAAGGAACCGAGAGTGCTCTGCTCAATTGCAGAGGGGCCAACATGAAAACTGAGGTCCCTGGCAAGCATTATGATCGGAGAAAACACAAGCAAACCTGTAACCAGGCAAGGTGCTTGCCTAGCTGGTGTCTTCTGAGGTTATACCTCTTGAACATCCTCCGTGAAACATTCTGAATCGACGGTGCTTGGACATCAATAACAATCCACCCTTGAAAAAGTCTCCCACCAGGGCACAAAGATACATGTGCAAAGATATTCACTGCACTGCTTGTAACAGGAAAAAAATGTTGGACATGATCCAAATGTCCATCACTAGATGACTGGGAAAACAAATGATCATACAGCCACCTAATGGAAAGCTATTAAAGAATGGGATAGATGGGGAAGATGTCCATGATAAATTGCTAAGTTAAAAAAAAAAATTTGCCAGGAAGTTTATAAAGTATGATCCTATGTTAAAACACAATAATATTGGGGTGTCAGTGATGGGGCTACATGGGAGGAAGTTCACTTGGACATACATATAAGGTATATAAATGTGTTCAAATGTTCACAGGGCATTGTCACAGTGGGTGGAGATTCACACAATAACCGAGACAATATTGAATTCCCATCCTGGAGAGCTCTGTCACATTCTCTAATGTAGCAGCAACTGTTCCCCAAGTACAGGGGCAATGACTGGCGAAGGAGAATGGTCCAGTGTTGGGTCTCTGATATTGACAACTATAATTGTGAGCCTTTACTCTTGAAATTGAAACTTAGCCTAGTGTTGTGGGGTGCCTAAGAGTTGCCTCCTGAGAGCCTCCTTTTTGCTCAAATGTGGCCTCTCTCTAAGCCAAACTCAGCATATAAATGCATTACCTTCCCCTCGCAATGGGACATGACTCCCGGGGTTGAGCCTCCCTGGCACCAAGGGATTACTACCAAGCACCAACTAGCAATGCAACTGGGAAAAGACCTCAAATAAAAGGGGGAAAGGTAAAGACAAATTAGTTTATATGGCTAAGAGACTTCAAAGTGAGTCGGGAGGTCATCCTCTGGGATGAACTGGGACTCTCCAGTTCGTTGGACTCACCCAGGACAACTACCAAGGAGGTAAGGATGGACAACCACCATACCAAGGAAAAGAGAGAGCCTACAACTGCAAGCAAGAGAGTCCCATCCATCGACTGTATGGGATCGAAGCCCCCTCTCAATTAGAGGTGGAGTGGACATCACCATCTCAGAATCCTCAGGCTTGGGGAATGAACTGTGGACTAGAGTGGACTTATTGGTATTCCACAATAGACTTGTTGTGATTCTAGTAATGGAAGAAATTATAGCATTGATGTGGAGGCAGTGGCCACTGGAGGCTCTAAGGGCAGGGGGAGGAAAAGACAGGTGTAATGCAGGGGCTTTTTCAGGACTTGGGAATCATCCTGAATGGCATTGAAATGACAGATATATGCCATTATATATCTTTCCATAACCTGCAGAATTTTGTGGGAGAGAGTGTAAACTACAATGTGAACTGTGGTCCACGCTCAGTGGCAAAGTCCCAGGATGTGTTTATCAATTGCAATGAATGTGCCACACTAACAAAGGATGTTGTTTATGTGGGAGGGTGTGGCAGGTGTGGGGAATGGGGCATATAGGAATCCCTATATTTTTCGTGTAACATTTGTGTAATTTATCTTAAAAAATTTTTTTTTTAAATTTAAAAACAAACAACCACAAAAAACACAATAATATCAAAGCTCATCAAACTGCAACTTTAAAATCTGTCCAGGGAAATGGATGTGGCTCAACTAGTTTGGCACCTGCCTACCACATGGGAGGTCCCAGGTTTGGGTCTTGATGCCTCCTGGAGGAGGCAAGCAAACAATGAGCAGACAGACGAGAGAACCATCGGGGGGGTGGGGTAGGGTGGGGAGCGATAAATAAAGTAAATAAATAAATCTTTTTTAAAAAATCTGTCCATTTTACTGTATGTAAATTATACTTCAATAAAGACAAACAATATATGTATACACTCTAGATCTTCAATTTTAAGAAGCACATTTTTTTCTGATTATTTTTGAAATTAAGATTTGTCTTCTCATGTAATGCAGCATTTTGTTTTACTGAAAGGCTATTAAGTGAATAGAGTGGTTTACTAGTGATGGTGGTTCAGAAAAGCAGAGGTACAGGAGATGTATGTCAGCATATACATAGAAAATAAACCTGGGAGATAAGTACATGCAGAGAAAATACCTTAAAACAGACATAGTCCATATTTAAGAGTGAAATAATGGAAGGTACAGGAACTAAGGAATACATTTCTATAATTGCATTTTTTACTGGGGACACAAATTAGGTTAGTAATGAGAAACATACAAAGGTTCAGGAAAATCCTCTTCTGTGAGCTGTATCTTGTGGGAAACAGTGCAAACCCACACTGAATTCAGGAAAACGAGGGGTGTCAGAAGGGCATTTGACAATTTACCAACAAAAGAGAATTGAACCTAATTTGCATTTCCAAAATAGAAGGAACTTTGTTGTTGTTTTCTGATGATAAAAGTAATATATGCTCGTTGTAAAATTAAACATCCAAACAAAATGGAAAGCAAGCACTGAAAAGCATCCAAAATCCCACACTCTCCTCCCGAACAGTGCAAATAACCCTCAGATGCATATCCTTGTTTATAGAAGCAATAGCAAACTTTATATACTGCTTTAAAACTTGGTACTGTCCAATTTAATGTGTAAAGAACATCTTGGCATGTTGATAATATTACAATATACATCATCATTTTGATGACCCTAATATATTAGCTCAGACCCTACTGTTGAACATTTATGTTATTTCCAATTGTTTGCTAAACAATGGTGCAAAGAAAATCCTTATGCATAGACCTTTAGGCACTTGTCTGACTTGCTTACTGAGGATAAATTCCTAGAAGTGCAATTTTCTGAGTCAAGGAGTTTGCACATACTTAAGGCTTTTGATCCATGTCACCACATTTTCTCTCCATAACAGAGGTAATAATTAGCATTAGCATTTATTGAGCTCCCTGGACTTCACTGGACTTCATGCCAAGCCTTGTGCTCCTTTAACTTCTGAACAATTCTCTAAGGCTGGTCTTATTATTATCCCTCATTTTATAAATGGGGAAATTGAAGTTCAGAGAGACAGATAACTCTCAAGGTCACACAGCTTAAAACTGGTAGGAAGAAAACCCAGGCCTGTCTGCCTCCAAAAAGGCAAGCTCAGAACCATAGCACCGAGCTGCCTGCTATTAGGGTGACTTCCAGAAGAGTTCTATTGATTCACCACCCAACCAACAGCACATGAGAAAGCCCATTTCCAATTCCTCACCCCCTCACCCAAACTGAGTATTCTCATTTGAAGCAGGTAGAGTTGCAAGCAACAGACACTCAATTCGAACTGGCTTATATAATAAAGTGATTCATTCGTTCAAAGCACCGGAAGTCCCAGGGAAGGTTAAGGGCAAGGATGGCTCGATTCAGCAGTTCTGCAGTATGAGCAAGATGGAGGTTCTGCTGCTTCTCCCTGTCTTCTGTTGTGCGGCCTTCCTCCTCCACCTGGCTCTCCTTCGTGGTCTCAAGACCTCACGTCCAGGGGAGGGGAGAAGCTTGACTTTGGAAGCCCTCTCAGACGAGAAGAACTCTTCCCTCCCAGCAGCCTCCAGCTGCTCATTTGCCTGGACTGTCCCATGTGCTCACCCTGAACCTACAGTGGTGACCAGGGGTGGGATTATGCCGGTGAGTTTAGGCCTGAATTACATATTCCATCCCGAGATCCCAGCACTCCCCAAAGGCTATCTAGAAAAACTGTGGATTGAAAGTCAGGACACTTATCAAGAGCAGGATTGAATACTGGGATTGCAGCAAACTCTCTCGTGCCCCACTCATCTCCCTTGGGCTTTATATTCCAAGGTGGTGCACACTCCAAGCTGCTCCACCTTTGCCCATTGCAGGAGAAGTCCAGGGAATTAACATCCCCAGGGAGCATCCCTCCACCAACGATGATAGAGTAGGGGTGTAAATACCCCAGTTCCCTCCCCCGTTAGAGACAATGGCGGGCATCCCCCCCAGGGACCCCCAGAGCTCCCCAGTGTGGCTGGTTCGGTGACACCCATGTTAGGCTCCTTTCTTTTCCCTTCTCATTTCCTCGCTTACCTTCTAGGATTTTCTGGGACCTCCTCCCAAATAAGCCACTTACACTTTAGTCCCTGACCTAGGGTTTACTTCTGGGGAACCCAAACTAAGCCAGTGATGTGGCTATGAAGGTCCACGCCATTATTCTTTTTGGTTTTTATCTAGTTTAGGCATGTTCTAAAGACATAAAATTGCAGCATTATGAGGCTGGTGATAGACCTGCAGGCAGCGACTCTTCTGCACTGATAAAACGACAGCACTCACCTCGAAGCTGTCTCCTTCCCCTGCAGTGTGAAGGACGCAGGGGGGCCTTCCCGCAGACATCACTTTGCATGCACAACTACTTCAACAGCAGCCAGACAGAGAATACATTAATTAAGCACCCCATCGCGAGGCCGTCCGGCAGATATGGACATCTGGACTCCTTGGCGAGATTCCTTCAGGAAAAAGAGCGAGAACTCCAAAAACTGACTCAGCCCACGGCAAATCCGGGGTTTGAATGTCTTACTCGGTGGGGGCATTTGCTAGAAACAAACTCAGGCTGTTTGAGAGAGAAAAAGCCCTTCCTGAAAAGATGGCTCGCATTAATTTTAAGTTCACTCCTAAAAGATGCAGTCGCCTCTTTTGTGCCTCTTAATGGGATTTGTGTGACAATAATTTATTTACTGATTTAATTAATTGCCATACAGCTTTACGTACAGATGCAGTGTTGGCAAATGGCTTATTTCAATCAGGAAAAGATGGGCGAGCAACTTCATGCAGGGGCGGGCTTGAAATGAGGCAGATTCCTACCTTTTTGGCCCTTTTCAAAGGGAAAGATCCTCTCTGGACTCTTTAAAATGGGGCCTGATTCCTGAGTCTGAGAACAGGAAGGGAACTGAAAGATTGATGCATTCAGTCGCTTCCGTTTTCAGATGAGCGAGCTGAAGCCCAGGAAAGAGAAGTGCCCTGTGCACGATTACCAGGTGGGTTAGTGCACAGCCCAGGAGAGGGCCCAGGCATCCTGACTCCCGGTTCTGTGCTCACCCCATTGCACCCTCTGCCCACACCCCAGGATGCTGATGAAACAGCCAAAACTTATTTCTGTTCCCACTGGGCTGGGGCAGGGGCTGTCGGATCAATTGGATTGAAGGCAGAGACAGGAAAAATGCCCAGCCTGGGATGCCCCTGAGAACTCATCACTCTATCTCACAGGTTACTGACTAGGAAAACCCGAAATTCTGGCAATAACAGAAGACTCTTTAGACTGGGAGAATCAAATGTAAATGCCTTTAAGAGCCAGGTAGGCAACAAACAGATGACAGGGGTAGGAAGTGAACATATGGGAGTAGTGGGGACTGAGGCAAATGTAAGAGCATGTGTCTATCTCAAGGAGCCCAGTGTTGCCAGACCATATGAATTTTTTGAAAGACTAAAAGTCCAGATTGCTAGGTGGAAAAAAAATGTTATATGACACCTTCCAGCTTTAAAATTTTAGCAACTGACATAATTTAAAACAATTTAAAGTCCCATGCAAGCCAAACAAAATATGCCATCTCCCAAGACATCAGTTTGTAACCTGTCTATCAATACCTGGTGGCAGTTGAGTCATTTATTCAATCTAACCTTCATTCATTTATTTAGGGTCTCTGGCTGTGGTTTCTAAGATTTTCTCTATATTAGAATCACCTAGGAAGCTTAAAATTCCCAATGTCGATTACATCATACCATACTACACTCCATACCAATTACATCAGCATGTCTGGGTTGGGAACGAGGCATCAGAATGTTTAGAGATTTCCGGGTGATTCCAATGTGCAGCCAGGTTTGAGAACCACTGGTTTACAATGAATCTGCCTGTGTGTTAGGCACTAGGGAGACAGTGGTGACCAGGACAGACACGTTCCCTGCCCACACAGAGCTGTGGCCAGTGGGGGATTTGACAGGCAACCAGATGTAGCAGAGGTGCCAGCTGTCCACCCAAACCTGTTCTCCCCATCTTCCAGGGCACACGGCTGGACTACATTTCCCAGCCTGCCTTGCAGTTAGATGTAGTCACGTGCTTCTATTCTGGCCAAAGGAATGTGAGCAGAAGTCATGTGTTCACTTCCAGGGGTGGCCCATGAAACCCTCCACTTCTCTGTGATCTTTCACCCATTCTGCTCGCTAGGATGCGACATAAAGAGGAAGTGGGAAGCCATGGGTTGAGGATGGCAGAGCCTCTGTCAGCTGGGGTCCATGAATAACTGTGAGGACCACCTAGTGATCTGGAACATGGAAAAAATAAATTTCTATATTTCTTATGCCTCTGAATTATTGTTAAAATAGCCTCACCAATACGCTAGGCAGTTATAGTGACAAAGCCTATGGCAGCAGCAGTGCCAGATGCTGGGGGGAGGGGCGCACACCAGACTAGGGGGGCATCGGGGAGGGCCTCCTATTTATTCATTTACTCACTCATTCCACAAATATTTATGGAACACTTGCTCTGCACCAGCCTCTGTTCTAGATGCAATTAATTAAAGCAGTAAATAAGATGACATGCAAATCCCATTAAAAGGCACTAGGGGTACAGCAGTGAAGAAAAGATTCAAAAATCCCTGCCCTTGTGGAGTTTACACTCCTCGAAATAAAAGGTGACCTTTAAGCTCAGGCCTGAAACCTGAATAAGGGAGGCAGGAATCTGGGGAGAAGGGAGGGAGGGAGGAAGGAAGGAAGATGCTAAACCTATGTAATGAATATCAAGACAAAGAAGAACAGGCTGCAAGATTTAACCTTGCCTGGATTAAATCTTCAGAAGAGAAAGCCAGCAGGATGGGTCTGCAATGACTTTGCTGGGTTTCCCCTGCGGAAGCTCATAAACCTTTGTGTCTCTTAAAGAGGGATCCATGTTGCCACAGCCATGACAGGAGGGGGAGGCACAGACATCGGTGGCCACCGCCAGAAAGGGCAGAGCTACGTGGCCACATTTCCCACCCGGCAGCACACGCTGCCTAATGGGCAACATGCTGGAGAACAGTGAGCAGTCTGGCTGCATGAGGTTCCTGGAATTAGCCAAGCTTCCTGGGGCCTGGTATGGCTCCTGAAGACCCCCAAACCTTCCCTCCTCTCCCTCCTCCTGAGGGGAGGTCTAAGAGCTTGCTTTCTTCCAGCTAAAACTCCCGGCCGCCAATGGGCAAAAACAACCCAACCGGTTGGGAGATCACAACACATAATGACCGCTATGGAGGCTCACACTGTGGAGGAAAGTTTACAAGATATTTACAGGGTCTCAAAGCATCTCCCCACAAATTACTTACCAATGACGAAGGGGTAAATGGTAACTTCAGAGAGGCAGAAACCAGCAGACAGCATGTTAACCCAGTGACCAGAGATTGCATCACCAGGAATGGGATATACAGCATGTGCCTCCTGATACGTCACCCCGAGAAGAATTCAGCATCATTTCTGTGCTATGCCTGCCAAGAAAGCATAACCTGAGTCTCATCATGAGAAACCATCAGGAAAGCCCAAACTGAGGGGCATTCCACAGATTAACAGGCCTTCGAAGACGTCGAAGTCAAGAAACACATAGAAAGAATAAGGAGCTTCTCCAGATGAAGGAAGGCTAAAGAGAGAGGACAGTTCAGTGCAATGCAGAATCCTGAATTGGATCCTTGACAGAGGGGAAAAAAAAAAAAAAAAAAAGAATATTACTGGGAAAACTGACAGAATTTGAAAACGGACCGTGGATTAGTGTATAATGTATATAATCTTGATTTTGAAAATGGGACTGTGGTTATAAAAGAAAATGTCCTTGTTCTTGGGATACACACACTGAGGGATTTAGGGCTAAAAAAAAACAAAGCAAAAACAAAACAAACACTGGCAGATGAATTTGAACTTCAAAGCAGAGGATAAGGACTGGGCTCTAGAGTCAAGAGAATTGAGTTCAAATGCCAGCTCTGCTACTCCCTGGCTGTGTGGCCTTGAGATAACCCACTGCAAGGCCTGAGAACAGTTCCTGGCATTTCTGATAATTATATGCCTGATAAATGTTAGAGGCAGCTATCAATCTAAAACTCTCTGAGTTGGGTGAGATACTTAAAGTCTTCCAGTCCAACTTCCCTCCCAAATACAGGTTTCCCTGGGATGTACTCTAAGGAAAGAAGCAGGATTCTAAATCTCACCAAGAGATTCAGAGCTGCGAGGGCCTAGCCTGACGCTTTTGGTTTATGAATGTGGAAACTGAAGCCTGCAGGGGTCAGTGGCTTGCCAGTTCGGTCTGACTCACCCAAATTTAATTAACACCTACTATGTCTGTGCAAGGCCAGTGCTGGGTTTTAAAGATAATCAGGCTGTGCGATTGTTTTGCTGTGAGATTGTTTGCTTTGTGCAGTTGTTTTAAAGTGCTGATGAATACAAACCACAAGGCAATCTTTCCCACCTCTCCCCATGAAATCTCGCCAGATCTGCAGTTTTAAAAGGCCAATCTCCAAGTCTTCGCCCAAAGCTTTGTCTTCCTGGAATGTCAAAACTTCCCCCGACCCCCACCTCTCTAAAATCTTGTCCTGCTCGGATTTAACACCTTCGGTGGCTCCCTATTGCCCTTGGGATAAACTGCAAACATTTTTCATGGTATACTTCAACCCAACAACTCAGAACAGCCCTGCAAGCAGAGTGACCATCAAGGTACAACATTAACTGAGCACCTATTACCTGTGTGCCCCTGTGAGGGTGCTGGGAGGATACAAAGAATAGTTTGTTGCCTTCACTGTTGACGGCTTACAAAGTAGCTGAGGAGCAGACGTGCTTGAAGTGAAAACGGGCAACCCCAGACAGCGTGGAACTTGCTTCTCTAAGTGTGGTCCACAGGGAACCCCATGTCCCCATCATTCTGGGGGCTAGAATTAGGATGCAGATTCCTGGGCCCTGGCCTGGACTTAGTAACCCTCAATCTCCGAGGCAGGGGGCCTGGGAATTTTCATGTTAAACAATTCTGATGCCTGCTGATGTGAGAGGACCCCTCGTACAGAATCTGGTGCAATGGGAGAGTCCGACAGGGCTGGGGTCGAGCCCCAACGTGTGCTCTCAGCCTGGCTGCAATGCGGCTTCTTTGTTGGGCAAATCCTGCTCCCGACATCACAAGTGCTGTGAGGACCGAGGAAGCCGTGGGGTGGCACGGCGCGTGCATATTTATTTCCTACTTCTGTAGCAAACAGTCACCAACATAGGGGCTCTCCGCAGCACACGTGTGTTCTCTTGCAGTTATGGAAGGCGGGAGGCCGAAATGGGCCTCCAGGGGCTAATATCAGTGTTTCAGCAGGGCTGCATTCCTTCTGGGGCTGGCCGGGAAAATCCATCCTCAAGTGCTTCCGGCTTCTAGAGGCCACTGTCATTCCTTGGCTTGTGGCCCCCAGGCAGCAATCACATGGCTCTTATCTCTGCGCCCACAGTCTCGTGGACTCTCTTGTCCCCGCCCCCCTGCACTTATGAGGATGCTTGTGATCAGCAGGCTCACCCCAATAATCCAGAAGACTCTCTGCACCTCAATATCCTTAATGTAATCATGCCTGCAAAGTCCCTTTTGCTGTATAAAGTAACATATTCACAGGTTCTGGGGGTCAGGATGTGGGCATCTCTGGGGGGCTAACAGTCTGCCTACTATGGCGGGGAACACAGCAGCCCCCCCCCCAATTGTGATGGCTCCCCCCCGGCAGGCCAAGCCGCAGCAACGCTACTGACCATTATGCTCTGCTGCGTGCCATTCATTGCCGGCATCCCGGGTGCAATAGCAGTTTCATGGATACTCATAAATACAAGAAGAAAAAGCAAACACAAGTTCTAGAGACTGTAGCGTTTGGTGGGAGGAGGCAGCTCTGCCTAGAAATTTGATTTGGTCCAAGTTAAAGAAAAGCTGCCGTTTTAAAGCTTCTGTCTTTTCTTTGTGTGGCTCCGGGTACAGGTTTGGGATACATAGAACCGCTGATGATGCAGAAGTTGACTGAGCCTAACCACGGGCCAGCAACTGGGCCCAGAGCATTCCACACAGGCTGTCATTTAACCTCCACAACCACCTAGGAAGCAGGCACTGTTATTATCCCCATGTTACAGCCAAGGAAACTGAGGCTCAGAGTGGCTGACAGATTTTCCCAAGATCCTAGTGGAGCCGGAGTCAAATCCAGACTTGTCTGACACCAGAGCCCGTGCTCCTAACTAACCACTGCACCCTCCCACCTCTGGTGGAGTTACAGCCACAAAAGGTCACTTTGGAGCTTTTTAGAATTTCAAGTAGGCCTCATGTCTAGCCTGGGCTGGTGGTTGAGAGTTAAATTGCTCTGAAAACAAAAATACTGCACCATTGTCAGCTGGGCACCCATTCCTATGGCACTCTTGGAGTTCTAGGCATCCTCCTGGCTTGGATCTCTTCGGCTTGCCCCTCCAGTTCCACTCTCCTCCCTTCTCCGTCATGCTCTGTGCCCAGAAGGTTGACCAGTGTGGACAGCATCAATGGATTCCTTTGCTCTGACTTCCATTTGGGTTTGGCCAATGGGGAGCAGTGGATGGAGACTGAATAGAGGGAGGAGAGAGAGGCCAGGGTGCTGATTTCTGCAGCTCCCTACCTGCTAGGTCGCCAAAGGCCAGAGCTGCTGTCAGGCGGCCTTTCCACCTGCTTCTCTGGGTTCTCATAACCACTCTCTGCTCTGCCCCTTCAGACCTGGGAGGATAATGTCCCTCCACTGTTTAGAGCCCCAGGATACGGCACTGTGTTCTGTTGGTTGCCCTAAACCCCACTCATAGTTTTGGAAATAGCCCTGTTTTAAATTCTCCTCCAATAACCAATCTGAGAGTGCCATCTGTTTCCTCCTAGGACCTGACTGATAGACACTCATTAATCCCATTGCCTGAGGACGTCCATAGGCTGCTCTCTAGACTTTGACACATTCCAGCACATTCCAGAACTCTCCGTTCCTGCCCCTTAGCTGCATGCACATCCCAGAGGCTGATTTCCTCCTGGGGCCCTCGATGCTTCCTCAGGCACATCAGCTCTAAAGACAAGCGGCTGCAACTTTATCACCTCTTTAATTTCCCAAATGAAGTGACCCCCCTCCAAGGGCTTCTTAACAAGATCATCTGCACCTGAATAGTCCACCGGCACAAGTTAGAGACCACATTGCAGCAGCATGAACGACGGTTGGTGGTCACTTCAGAATCTGCGATCCCCAAATACCTATTGGGGTTATTTCACTGCTTTCCACTGCTGCAGGCCACATTCCAGCTTGCTGAGGCCTCTCCTTTCCTCCTTCCATCTTGTTTGCCCTCTACCCCCCTTAGAAGCTTTGCAGCGAGTCCTAGTGGAAAGGAGGCAGAAGGCTCACCCTCTCCCCAAACACGCATCAAAGACAGCTCTGTGCCTATGAGGAAGCCCAGTGGAAAAAGATTTCCATCCTCAATGCAAAAGTAGCACGCATTTGGAATTTGGAAATTGGTAGGCTACAATAGGGGGATAGGAAGCAAACCAAAATGAGAGGCGGTGAGGCAAGACAGATCTCCATGGGGTGGGACAAAGAACCCTAGAAACACGTCGGCAGGTCAGTGCCCAAGAAGAAAGAGAGTGGAGAAATATTCTGTAGTAGACATGGTGAAGGAAATTTACAAAGTTCAATGATCCATTTTAAATTGTGTCCTGTTCTGCCTTGAGCCATGGTCCAGCTCAACCATTCCCAAACCTTCAGTAAAAGTCTGCTACCCACGGCTTACCTCTGTTGGTGATGCTTTGAGGAACAGAGGGAAATGGGCTGTGTTCAAAGCAAGGCAAAGAGGAGACAACAATTCCGAGAGGTTGTCTGGAATTCCAGACAAGAAGTGACCAGGAGGGCAAAAGCCTGCTGAGAAATTTCCAGTATCTCCAACAAGGCATTGGGCTTCCCACAGTACATAGGATGGGCTCTTGAACCATTTTTACTTGGGCTTTCAAGGGACAGGTGACCCTGGAAGTGTGGAAGAGCAGGGGACATCCAAATGGCACATGTAGGTGGCACTTCAGACTTCAACCCTTAGCACCGATGGTCAGGGCCTAACAATGGAAATGCAAAATAGAGACATGCTGAGTCTCTGCTCAGCTGCCACGTCTGCAAGGCAGTCGGCAAGAAGGCTAAAATGAGCCAACAATCTGATACGCTGCCATTTGGCATTAGTAACTGAAGCTTTTATGAAAGACAGATTTATAAGATGAGCTTATGTCTCATGAGGGCACACAAGCTTTCAGGGGCCCCAAGAAATTCTGAAAGTTCAGCATTTTCCCTGCATCTACCTGGCTATGTGGGGTGTTGAGAAAAGGAGCTGGCTTGCCCACTCCTAGGGGTGGAAGAGGGAAGAAGAGAGAGAGAGGCAGAAGCTGTTAGACTAAGCCTGCAGTTCTAGTCACTAGAATGTGTTTCCTGGTTAGATTCGTTAATCTACGTACTCAGAACCAATGCTTTTCAGAACAGTGAAGCAAAACCAGGCTTCATGGCTAACTCTAGAATTAATTATGCTGCATAAGTTGTTATGGGAAATGCATGTCTAGGTCTCAGAGCTGGGAAAACCACTCTGATTATATGCCAGAAACTGAGCCAAAGAGTATACTAAAATTGTCTCATTTGATCCGCACAGATACCTTAGGTGGTAGGTACTATTACCCCCATTTTACAGATAAGAAAACCAAGCCTCAGAGAAGTGAAGTCACTTAGGTAGTATCTCAGTCAGAGTCGAATCAAGAAATCAGAAGCCATTTCAAGTGTTTACAAGAGAGAGAACTTAATGAGGGAATCGGTTACCTTGGTGAGGAGGGAGCAGAGAGCCCAAGAGGGGATGGTGAGGAGATGAGAAGCAGCAGGAAGCTAGAGAGATGAAGGCAGGGGGTGCTATTCCTGGAGCCTGGGGCCAGAGCCACCGGGTGGGAGGTGAGCCCTGAAGGAATCACTGCAGCCACCAGAAGCTGAGAGGTGGGGGAGGGAAAGGCCCTGGTTGCCCCCTTCCTCCCACCTTCCAGAAGAACACCGTGCCTCTCGTTGGCCAGCCCAGGAGGAAGCGCAGCCTGTAGGGGTCAGCCCCCTGGGGGACAGAGCAGAGGGAGGACAATCAGGCCCAGAACCAGAGAGCTGGTGAGTGGCTGAGTCGGAATTCGCACCCAGATCCGGCCCCAAAGCCCAGTAAAGCACAGCTCCTGTCCCTGAAGAACACAGCAGCCAACTCTAAATTTCTTCAGGGTGGGGCCTGCATCCCCAGGTGGAAACAGCGGAGGCTCGGAGGACCTTCCCGGACTCTGGGAACATGCCCCATCAAGGGCAGGCGCAAGGGAGTCCCATGCCAGTATGGATTCCCCAGCGGGGTCAGTGGCTCCTCCTGTGGCTTTAAACAAATGGCTTCACCTCTTGGAGCCTCCATTTCCTCATCCGGAAAATGGGTGACAGAAATACACGTCTTGCCAAGTGGATTTAAAATTTAGAGAGCACCTGGCTCTCAGCAGGTGCACAGAAATTAGACTTCGTTACTTACCACCATCACCAACAACATTGTGTCGCCCCCAGACTTCTCATTTTACTACCAGGATCGTTTTCCTCCCAGGCTGGGTGCCCTCAGGAGGAGACAGAGCTAGGAGAGAAGGAAGCTGAGTTTCTCAGTCGTGTCTACAGAGCTGACCTGGGTTCTCTCCCAGAGACCCCTCTGCTGCCAGGCAAACCCATGCCAGTTCATTGGCGGTTACAAGCTGCTCCTAGGAAAGAATACTTAGGGAGGCTCCAAATTCTGTGCAGTGTGACTTCTTCATTTACCTCATGCTGCAGCCCTCCTTTGCTTTCCTTAGAAAATTATTCGTTAGGACGGAAAAAATAAAATAACATACCCAGGCAAACAAACCCAACTGTCAGGGCCTGCAGATCTGTTTCCAAGCTTTGGTTTGGAGGCATCAGGGAAATGCAAGGCACGATTAGGATTATCACATGTACGACGCTGGCACCAATTCAACCTGTAACTAGCTGACCCCCTTGCTGCGGTGTGATGGGCTTAATTTGCTCAGCGCACGGCCATCCGGCGGGCCACTTGCTCTTTCTGATTGGGCCGGAGGCTGTGTGGCTCCCCAAACGACGGCACCGCTCACCTTCTCGGGGGAAGGCTTTTTCTCCCCCTCCACGCTTGAGCAGTTGAGGGGGCAGAGGGTAGAATCAATAGCACCTCGAGACGGTGCTACTCAAAGTGTGATCTAGAAAATACTCTCCATTTCTGCGCTGACCTTGTCACGGACCCAGGAACGGTTTGTGGACCAGCACCGGTCCACGGACCACACTTTGAGTGGCACTGATGGAAGCCCTTATGGATGTGGATTTGGGCTCCGTCTTCCTCCAGAGGCTGGCCTCTGCTCATTGAGAATACCTAGGGATGCTCCGAATTCTTTTTAGTGGGATTTCTTCTCTTTCATTTGCTTTATGCTTTTTGGAGACAAAAAGCATGAGACATTTTGGAAAGGTGCAGGTGTGGGTGGAGGGGCAGTGGCAAACTCAGGTGAGGGAAACTGAGCTGGTCTTCATATCATTTACCTACAGTCTAGAGCCCACCCTCCACCCTCTAGAAGTTTGCACGTCATAGAGGCCCCAGAAGATGATGGAGACAGAGGTTTTGTATTGTGTGCACACAGCAGTCTATCAGGAGAAGCTGCCTGGAGGAGGCTCAAAAGGAAAAGAACTGCCTGGATTGAAATGGGGAGTGGCAGCACACATATGCCACCAAACATCCCCAAGCGTTCCAGCTTCCCTGGGGGGAAGATCCATTTTGGAGCTATCATTCATGAATACATCTGAAAATGATGGTGACGATGACAGTTAGAGACAGTTCACGCGTACAGTCTTCCTACTTACTCTGGCAGGCTGTCTGCCTACCGCTCTCTCTGTCTCTCAGTTTCTGCCAGTTTCTGCAATGTTGCGGGTTGAATTGCATCCTCCCCAAAAGATACGTTCAAGTCCTAACCCTGAGTGCGTCCGAATGTGATCTTTTAAGAGTAGGGTTGTTGCAAATGAAATGAGCTGAGAGCATACCGGGGAAGGGTGGGCCCTGAATCTAATATGACTGGTGCCTTTATAAAAAGGGAAGAGGGAAGCGGATGTGGCTCAAGCGATTGGGCTCCCATTTACCACGTGGGAGGTCCCAGGTTCGTTTTCCGGAGCTTCCTGGTGAAAGCGAGCTGGCCTGTGCCAGGGCTTCCTACGGGGTCGGCCCCACACTGGGCCCACCCTGCAGCTGGAGCTCTCCTGCCCACTCCCTTCCAGCGGTGCTGATCCTGAGGACCCTCCATAAATTACCTACACACCGTCCCAGCCTCAGAGGCATTTCCTGGGAACAAACCTGCAGCGAGGATGAGCTGTGCTGAGAGCATTGGCGGGCGACATGCATTCTCACCGCCATCCCGGGAAGAGCGGTTATTAAGCCCAGGTTGTGGATGAGAAACCAGAGGCTTAAAGAGATCACACGGCCAGCAAATGGGGAGCGGGGATTCGAGCCCAAGTGCCTTGGACTTCAAAGCCTGGGATTTCAAATGCTTGGGAACGTTTCCACCCTCCACTTCCAAACTGAATCTCAAAACTCGAGCCCAGCTCTCGTTAGTAACTAAGGAAATAGCCCAAGCCACCAGATGCCCCCAGAATCCAGCTTTCTCCTGACAATGTCACTCTGAGGGCCTTCCAGAGGCCAATTGTGACCCAAGAACACCAGTCAGATAAGACTAAAGGTCATGTTGCTAAAAGCACTGATTTGAGATTGGAAGATGGTTTTTTTTTTTTTTTTAAAAAAAGGTCTTTTGAAAGAAATCATTGCTGAGCTGATAATGAGTTTAACAGGATGTTTAATCAAACGTGTTTATCTGATTTGAAGCTGGAACCTGAGAAATGAGCCTGAGAACTTTTATGCCCCAATGGAAACCCGTCAAAATAATCAAGTAAACACACATGATATGTAGCTTCTTCATAGATTTTTTGAAATGGATTTTTTTGGTTGCCATCTCACTGGGCAAAAGAGAGAGAGAGAGAGAGAGAGAGAGAGAGAGAGAGAGAGAGAGAGAGAAGAAAAAAAAAGAATGCAAGGACTGCACCAATTTGATGGAAATATCTGCTGTCTTTGGGACCAAAAGAAAACCTCTCTCCATAATTAAATGTCATCTTTAGAAGATTTAATTAGAAAACCTTCAAGGGACAAATGCCCCAAACGAGTCTGGCGTGATTCTACCATCTGAGACTGCTAAATTAAAAGGGGGGGAGGGAACAAACCACCCAAACCAGGAGAAGCCCAGGAGACTATCAAAAGCCTCTTCAACGGAGGAGAAATGGAAAGAGAGAAATTAAGAAATCTTTTCCTGATTCGCCGCTTGTTCTGAAGGCTCCAATATGTACCCACGGGTGATTAAGCTTTTAGAAGACAGGCATTTCCTCTAAACTTAAGAGGAATAGAGAGCTGGACATTTATTGGAGCTCAAATGCTGCATAATAGGCCATATATTTTATACTTGATTGGCATTTTTTTGCCTGCATTGGGGGATGGGTAAAATGATTGTCACTGTCTGACAACCTAACATACCAGGCACGAAAGAGCGGGTGGAGACTTGTATTCCTTGGCATCTCTCTCTCTCTCACACTCACACACACACAAACTAAAAGGAAATGCATTAGAGAACTGCCCCAAATGAGACATGCAGTATCAATGCCCTAATGTATCATAGCATCTCAGAACACAACCAGTGCCAACACATAGCACTTGTGGAGGATAACAGGATCCTGTTTTCTTGTAGGAAATTGCAAAGACTTTCACAGTGATGTAAGGCAAGCCCTGAACGGGGGTAGGGGTGGGGTGCAGGGAGGGTGTGGGGCAGCCCAAAGGGCCCAGTGCATTGGAGGGATTCGAGGCCTCAGTGCACCCAGTAAAGCATCCCATGAACAAGCGGCTGGCCTCGTTTCTTCACATGCTCTTTTCTTGCCATTGAAGGACCTTCTTGTGGCTCCTATTTCCTGTTTCCTTCTTTGGTGAAATGGGGAAGGGAGTGGCCAGAGGATTAGTAGCTGCAGCCATTCAGCCCCATCAGCACTGGCTTCTGGCTGGCCGCCATGTGCAAAGGCCTGAGCCTGTTCTCACGTGACCCCCCACAAGGGCTGTGAGGACAGAGGAGGAAACTGAAGCCCACTGTCGCAAGCTGGGGTCTCCAAAAACCAGACGCAGCCGATGGAGTTTGGCGAGCAGGATGTTTACGAGGGATCAATGCTTGTGAAAGGAAGGACAGCGTTTTGGTTTCCTGGGCAAATCCAATGAAATGGGTTGGCTCAAACAATGGGATTTCATTAACTTGTGATTTTTTTTAAGGGTAAAAGAAAGTCCAAATCAAGACATCATCAAGGCGATACTTTTTCCTCGAAGACTGTGGTGTTCTGGGGCTGGCTGCCGGCAAGCCTTGGCTCCTCTGTCACATGGCAAGGCACATGGCCGTGTCTCCTGGTCTCTCCCTTCTCTTCCAGGTTCCACTGATTTCAGCTTCTGGCTGCTTCCTCTGTGGCTTTCTGGGTTTCATTTCACTTATAAAGGACTCCAGAAATAGAATTAAGACCTTGGTTGCAGTGGGCCATGCCTAACTCATCAAAAGGTCTTACTTACGATGGGTTCCCACCCAGAGGAATGGATGTTTTTCTGGGGTACATACAGCTTCAAGCCACTATAGGCAGTGCCTCAGTTTGCCAGGGCTGCTGTAAAAAAGTAATACAGATGAACTGGCTTAAATAACAGGAGTGTATTGTCTGATAGTTCTGGAAGCTAGAAGCCTGAAATCAAGGTTATTCTTTTTTTTTTTTTTTTTTTTAAAGATTTTGTTTATTTATTCATTTATCTCCCCCCTGCTGCCCGCGCTCGCCGGGTCAGCCAACCACGCCGCGCGGGCAGGCCCGCCCTCACCAGGAGGCCCCAGGAACCGAACCCGGGGCCTCCCACATGGTAAACGGGAGCCCCACCGATTGAGCCACAGCCGCCCCCCTCAAGGTTATTCTTAAAGGGGAGAATCTGCTCCATGCCTGGTAGGTGGCCAGCAAGCCCTGGCATTCCATAACTCCATCTCTGCCTCTGTCTCGCTGGCTCTCGCTCTCTCTCTCTCTCTCGACTGAAAACCGTCATCGACAGCAAGGGCTCTCAACTTTTAAGTCAATGCTGCAGGCAAGACCACAGCCAGCTGGATTACAAGTTATGTTTCAAGTTCAGCAGTGCACTCTCTCCTGCTCCATTCATGCAACCAGGCAATACTTAGAATATCAGTGAGTTCCTCTGTCCCACCCAAGGTGGGTGGTGAGTGCTTTTAAGATTAATTATGGGGCACAGTCTAATAGTTAGTATCCACCAAGAAGATACTGGAACTTTCACTTTTATGGGTCACAGAACACTTTGGTTTTCTAATAAAAGCCATGAAAAATACTTATATGAATATGCACTAAACATTTTGCATATAATTCCAGGGCATTCATTTGGTGCCCACACATGATTATCCAGATATAAGGGAAAATTGAAATTAAATAGATGCTTAAAAGGGAATTCAAGAAGCAATGGAGACACGAAAAAGAAATTAACTGCTGGGATCTGCCAACATACGGATAGGCTTTAAGTGTCCCACAAATCCTGGGGATAGAGTCTTCCTCAAGTCTAGTGGCTTGGGGACTGGCAGACCGAAGCTGGTAAATTCTCTGGTCCCATGATTTGCCACTTCCAACCTTCTGTTACCAGCATAGATGGAAAATTCTGCTTCTGGAATAGAGAAAACATCCATGCGCAGCATCTCCGCCCTCAAAGGGATCCTACTTGCATTGGAAAGCAAACCTATGTCAAGGTTTCCCCATTGACCATGAGTTTAAAGGAGAAGAATGGCACTATTCCAGGGCATTTTTGTTTTCCTCCTCTTCAGTAGATCGATGTTACTTATCCGTGTGTTTTCATTTAGTGGACTATTGGGTTGAGGCTCAGATTCAAGACAAACTATTGTAGGGGAAGAAACTCTCGGCCCAGGAGAAAAGTTATCGGTTTTTTTCTATAATTGGAGACTTTTGGGTTGTAAACAACAGAGAACCCTAATCAAACTGGCTTAAGCAAAACAATTTGTTGTTTCATTTAATGCACTGATGTGGTCTTCAGGCAAGGTTTGCTCTAGGAGTCCAACTATGTCATCAGGCCTCTTTTCTTTTCCAATCTCTAGGCACAGATTCTATTTTCTGTTGGCTTACAAATTTCCATAATAAAAATGTTTTTTAAGAGTCGCTGCATCCCAGTAGCTCTGATTTGATCACATGCCCTTCCCTGAACCACCTGTGACAGGAAAAACACAGACCTCTGATTGACCACACTTGCACTAATTTCCCACCACTGAGCCACGAAGGAAGCCAATGTCACCTGAAGCTTCCCCAAGAGGAAAACTAAGAAGCTGTTACTGGAGGAGAGCTGGAGGGATGCCAGGAGCAAAAGCAACAGGTGACTACCATGCCCCACATGTCACAACCAACCATGGCTAGGGCCCGAGAAAGCTGATGGAGAACTTTCTTTACCACTCAGCATCCCCAAAGCATTTTTCCTTTCTCCCCTCTTCTCCATCACTTTTCTAAGAATTCAGGAAAGTGATACAATGAGATCATGAAAAGAGCGCCCCCTTGAAGGCAGAAGACACATTTACCCATCAAAAAATCTTTATTGTCCACCTGCTATGTTCCAGGCACCGTGCCAGTTGCCAGGGAAGCAGCAGAATACCAGTTACAACCACAAAACCCATCAAAATAAAAGGGTCTGGATTCTAATCCTGATTCTCCTATTTATAGCTTGGAGACTTTGGACACTTAATATCTCTGAGCCTCTGTTTCTGGGAACAGAAATACCTTTCTCTCAGGATTGTCACACAAGAGAAGAGAGATTAGATATATGAAGAATTTGGCAAATTGTAAAGTTGTCATTGTTTCTCCTTCTCTGTCTCCCCCTCTGCCCTCTTGATTCTCACGATCCTTTTCTAAGTATCTAGTAAGTGCTCCTCCTCGAAACTTATACGAGTTAAGGTTAGGTTTAGCTGCATATTAACAAATCACTAAAAATAATTAGGGCTCAGACAAGACAGAGGTTACTTGTATCTTGTGTAAAATAAGTCCAGAGGTAGAGTCTAGGGCTGTTAAGGCAGTCCTGCAAAGTCACCAGCAACCCAGGCTCCTTCTTTCTTCAATCTCTGCCACCCTTAACATGTGGCTTTCATCAAGTTTGCTTCATAGTCACAAAATGGCTGCCAGAGCTCCTGTCATAATATTTGTATTCCTGGCAGGAAGAATTAAAGAAAAGGAACTGACTCCCATCTCCCAGTTGACTCAGCTTCCTTTAAAGAATTTTCCCAGAAGCAGCACCCAACACTTCCATTTAGAATTCACTGGCCACTCTTACTAACAAAGGAAGTTGAGAAGTATAATTTTCTAGCTGGGTGCATTGCTGCCCAAACAATATAGGGGTCTATAATTGATGAAGAAGTGGAGAATGTATACAGATATTAGACAACTAGAAGAGTATTCCACAGAATTGCTTAGAGGATGCAGGTGCCAGAAATTGCATTTTCAATTTTATAAAGCCACTTACTTATACAGCCTTTTGAGAGCCTGAATTCTTTATCCCAGAACCTCTTTTGGCTCATGCACATTTCGTCCCAGATCTCCCTATAGAACCTAACCAAGAACACTATCTCTGAAGAGCTATGCATTTCCTTCCAAAGGAGAGGGCCCCAATGACCAACTCTCACCTCTTCTCAAAGTGAAGCACAACTGGAGGTAGGAAAGCTTGCCATAAACATCCAAGCATAAGGAGCAGATATTCTCTGAATCAACTTCAGATTCATTTCCAGGAGTCTTCGGGTGTGTAAATGAAGGGGAGGGGGACCGGAAGAACTCTCTGGCCCCTTCCAGCCCTGATATTCTATAGCTCCATGCATCAGATAATCACAGGTGCAGATAGACTTTCTCTCGAAAGAGTTTGGAGAAAAGGAGTTTCACTGCTATTTTTAAAAACCCATTTCAATTTTCCTTAATAAGCACTTTTATTATTCTTTTGTTAATGGAACTTGGAAATGCATAAACATTGGAGACATAAACTCCTGGATAGAAAGTATTAAAAGCTCCATTGCCCAGCTGCCTTAGCGCCTTCATGTCATTGAGTCATATGTAACTTGGGATTACAACGTCTAATAAGGCAATATCTCAAATGCAATTACTGTTGCTATGGCGAGGATCCATAAGTATGCATTACAGAGATTAGCAGCTCTTGCCAAAGAGTAGAAATATCTAGAAAGGGTAGACGACCACTAGAAAAAAATTCATTATCTAACCTCATTATTCATTTACACTGCAAAAGCCATTTAGGCACCCGATCTACTTTAATATTTTTATAAAAGGATATTATTTTGCTTACAATTGTTAGGCCAACAAATTAAAAATATTTAACTATAACGAATACATTAATGTTTTCTAATATATTCCTTGGAGTCTAATACAGTCTCAATCTGGCTTCCCATCTGCTTGCTTCTCTGAAATATTGCTATCTTGAATGACTGCTGTTGCTTCTTTTCCCTCTGATCAATTTAGAGTTTAGCACTCTCCCAGTTCCAAGGGGTCAGATCCTTTAAGATCACCCACTGTGATCCCAGTCAGGCCCATTAGGAGAGTCATGAAGTTCCAGGAAGAGCACTGAAGCAGTAATTTTCACAGTGGTTAGTGGCAGGAGTAGATGCCTAATTCATATCCATACTCCTGGAAGAGTTTTTGTTGTCAGCTACAATTTAGTGAGCACGTGCTACATGCCCAAAACTGTGCTAAGTGGCTTACATGCATCATTTCATTTAATCCTCCTGACAATCCCCAAGGTACGGGGTCCATTACTGTACCCGAGTCAGAGAAGCTAAGTCACTTATTCAAGTCCTAAGTAATACATGGTAGAACTGGGATTCAAATCCAGGTCTGTCTGACTCCATAACCCACACCCTACACACTGCGACAGATTAAACTATAATGCCCAATGTTCCGTCCTTTCTTTGTCCATGCCCCTTCCCCTGTAACTTGGCAGTTCCTCCCACAAAATATGAAGTGCTCTTCCCTGCCCTCCACCTCTGGGCTCGGCCACGTGACCTGCTTTGACTAATGGGACATGTGCAGAGATGACACAAGTCTAGGCTTGAAATGTGCTCGCTTGCACAGGTCAGCTTGCCATCTTGAAATTCTACGATTGCCAAGGAAAGCACATGCCCTGGCTGGCCCACTGGTTCCAGGAGGAGCATGAGAAATGTATGAACAGAGTTACCCAGCCACCCTGCAAACTTGTGAGCAAGCACTAAATGTCTTTTGTACTATATCAGTTAGATTTTGAGGTTGTTTGTTATGCAGCAACAGCCAACTGAAACAAATGCAATAGTTTATTTACTCTTGATTATCATAGATCTTCATCTGGGAGGAAACTGGGAGGAAACTCCCAACCAGAGTCTGGGAAGGAAATCACCCGGAAGGAAAGATTTATTCTCTTAATTCAGCATTTGCACTAATAGAACATTAATAAAATAAAGAAAACTATATAGCACACAGAAGACATCCCCTTCCTGCCATAATCTGATATCTGAAGACTTGTTAGCCCCATACCATTCATCCTGAGGTTCAGATACTTGACTTGATTAGCTCACGTGAAATCTTTGAGTCTGGCTTTGAACTCTGCAGAATTTATTCAATTCCTCTAGATATCTCCAAAGACACACATACACACACACACACACACGTTGCCCCACTAACCAGGGAGATAACTGTCAATCTGCTTCTCTGCCATTGCAAAGAGATTCAGGAAATGATCTGAGTGCAGAATCAGCCTGAAATAGATTGTGGGGACAGTAATTTTGACATTTCTTTTCTTCAGAGGGTCTTTTAGTGCAATGAGGAGAAGGGAGATGAGGAGGAAGTTGTGGGCTAAAAGGGAACTTGCTTCAGGGCAGAAAACAAGTGATATACATAAGGGGAAATCTAATGAAGAAAGAAGGAAAAACACGGTAGGGATCAGATCTGGCAAATAGAGTGCTAAAACATTCCTAATTCCATTGGCACCAATTGAAGTTGTAGGGAAGTTGAGGCTGCTGTTTACATCAAGATGTGAAGCAATTTCTACCGTGGCCTCCATCAGGAAGACGAAGCGCACAATCCCTTGATCAAATGTTAGACACAGATTAGTCAGCTGCTCCCATCCTCTCTACTATATTAGCCTCCCCAGCAGTCAGAGAAGCCCCTAACTTCTTGCATGCCATTCTTGCCTGCAGACCTGCCAGTCCCAAGTAGGTTGTTAGTCACTTGTTCACTCAACAGATCTTTCTCAAACGTCTACTACCTGGTAATCAAGACTGACACGGTCCCTGCCCTCATGGAGCTTTCAATCTAGTGGGGGAGCCAATTAGCCAAGCTATTTCCATAGAGTGCAATGCATGCTACTATCAGGTGATCAAAGGTGCACAAGAAGTGAGGACTTGCCGCAGGCTGGGTTCCTCCTGAGACATTTATTTAGGAGGTGAGCCTAAGAAAGACTGGTAGAGAACCGGGAGAGTGAGAGGACAGGGAAGGCCGGCAGGAAAGGGCCTGTTAACCCGACCCCCCGGCATAGCTCAGTTCTGCCAGGAACTCTAGGAGTCAGCGCAGACCGCAGCCACGGAGTTCTCCTATGTGAGGGTGAGGCGCGGGGTGGGGCTGGATATTTATAGAAATGAAACGGAGAAGTGATGGAAGCCGCTGCTGGAACCTGGGCCAGTGTGTGCCTTGGTGGTAAGGCTGAGGGGCTGGGGGGCTGCGGGCACCGGCAGGCCAGGCTTAGGGGTCTGGGGCGGCAAGGTCTCAGTGAGCCTTAGCTAATAGGTAGGACTTAGCCAACAAAGAGAAGAGGAGAGTGGGGGCAAGGGGGCTTCAGAGAGAAAGAGCAACTGTGCACAAAGGCTCAGGCTGCAGAAGGGCGTGAGCGTTTTAAGGAGATCAGTGTGGTCGGGAGGAGACAATAAAGGAGATAATGGTGACAGGAGGCTGGCCATGAAAGCAGAGGCTGGCTTAGGTGGGGACAGGCACAGGAGATTAATACGTATTATAAGATATGGTATCATTAGTCATAGAATAGAATATGATATGATATGACATAGTTGCAGGAATCAATGCTTGGTCTGCTCTGAGTACTGTCCTAAATAATTTATTATTCATATATTAATATTCATAAGATTAATTGAACCTACGAAATAGGTGCAATTATTTTTTTTTTAAGATTTTATTTATTTATTCATTCATTTTTTTTATGGGTAAAAATCAAAATTCTCACAATACATACAAACATTTGCAAAATGATATATAAATATATATGCATATATGTGTATTTGCTTACAAAAATGTTATTTATATATATATATATATATATTTATTCATATATCCCCCCCTTGCTGCTCGTGCTCGCTGGGTCAGCCAACCACGCCGTGCGGGCGGGTCTGCCCCCACCAGGAGGCCCCGGGAACCGACCCCAGGGCCCCCCATATGGCAAACGGGAGCCCCACTGACTGAGCCACAGCCGTCTCCCAAATAGGTGCAATTAAAATCTCCATTTTATATATGAGGAAATTGAGGCACAGATCGGTTACCTAACTTGCCCAGGCCACATAAGGGAGTGGCAGAGCTGGGTTCAAGCCCAGGCTCCTGACCACTGCACTCTACCCCCCTCATGTTATGTCCTTAAAATGTTATTAAAAAGGCAATGAACGATACCTAAAGGTTTTAAGGGGGGAATAATGTGCTCACATGGCTAATGGGTAGAGAAAAGACTGGCAAGGGACAGAAGTGGAAGCAGATGCAAGGAAATCGGGGTGGTTAGATGGACAGTGGTGGGAATGATGTGGAGAAAACGATTCCTGGGGGGAGCGGATGTAGCTCAGGTGGCTGAGCGCCTGTTTCCCATGTAGAAGGTCCTGGGTTCAATCCCCAGTACCTCCTAAAAAAATAAAGGATTCTTTTGTTATTTTTTTCCCTAGGACTCTGGGTCAGTGTATCCAGAGCCCTATCTTGCCCATCTGCCAGCCCAAAGAGGAGAACAGGGACCCCCAGGGTGGCATTTCTTTGAAAACTCCATTGCCCCTAGACTATGTTACCCAAGGCAAGGTGGGTGGTTTAATCCCTAGATTAGTTTACTTCATGTAATCCAAAGACCCCAACCAGCCTGCTCCCAACCATCTCAACAGGAAAAATGCTCCACTGGCCACAAGACTGACTGAATATAAGAGGAGGACAGAGCAGGGTTTCTCAACCCTGGCACCACTGACATCTGGGGGTGATAATTCTCTCTCATGGGAGATGTCCTGTGCATTGTAAGATATTTAGTAATAACCCGCCCCCCCACTACATGCCACTAGCACCCCCTTCCCTCAGTTGCGACAACCGAAGATGACATTGCCAAGTGACCTTTGGGGGATAAAATTGCCTCCATTTGAGAACTACCGAAATAGAGCATTACAAATTTGTCTCCAGTCCTGGACGACCATCTCCAAGATGAAGCCTTACCAGCGTCAAGAGAGAATCATCAATTCTGTGTAAAGAATAAAACCGAGCATCTTTGGAAGATTCGTATTTCAAGGGGAGCAAGTGCCTGGTACAGGTCTGCAAAGCTCCTGGCTAATGCCCATGGCAGGTGTCATCAATCAATTTCTGTCCTCTTTCCTTGCAAGCCTGAATGAGACCTCTGTCTTTCTCTCTGCAGCCCTGCAAGCAGCCCTCACCAACAGATCGAAGCTGGCATGGGAGAATCACGGCGCTATCGCCCTGTTGCTCTCTCTGCCATCCCTGCACTGAAGTTCACAGTTAGAGAAGGGTCTTTATTTTCCTTCTACCCCAACTCAGCTAATAGCTGCAACTCACTCCGTTCAGCAATGCACAGTGTCAATAATGGTCAACTGAGGGAGGGGACACACTCCCCTATAAAAGAGTGTCGGGATCCTAGGGAGTGTGTGTGTGTGTGTGTGTGTGATGGAACCCACCCCTCCTCATAACTCTGATGGTCCTGACACCCCCTCCCAGGCCCCAGCTGGGAATCACTGCGATAGACTGTAGACATAGTTCTCAGGAAGGAAAAAAACCTTCTTTACATTTGTTCTTTAAGATAACCTAAGAATGTTGCTTATGCATGGAGGATGTAATAAATTCAATTTTCTTAAATAATCCAACTATGGATTTAAAAATGTTTCTAACAGAACGCAATCTGAGTTATGACTGGATAGTTTGAAGACACTGCTGGCTAATGGGAGGTGAATCTTTCTCAACTCTAGGCTAGAATAAATTTGTCATGACACTCCTTCGCTGGGAAAGGGAAAAACTGCATTAGCCAGGCAGACCTAAAAGGAAAAAATCTCCCCTTCCTCGTTACCCAAATAGGTAGCAAGGGGGAAAGGGCTCAATTCCATGGTGGGAATGTAAGCTGGTACACAGTTATGAAGAATGAATTGTGCTTAAAGGAGGAAGGTCATGTTTAAAAGCAGGACTTAAATGCCTTCCAAACTGATACTACTCCACACCTGTTAGAATGATTAAAACCAAAACACAACAAAATGGCCAATACCAAGTACTAGTAACAGTGCAGAGTGCCGTGTACCCTCATACACTGCTAGGGGAATGCAAAATGGTGCAGCCACCTGGAAAGCAGTTTGGCAATTTCTCCTAAAATTAAACATCCACTTACCATCCAGCCCAGCAATTGAAATGAAAACCTATGTTCATACAAAAACCAGTACACAAATGTCTATAGAGGCTTTACTGATGATTTCCAAAAATTAGAAACAACCAAAACATCCCTCGGCTGGAGAATGGATAAACAAGATGCGGTATGTCCATACAATGAGATACTACTGAGCAATAAAAAAGGAATGAATGACTGATACATGCTACGACGTGGGAAAAATCTCAAATGCATTATGCAAAGTGAAAGAAGCCAGATTCAGCTGCAGTTAAGTCTTGATGAAAGTAAAACAGTGTGATCAAGAGGCACCCGAGGGTTTGATATATATGGAGCGGTCAGGGGGAGTGGCTCACAGAGGTAACACTGAAGTTGAGACCTGAGGATGAGAAGGAGCCAGTGGTGTGACGATCAGGGAAAACGGTATTCTAAATGGGGAGAAGAGCCAGCGCCAAGTCCCTAAGGCAGCAGCAAAGAGGACACACTGGAAATTCAGAAAGAAGGCCAGGGTGGTGAGAGTTCATGAGAGAGGGACAGACGGTGTTCAGAAAATACCCCTTAAATAGTACAAACGCTGAGAATTGTGAGTAAGGGGAAATCATGGAAGATGAGATTTATCAGAGAAGGCTTCCCGAAGGAGGCAGGATTTAAACTGAATAGAGGTGAGGGAGATGGACTTGGATCATGAGAGAAGACAGGGGAAGTCAGTTTAGAAAGAGAGAAAGAAATGTGAGCCAAATAGGGAAGCAAAAAAGGACCTGCTCTACACTTAAGTGGATATGTGGGTGGCAGCTATGCAGCATGCGTTCAAAACTAGCCACTGCCTTCCCAGTGGCAGACATTGCTAATCAAACAATCGAACAAAATCGATACTTTCCACCCGGCGCACTGTGAAGACCAATTTCTGAGACACCAGGATTTCAAAGAGAGAGTTTATAGCGAAGGAGGTCAGTGGCCTAAGGGTCCAACAACTGCCTCCCAGGACTGCAGTAATCTCAATAGTTTTACAATGTCCAGGCTTAGCAGTTTATGCTAATGCGTAATTGGGGTGGGGCTGTTCGGGTTCCTTCATTCATAAACATTAAGGGGCTGAACAGGATGGGGGGGTGGGTACAACATGGGTGGGGGGAGTTACAAGGTTACTGCAGTCACAAAACAATCATTATCAGAGATCAAGCATGTGGGGATGGGGCTAGAGAGTGGAGGGGTCAGTTACAAGGCTTTTCTTATGGATTTCAATAGAAATGTTTATATACAAGGGTAAGATCTGTCTGGACTAATCATCGACATAGCAGGTCTTAATTAGAAAATACCAAATACAAAGAGTGAGTTCGGTCTAGCCAGTTTCAGTAATTTCAGATATTAACCTTTGGCTATTTTATAACATACTGGAAGTATAAAAGGCATCCATGCAATGATTCAGTGACCCTAATTATTTGCTAATTCTTCACCCTTGCTAGAGCCTAAGTGTGGCCTCAATCCCCCATCATCATCCATCACTTCCAATCATTCCAGCGGCATACGAGGCAAAAACCTTTGAATTGCCCTGAGTTAATTACTGCCCAAGAAAGGCAGCCGGGGCAATCCCATGCTTTAAAAGAACTTGATTAGGCTTTTGTACTTTCTCACAGACAACTGCATCAAGAGCCTCTTACACAGCAAGATGCAAATGCAGCTCTCCCTTAAGTCCTACACAGCACAGACAGCCTAAACAAAGCAAGGCTTTGCCCCTTCTCTTCTCCCTGGAATGTGCTGATGACAGCAGCTCAGCCGCTCCCTTCCCAAGTGCATTAGCTCCTCACCTTCCAGGTTGAGCTCCTAATGGACATTTAAGGCCCTGCCTCGAGATGCACTGCCGCAGGGTCTGACGTGCCCTGTTGCTGGTGGGCCCTGCAGGGAAGGGCACACTGGACAGACTCTCAATGTTAATGACATTGACTGAGCCCAAGCACATCATGCACCATCATCCCTTGCTCCTCATATTAGCCCACAAGGGAGATGTTCTTTGATCCCCATTTTACAGATGAGGAAATCGAGGCACACAGAGGGAAGTTAGGCAGCTTGCTTGATAAATGCCAGGGACTGAATCCAGGTCTCAGCAACTGAACCAACCGGTCCTTCCTAACTACCTGAATTCTCTTATTTTTCATCCACACTCCCTCCCACCCCATCCTACAAACCAGCTTAATTCAAAATAAAGGGCAGAACTGATTTTAACTCAGCGCTACCTTATGCCATCACTTGGGTTATTTCAAACCGGGTGCCTGTCCCTTTTAATTTATTCACATGGCAAATATTTATCGAACATCTCCCATATGCCAGGCGCTGCCAGCTGGTGGGTCTCTTTAGTGACTTTATACCAGGAAATTCTTTTACTCTTGGAAGAACATGATTCCCGAAATGGGGACAAAGGCCCCCTTGCTTTTGGTAGCCTGCGTGTTTTCTGCAAATCTTACGGGATATTTCTCAAGGCAAATATTTTCCAAAACTATGGACTGAAACAAGCTTGGGTTGATGGTGGGGAAAAGATTGTAAAAGAGAAATGTACTTCCTTTTCCATGCACTGTTGATTTTACTGCAAATCCTTTCAGCTGCTTGATATCTGAAAATAACATTAAACTAGAGCTACATGGATCAACACGAATCACAACCACGATGATGAGTGAGAAAAGCTGATTGCAGGCAGATGCCTGTACTTATTATTTAAATAATGATGTGTAAGACAATATGTTTGTTTTGGGATAAATACATAAGAAATAAAAATAGAAATACATGTTATGGGAATTATAAGCACCAAACTTATGTGGGTTGCCCCTGGTGGGGGGTTGAGGGGCATATGATTGGGGAGGGGACTCCAATTGTTTGGGTAGCAAATTATTTCTTAAGCTGGACGGTCAGTACATAGGTTTCTGTTACATTGCTCTTTACATCTTTTTGTGTGCATGAATATTTTATATTGGACATTTAAAATAAGAATAATTGTAAAGTATACATCTTGATAAATCATGTGGTTTTCATTGGGTTGAGCCATAAGAAATTGCCTCCATTCAACCATTTTTGACCAACCAAGGGGACAATTTCATAAGTTCATCCACAGATTACAGATCTACAATGCATTAATTGATCCAAAACCAGCCTTTCTACTAACTCTCAGTCATAAATAGAAATAGAAAGTGGTGGGTTATCTATTGTGGGCTTATATTGTGTGTGTGTTTTCGTGAATACCAATTAGCTACAGCTTTCAGGGGACAGAACTAAAATTAATGTAGGAGTTAAGATGCACAGGGAAAATGGGAAAAGAAATATTGCAGCAAAAAGTGGACGAATGCGGCACCTCCTCAGCAAACCATGGCTTGTCACTCTTCTGGTCCGTACTGGGCAACAGAGCCCACACAAGGAAGCACCTAGAGTGAATGTCCTTTCTCCTTCCCCAACAACCTGAAGTCTGGTGAAGCAAAGTCTTGCCACTAAAACTATGAGAGAAGCTTTATTAGGAATCTAAAGAGCCCACTCATTTTTAAGGTGCTTGAGTAGATTTCCATGATCACACACATACACACACACATCTATTTATGTCAAGTCATGGAACTCACTCCAAGAACAGAGGAAGAATGAGAAAACGATATTGCCTTGCTCTGCTCTCACCCGCTTCTCAATTCTTTCCAACTGAGAGTTGTCTCCAAAGAGATGATCCCCTTTTTATTCTCCTCAAGGTCTTCAGGAGAGAAAAAGCAACGGACTTGTAGCAGAGGCAGAGAGGAAGGATTGTAGCACAAATGATCAACGTGAACACACTGTACTTGTAGACAGCAATTTAGGTTTTAAGACTTGAGTGCACATGAGAAAACTCTGGGAGCATGTCAGAAACACAAGCACCAGCCCCCACCCAGGTTCTGACTGAACAGGTCCAGTAAAGAGCCCCACACTGTGTGTGTTTTAAACAGGCATCCCAGACAATTCAGAGGCAGGGAGTCTACCCACCTCTCCAGGAGGGAATCTCTGTGGTGGGAGGGCCTGGCCACCCCAAGACCTGTCTGAATTCTCCTGAACTCTGTTCTCGGGCAAAGAAAGGGCAGTGTTGCCACTTGTTCGGAGTTCATGCTCAGCTGATTCATTGCATTTGCCAACCTACAGAACTGAGTTGTTTTCATTCACGTATCCATTTGTCAATTATTTATTGAGCATCTACTATGTGCCAGGTGCTGTGTTACAATAAGAATTTTTTAAAACTGCCAAGCATCCCTCCGTGGAGACATAGCACATAATTTATATGACTGCTTTACATATCTTTTTGCTGAACGTACATGGATCCCTTTTATTTTCTCTTCCGAAGGGTAAGCTTCAGGCAAAACTATTTCACTTTACCGACACCTGGAGCATTTGTACACTGAGAAAGTTCTCGCTTCTAGCCTTCGGGGCTTCACGGGTATGCCCTAGCGTCTGAGCTGGGCCCCGCCCAGGGACTGGATGGAAGCGGGGAGCAGCTCCTGTCTCCCCTCTTCCCCGAGTGCCCCTCTCAGTGTCCTTTGTTTGAACTTGGCCAGCCGGGACTTCCTGTGCTAAAATGGAAAGTTCCAGGAACCCGGGAGGAGTTGGTCGCCCTACCTATCCCGCACTCCCAAGGTGCTGTAGGAGGAGACAGGCACGTACGGTGAGCACAGAGCCTAGGGAAGCTCCTCTGCTATGACTGCAAGTATCTGGGTCTCAGTTTCCTCGTAGGGAAAGTGCAGGCTAGAAGCCCCCAAACCCACCGTGTTGCTGGAGGGTTACGTGGGCCTTCGTCCGTGCTGGGAACGCTCTCCACCACCTCTGGCTAACTCTCCTGCAGCTTGGGGCTGAAACCCCTCCCGGGATGCCCCCGGCCCGCCTGCGAGTCACCGAGCACAGGTGCTCAGGAAATACCTGTGGGGTGCACAGCGCCCCGCCCGGCACCGCAGAGTGAAGACTTCACAGGGCAGCTTGTGTATCATTCTTGAAAGGAACGATTATAGAGAGCACTTCCACAGCACGTGCCAGAAACACCTGGCGCGGCACACTGCTTGCCCTGTTTTTGAAAATCAGATGCAAGTCTCTGATGTCATCTTTGCCACACACACCCATCAATGCGAGCTGCAGGTAAGAGACTAAGGTGGGGGGGCTTATGGCCACAACAGTAAGGGAAATCCTTTGGCCAGAACCTCATGTAATGCATGTTTATTTTAATTCTCTGTATCATATATACCTAAACTCCACTACATGATAGTGAAAATCAAAGCTGTGATAGAAATTTTGTTTAGTTTCACATCTACATAATTCTGCATAGGACTCGGGTCTGGGAAGGAAAGGAAAATAGAAACAAAGGAAAACGAAAGTTCCTTGTGGGCCTGCCTGAGTCTCCCTCCCCGCCCCCTGCCCGCCCAGCACCTCATTTAGGTAGTTCTGTTTCCAGTTGAGGCTTCTGACCCCTGGACCACGTGAGAGCTCCTTGCGCCATGGAGAATGGACAGACAAGAGCTCATCTACCAACAAGGTCTTCCAGGCACAAGCAGTGCTCCCTGCCAGAGCACAGGTGCCAGCCCTGCTGAGCACTGCAGGAGACACAGCTGTCACTAGGAGTGTCCCCTCCTTTGCCTTCTCCATCCCCCACCGGGCCCAGCACAATGCCGAGCCCACGGCACATTCTCCACGAACGCTTGCTGACTGGGTAGATCCCTTACATCGAGGCATCTCGGCAGCGACCGGCCCGCCATCTTGGAGGCCAGTGCCAGCGCTGGCTGTATTTCTCCCCTCGCGACTTTGGAGCTGTGGCCATCCCCTTGGACGGCCCCAGGAGCTTCTGCACACCCTTTTCCTCCTGGCCTGGGAAGCTGCACCAATGCTACCCCAACTATACCTAGGACACAGGAGTAAATAAGGCTCGAATTGCCTGCGCGTCTTCTTGAGTAGATAAAATCTCTCTCTGCTCTTCCGTGTCCCTGAAGACCTGGTCACACTCAGGGTTTGCAAATACCCAATGATGTAACCAAGGTGAATATCATAATTGCTACACTTTATAAGTGCCAATTATGTGCTAGGCACAGAGCTAAGCAATATACGTATGTCCTCACTTATCCCAACAACCACTCCATCGGTGGTTAAAAACACAGGTTTTGAAATCAGACAGACCTGGGTTTAAATCTCAGCTCAGTGACCTTGGCAAGGGACTTAATGTCCCTAGGCTCCGGTTTCCTCACCTATTAAGGGGGTAAAAATATCTACTTGAAAGAGTTGTTGTGGGTAGTCAATGGCAAAATGCCTCTAAAAAAATCGTCACAGGCCATGCTTAGTTTATCACTGAGAAAGAAGAGGACGTTTAACCAGTTCAGAGGCTTATTAACTCACCTAAGGTCACACAGCTAACCAGTGCCAAATATAGGAGTCAAAGCAAGGCTTAGTTATTTATTTATTTTTTAAACTATTGTTTATTAGCACAGTAACAAATGCACAGTAACAAATTAAGTAGTCCACAACATATAACCAATCCACTGAGCAACTCCTATTCCACATCTTACAGTTACCAGCTTAAGGTAATTCACTACAGGTTTTCACAAGTTCTGATTCAAATCTTTAATCTTTTCACAGTAAAGTAGATTGGCATATAAAATAAAATACACAACTACTCATTTCCTATATGGTTTTTTATAGCCACGTGTCCATTTTACATGTATGAGATGACAGTCTCTAAAAACTCTGTATTGGGAAAACAAATTCCAATTAAAAAAAAAAAAAAAAGGTGTAGTCTTGGAAGGACTTTACATAAATGGCCATGTGTGTAACCTGTACAAAATTAAGCTGTTTTAAATTTACATACTCTAAGGAACTGAACCCAAATGTACATTCTTTTCTGTACTACATTTCAGCTAATATTGCAGAACTAATGACAGTTTTAAAAGAGGCTATTACCAGTTCTGTCTACTGTAGCAAGATACCGTAAGTTACAACAAAATCTTGGGAAATAAGACTGAATAATATCTGCTATAGAAATACCCTACTCTTTACCAACTCCCACCCTCCCCCACCCCTTCAAAATCATAAGCAGCTCTTTTCTGTGACAGACAAATAATGTGAATTGTGAAAACCCAATTTATGTAGCGTATCTCTTGGTCCACTGTCTGGCCATTCTGTCATGTTCTGCTCTGTTGGTCATACACTGAGTGGCAATACTTCCCACCAAGGTATCGGCAGGATTGCAGTCTGTAAGAAGTGAGCAGATAGAGAGGAGGACTTTGGAAATAGTTAGTGCCGGACTCCAATTATCTTTCAATATGTCCAAACAAATAACTCCTTGGCTGTTAATATTACAGTGATAGATTCTTGTCCGAAATGTAACCTTTGGAGGCTTGAAGGGATATTCTGGTGTAAAAGGGATATCAAGGAAGAAAACGCCACCCTCGTACCTGGATCCTGGAGGCCCTAGAATGGTTGATCTCCATTTTCATAGATGTTATTGCCCTTAGGACCAGCACTGCAGTTAGGTGGAGGGTCTAAAGTGATGTCGGCAGGTTGCTTCTGAATCCAGTGCCGGGGCAGGGGCCCCGCAGCCCAGGCCGCAGGGCGAGTCCCCTCAGGCGGCAGCCCGGGCCTCCCCGCCCCCACGCTGCATGCCCTAGTTATTTTCAAATGCTTCTCAGCACCAGAACACTCTCTTCAGACATCTCACACCCTGAGCATCTGCTTACCCCCTCTGTACAGCCCCACTCTCAGGAAGCTCAAGGGAACCCCGAGGGTGCCAAGGCATATTGTTCGAAACCCCCTGCCCACTCCACTGCCTCTTGGGAAAGCAGAACCTTCTCGCAGAGCATCAGCGTGGCTTGTTGGGGTCTCCAGCGTCTCAGGAGAAGCCAGCTGCTGCAGCGTGTCCTCCATAAACTGTGACTGCCCGAAGGACTCTAAAACCTGTGCCTGAGCAAGCCTAAGCCTGTTATCAGCTTTCAGGATGTGAGACATCCTCGGGCCTACAAACCCCAATCCCTCCCTCTGTAAAACTGAGCGCTGTAAAGTTATTGTTGAACATTTTCTTTCCCTAAAAAATGCAAAGTAAACCAGGAAGCTAGCAGGTCTCAGCCCCAGGCTTCCCCTGCAAATGCATCTCCCGTCAGTGAGTCCCTGTGCTCCACCCATGCTGCCTGGCTGTCCTTAGCCAAGCTCCTCAGCGTCTGAGGCCTGCCCACCTTCTCTTCCCCATTTGGAAGGGACATACATTATTTGGGGCTGTTCTGTTCTCCCTATCCTGGCCTAAGGAGCCAGATTTCTTTTCTGTTGCTTGCAAACAAGAATCCTGAGCGAAATATTCTACCTAGAGCACTCATCCACCATCTTTAGCTAAATTTCTACTCATCACGCGAGGCTCAGTGCAAACGCCCCTTCCGAAAACCTTTCTAAGTCCCCTGGCTTGGGCAGGTGTGCCCCTGAAGCAGATCCTGTGACAAGGCTTTTGAGTTTAGATGGTGATCCCAGCAAGCACCAGCAGTGGAGTGGGGAAGCAGAAAGAGAAAGGAAGGAAGACAATGAAGGGTGCATTCTTGAGCAGATTACCTCTGTGGGCAATTGTGGCTCAGGTGCACTGAGGAGCTCTGGGGCCTGGTATAGAGCACAGCTCACAGTAATCGCACCTGAGGGGCAAGGAAGCTGGGCTATTTGTCCTCCAGCTCTGTTCGTCACTGGTTGAGGGCTGTGGCTGGAGGAGGGGCGGGGGTGAGGGGACATCACCTCTGTAGTGCTGCCACCCGACCCTACATGAGGGTCCAGGGAAACTAAGCTCCTTGCAGTTGGATGCCATTGGCACACACTAAAATGGTTAGTGCCCAGGGGTTATTGGAGAAGCACTAAAAGTGTCTGCCATCGTCTCCGTGGCTGTTCTCTCATTTTAGTCTATACTTTCCCTTCATAACATAGCCTAACGGTCGGGAAATTCACAAATTTATTTCTTCAATGCCTGTTTCTCCCCCAAAACTGGAAGCTCCATGAGGTCAGGGACCATGTCTGTCTTGCTCCCAGAGTCTAACACAGCTCTCGATTAATATATATTGAATAATTGAACAAAGGGACAGATGGATGGATGAATGGGTGCATGGGTGGATGAACACAACTAGCTACTCTTTTAATTCTAAAATGCTTTTGAGGCACCAAAAGTTTACCAACAGGGTTTAGGAGAGGAATATTACCCCCTAAACTATAAGCATCAGTTGTATGACCCCTGCCTCAATTTTAATTAAAATGTGAAAAGAAAGCACACTTTTAAATCAAGCTCTCTAAGTTTCTTCTCTATCCATGAGCACCCACGGTTTTCAAAGAATATCACCTCCCATGAGATGGAATTGGGTTCTACTTTTTCACATATGATTTCCTGTGTGTCTAGATCTTGTTCTGATTTGATCATTGTATTAGCCATAAACGAGTTTATCAAGTTGACAAGCCAGGGTTTATTGTACCATCAAACTATAAATGTCCTTGTACAAATTATTTTTCCCTTTTTTGCATTTCCTTAAAATACATCCCCAGGTATAGAATTACACTCACAGAATAGTTTGCAGAAATTTCTCATTTCCCCAATATCTATTTCTCTTTGTTCCGTAATAGTAATTTACCTGGACACATGGCAGTCTGGGATAAATACTACATTTCCCAGACTGCCTTGCAGCTAAGTATGGTCATGTGACCAATTCTGGTCAATGAGATGTAAGCAAAAGTGATGCATGCAACTTCTGAGTCATGCCCTTAAAGAAAAGGCAAAGATCCTTACCTTCCTCTTTTCCCTTCTAACTTTCTGGGAAGGGCTTGTGAATGGGTTCCTGGTGGTGGGATTCCACTTCTCCTTGGATAGAACTGCTGAGCTCAGGAATTTCTCTCCTCTCCACCATGTTAACAAACCTCTGTTCTCCTGTCCTCCAGTATCATGGAGCTATGCCTTAAAAAGATAGAAAGGAAGGGAGTGAAGAGAAGGGTATCTCGTGGCCAGATTACACCCCTCTCTCTCCAACCTCAGATAGTCAGGACCACAGCTCATTTGAGGTGGAAAAGGAGGAAGGAGAGATTTAAATTAAAATTTTTTTTTAACATTTTGAAATATTATTATTTTTACATTAGCAACATTACAGGATTACAGATAATTCATGAAAAAGTACAATGTGCACATATACTCTGCTATTGATACTTTGTATTTGTGTGGTACTTTTTTTTCATATTTTAAAAGATGCTTAGTTTACATAGATGTTATACAAATAAATTAAATTTCATATTTCAGTTTTGAACTAGCCTGGACTTTTAATAACATAAAATGGCCAGAAAGTTGGGGGATCTGCCTGAGGATGAAAAAAATGGATTTTGACAATGCTCTGCTGAAAGCAGTGATGGGATAAAAACAAAATCTTTCTGTTATTTCATCCTATGTTTCAGTTATCTACATGATAATGCTGTGTAACAAAAACCACAAATAATAAACATTATGGCTCACACACCTGGGGGCACCTGAGAGTTGCTGGGCTCAACTCTCCCTGTTTCTCATTTTCCTTGGGCCACCAACTAACTTGAGTATATTCTCAAGTTAATGGCAGAAACTCATAAGGCTTCTTGAGGTGCAGGCTCAGAACTGGCACATTGCTTCTTCCACCTCATTTTATTGTCTCAAAGAAGTCACATGGCCAAGTTCAGAGCCAGAGTGGAAAGGCCCTGCAAAATTAGACGGAAAAGGGAGTGGCACAGGGAGGGGGGAAGAATTATGGCAATGATTCAACCTACCACATCCTACTAAGTTGAGCCTGTTTAATTAACCTGTTACCAAAGTTTAACCTTTTCTTTAGATCAGGACTTATCAGGTCCTTTAATATTCTAAGAAGCACTTCAACTCTCCAGTGTGCATGTGCCACACTTGTGTGACAGAATAATTTGTTCAGGTTCAGCAGAGAGTTTGGCTCAGCTCTTCTCCCCTCTCTTCCTCCTCTTCACCCCTCTTTGCTCAGCAGTTCCACAGTCATCCTTTATTCTAGTCCACTGCTGCATAGCACAGGGAAAATGGCCTGAGGGCTGGAGACTTGTTCCCTACCAGCTGTGTGAGCCTGTGCATGACACTTAATCTCCCTGAGGCTCAGTGTCTTCATCTATGAAACAAGGGCAATATGCCTGCCTCAACCTCCCTAGGGCTCATCAAATTAGACCTTCTGGGTAAAAGTGGTATGTGAGCACGGTAATAATTCTTGAAGCTCCTGAGCAGTTCTTCCCAACGCTGGGCTCTGCCCACAGTTAACTGTAAGAAAACTTATTGCAAGTCTTAAGAGTTGGGCCGTTTTCTTTAGCTCTGACATGGGGTAGGAAGGGGAAGCTATTTCTCTTTGTTTGGACAAGAAGTGGAGAGTGGGAAACGTTGGAGGCATGGGGAGGGAAAAATAGGTCCTAGAATATTCTGGAAAGTTGGCATGGCATCTGTCTGTAAAGTGGAAAGGGAACAAAAACAAAGAAATGCTGAAACCGTGCCAGCTCATCTGCATCCAGTGGCAACTTCTGTCCTCCAGAATTTTCCAGACAAAGGCAGCCTGGTTGGTATTCGGGTGATGACCATGCCTGCTAAGCCATCCTGCCCTGGTCCCAAGGGGAGTTCCCGAACTCTCTTCTGTTTTGCTCTTGATCCCAGCAGTGGTTGGGGGAGGGGGGCCCACGGTACTTTTGTACACTTTGCTGCAGTTAATGTACTCTTAGCCCAAACTAGTTCAACTCGTTGTTGCGGGACTCCAGACCCTAACACAAGGTTCTGGGTGGATGCTGATAAGATAGGAAACGTGACAGTGAGCTCTTCCATCTTGGTTTTCCTTGCTTCTAACACCACATCTCTTTGCTGTGTTTCATTATTATTTCTTTGCCCTGTGGTCTGTGCCTGACTGTCCTCAGGTTTAGGAGGGACATTGGGGTTCATTCAGTTAAACCACAACATCCTGCCCTCTCTACAACTCCCCAGTCCAAAGGGGGAAATCAACCAACTACATTTTGACTGGCATCTTTCCAGACTCTGCTGAAATACCTCCAGTGACAGAGAGCTCACTCTCTCTCGAGGCAGTGCCTTCGGAAGCAGGAGAGCTTCAGATCTTATCCCACCTTCCCATTGCTCCATTGGTCCTGATTCTGTTCCCTGAGACCCCACAAATGTCATTCCCTCTTATGACTGTCCTTTGGATAGATGAAGGCAACTACATGTCTCATCTCTGAGAAATTTTAAGCTATCAGGCATGATCTTTTCCAACTTCCCACCACTACCTGATTCATATCCCCATCCATTGGCGTACCTTTCCTTACATCTGAAGAGTAGAACGGCCTCTCCTTCTGTTTGAAGCTTGCCTTTCTACTTATGCCCTGACTACATCTACTCTTGCCTTCTCTGTGACCTTGGAGACTGAACTGGACTTGGGAATCAATAACAAGAAAAGAGGAAAAGGTCACATCCAAATTACTGGCATAAGAGATGGAATGAATGGTGAAGCCGCCAATGGGAAAGGGAAGACAGGAGAAGAAAGGAACAGGTTTGAGAGGGAGATGATGAGTTCGGGGTGGTAATGTGTTGAATTTGAGGAGTCTGGGGGATAGCCAAGGGGCAATGTCTAGCAGATGTCTGGACATGAGGCTTTAAGCTTGGGAGGGAGGTTTGGGCTGTGGAAGGAGATTAGAGAATTATCAGCGTAGAGAAGGTGGATGAACATGAGAAGGGATAAGATTGCCAAGAGAGGGTGTGAAGAGTGAGAATATCAACAAGCCAAGGATAATATTTGGGGGAACATCAACTTTAAAGAGGTAAGTGGAGGATGAGACAGAGGTGGAAAAGGTACAAGGAAAACCAGGAGAATTTAATGAAATAAAAGCCAAAGGAGTAGAAAGTAAAGAAGGAATGGCAATCAACCATGTCAAATGCAATGGCAAGGGCGAGCAAAGTAGCAAATGGAAAATGTCCAGCAAACTTGACTATTAAAAGACCAGGGGTGACCTTAGAGAGTGAATTTCCTATAGAGGAATGGGGGCAGAAACCAACCACAGTGGGTGAGAAAAGGTTAAAGGGAGTGGAAGTGGAGACTGAAAAAATAGATTTCCCTTTTGAGAAGTTTGTTTGAGAATAGGGGGCATTTCTAACAGTGGTTTCTGACTTAGGGTCAAGGTGTGGTGGGAGGCTATAAGGCTAGAAAAAAATGCTCTGAAAAAACTCTCCCCTCCCTCGCCAACCTGCGGTGCCTAAAAGAGCAGTCATTATATTAATAACTCATTCAAGATTTATTATTTTAGGGAAATGGCTTGTTCTCCTTGGAAATGTAAACAGTCTGAACAGGCGTAATATTCGCTCAATGAACATTGATTGAACTCTTCCTAGGCACCAGGCATATTGCTAGGCACTGGGGGGTAATGAAGTGAATAAGATACGGCAGTGAAAGTGATTGCTACATTCATTTCTGCAAGTCCTCATGAAAATGCCAGAAGACCCTTCAGCTCCTGGAAGTATATGTGGATTTTCTTTAATGCATGTGTGATATTTTATTTTCCACTTTTTATATCAACCTTATTTAAATATAATTTGCACACAATACAATGAATAGATTTTAAGTGCACAGTTGGATGAATTTTGATGTGTAACCACCACCCCAATCAAGATAAAAAACATGTCCATTACCCTAAAAAGTCCTCTCATGGATCTTTATAGTCAAATCTACCCCAGATAATTGCTGATCTGCTTTCTGGCATTATATATGTCTTGCCTTTTCTATAATTTCATATACATGGAAATATATTCTTTTGTGCCTGACTTCTTCTGCTCAACATTGTGTTTTTGAGATTCATCCATGTTATCGTGCACATCAGTACGTTATTCCTTTTTATTACTCAGGAGAATTGCATTGTATGGATATACCCCAATATGTTTATCCCTTCACACACTGACAGACATGTGGGTTGTTTCCAGCTTTGAGTAATGAGTAAAGCTCCTGTGAACATTCCTGCACACGTCTGGTCAGGTGTTCTCATTTCTCTTGGATAGATATTTAGATACGATACTGCCGGGTAATAAGGCAAATGTTTAACTTTATAAGAAACTGCCAAACTGTTTTCCCAGATCTCTGTACCATTCGCACCATGATGGGTGAGTGTAACCGCTGGGGAATTTGATGTAATCATGAGTTCCAAAAATATAATTGGATCATGCTTGTAAACTGATCTGTTAATCTGGGCATGATTAAGTTATGATTAGGGCGCTGACTGGGCCACGTCAGTAGGGCGTAGAGCCCCACCCCTTGGTGGGTGGGGAATCAAATATAAAGGACAAGGCAAAGGAAAGTTGAAGCAGTCTTTTGAGAAGAAGTTTTGATGTTGGAAAGAAGGCCCCAGGAGAAGAGAAGCAAGCCGTTCGCCTGATCGTCTACAGCTGACCTTGTGGAGGAAACAGGAGCTAAGCCCAGAGAGAAACGCAGCCCCGGGAAGAGAGGAACCCCAGAAGCCTGAACCCTGGCAAACGCCGGCAGCTGTCTTGCTCTAACACGTGGCAATGGACAGTGGTGAGAGAAGAAACTTAACGCTTTATGGCCTGGTATCTGTGGACTTCTAACCCTAATAAATACCCTTTATAAAGACCAACCCATTTTTGGTATTTCACATTAGCACCCCTTTGGCTGACTAATATAGTGAGAGTTCCAGTTGCTCCTCCTGGTCATTAACACTTGGTATTGTCCGTTTAAAAAACCACCCCAGTCAGTGTCAAGTGGCATCTCACTGTGGTTTTGATTTACATTTCCCTAATCATTAATGATGTTGAGCATCTTTTCATGTGTTTTTTGGACATCTTGTCTCTTCTTCGGTGAGGTGTCTGTTAAAATCATTTCTCCATTTTTTAATTGCTTTGTTTTCATACTATAAGGTGTTTATGGATGTGTGTGTGTATATACATATTATATATACGCTATATATACATGTCACTTATCAGCTATATGTTTTGTAAATATGTTCTTCTAGTAGTCTTCTCATTTTCTTAACAGTGACTTTCACAGAACAGAAAATTTATGTTTTTATGAAATCAAATGTATCAAAAAATTATTTTATGAGTCATGCTTTTTGTATCCTATGTAAGAAATCTTTGCCAGATTCAAAGTCTCAAAGATTTTCTCCTATGTTCTCTTCTACAGGTTGTAGAGTTTTAGGTTTTACATTTAGATCTATAATCCGTTTTGAGTTTGTGTTTGCACATGTCTGATGCATGGGTTGAGGTTCATTTTTTTGCGCATGGATATCCAAGTGTGCTAGCACAATTTGTTGAAAAGATTATCATCTCTACATTGGAACTTTGTTCAAAATTAACTGACCACATGTGTGTGGCTCTATTTCTCAACTCTACGCTATTCCATTTATCTATGTGGCTATTCTTTTGCCGGTATCACGTTGTATTGACTGCTGTAGCTTTATAGGAAGTCTTGAAACCAGATAGTGGGAGTCTTCCAACTTTATCCTTTTTCAAAATTGTTTTGGCTACTCTGGATCCTTTGCATTTCCATAGATTTTTTAAAATTAGCTTGCTATTCTCTTTTTTAAAAATCTGCTTGGATTTTTTTTTTTTTTTAAGATTTTATTTATTTATTCATTTATCCCCCCCTTGCTGCTTGTGCTCGCTGGGTCAGCTAACCACGCCGTGCGGGCGGGCCTGCCTTCACCAGGAGGCCCCGGGAACCGAACCCAGGGCCTCCCATATGGTAAACGGGAGCCCCACTGATTGAGCCACAGCCGCTTCCCTGCTTGGATTTTGATTGGGATTACTTTAGGTTTGTAGATCAATTATTGGAGACTTGGCATCTTAACAATACCGAGTCTGCCAATCCATGATATGGAATATCTCTGCGTTAATTTAGGTTTCCTTTAGTTTCTCTCAGCAATGGTTTATAGTTTTCAGTATACAGCTCTTACACATATTTTGTTAAATTTATTCCTAAGATTTCATGCTTTTGAAGTTATTATAAATGGCATTGTTTTTAAATTTCATTTTACAATTACTTATTGCTAGAATATAGTAAGGTGATTACATTTGGTACACTGACCTTGTATCCTGCAACCTCGCCAAATTCTCTTATAAACTCTTTTTATGGATACCTTATTATTTTCTACATAATGATCATGTTATCTGAAAAGAAAGACAGTTTTACTTCTTCCTCTCTGAACAGTTTGCCTTTTGTGTGTGTGCGCCTTATTGCAGCAGCTAGGACCTCAAATATGATGTTAAATAGAAATAGTGAAAGGAAACCTCCTTGCTCATTCTCATTTTAGGGGGGAAAGCTTTCAGTCATTCATAATTAAGTATAATATTTGTTGTACAGCTTTCATAGCTGTCCTTATGAATCCTTTTCTTAAATCTTTAATAATGTCACTATTCATATTATGAGGTGTGTATTAGCCAGGTGTCTCCAGGGAAACAGAACTGGCAGGAGATTTCTGTAAATATTTTGAGATTTTATAGATTATCTCACGTGACCATGGGGATGCACAAGTCCAAATTCCTTAGGGCAGGCTGCAAGACAGGAATTCCAATGAAGGTCCTCAATGAATTCCCCAGGAGAAGCTGGCTCGCTGTAGTAGAGATGGAAACGGTCTCTTCTGACTGCCAAAATCATCACTTCTCCTTTTAAGGCCTTCAGCTGATTGGATGAGACAGCTCTCGTTGCTGAAGGCCATCTCTTCAGTTGATTGCAGATGTGATCAGCCATAGATGCAATCAACTGATGATTTAAGTCTGCAAAATGTCCTCATAGTAACAATTAGGCCAGTGCTCGCTTGACCAAACCACCAAGCACCATTACCTGGCTGACTGTCACATGAGCCTAACTATCACAAAGGGTGAGCATACATTTTATAAAAACAGCAAAAATAAAAAAACAGAAGAGTAATTCCTAATCCCACCAGTCTCAATCCTCCAAGATAACTACTGTAATTATTTGGGTTATATCCTGGCTGAGCAAGATACAAACAGAGCAAGGGCACGACAGAGGGAGAGGAGGGCACAGAGAACACGATGAATTTAAAAAGAAACATTATCTAGCATTTAAAAGGAAAGCCTCTTCAGTTATCCAGAGCTACCAATCTTTTAGATAAAGGAGTTTTCCTCTTGCCCTGGAGTTTTAATTGAGCTCTGTCTGTTCTGACTTGATTGTCTTCTCTGTAGGCAGAGGCAATTGAGAGCCTGAGCTTCAGGGTCAGACCCATCCGAGGTCACACCTTCACTCCAGTTCTTACTACTGTGTGGCCTCTCTGAGCCTCCACTTGCACATCTGTGAAAAGGGGATGAAATCAGCACAGGTCTCACAGGGTTATTAGACATGAGATGTAACATATTCAGCCCTTTGCCTGCATGTAGTAATTCCTCCATGAACATGAGCAGTTACTGTGTGTCTTTGGGTCAATATCCTAATCTTTTGGACTCTGTAATGTGGAAATACTACCACCCGCTTCTCAAGATTATGTGGAAGTGAACGGAGAAAGTGAATATCAAATATATAGCCACGTAAAAAGACCGGTGAACACGCAGAGGACTCTGAAGCTGCTTTAAGTAAGATCCATGTTCTTTCCTTTCAGTCAAAATAGATTTCCCTGAGAACTGCAGCACTTTCTCTTTTTTTGATAAACTTCTGAGATTGGTCTATATTATTCTGGATAGACTACAGTCTCAATCTTTTAACAAAGATTAATTTGTTTACTCTGAAACGAAAATCTCCATTTTTTTTTTTCCTTCTAAAATTGTTACCCTTCTCAAATTAAGTCCCGAAATGAAACGGTGCTTGGCGAGCCACCCGGTCCCATGAATTTTGATTACAAGGCTGTGCAGCAGCAGCAGCAGCAGTTATCTGAAAAATACTTAGCCCTGATCCTTGTCTATGGATTAGGGGTGCCAAATTTACCGAATAAAAATACAACACTTTCAGATAAACAACGACAAAATCTTGTATAAGTATGGCCCATGCAATATTTAGGACATACATATACTAACAAAAAATTATTGTTTATCTGAAATTCAAATGTAACTTAGAGTCAAGTATTTTCTCTAGTTAGTTAGAGTATTTCATTCTCTAACTGCATATCAAATTTCTAACAAACTGGAGGGTATGAGAACTCAGACTGGAAAAAAGCAGCATACACAGAATGCCTTTTGGATTTTACGGACGTTCCTAGGCACTTTAGATACTTTTCCTCGTTTACTCTTCATACACACGTTTTTTCAAGAGCCCTAAGGGTCAGCATTATCTCCCACTTTACAAATGAGGAAATTGAATCTGGAAAAGATCCAGTAGCTTGTCTCAAATCTAATGTAATTATCTAGGAAAGCTTCATGGAAGGAGAAACCATGTCAAGCAAAAACAATGAGCGAAAGGAGAGGGTCCAGGAGGGAGAACGGCTTGTCGTGGGGATCCTGGGTGTAGGAGAGAGGACACTTCCAACCCGAGGACCTGCCGGAGTGCAACTTGCCGCCTTCTCCACCTTCACTAGTGAGCTGCACCTCGGCGCTCCCCTAGTTTGCTGGCTCTTGTGCTGTGGTTCCCTCTTCCCTTAGCTCTCCACTCCTCTTCCTTTCCCATACTGCGGCATGATCATTTCACCTTGATGGTCAGCCGGTGGTAAGACAGCATTCGAAGGAAAAGAGAGGTCTCTCTTGGGCCTCGAGGATAACTAAGTCACTTACCTCTGAGAGGCCTTTGTGGGGCTATTAACCAAGCTAACTAGTAACCAAGTGGAACGAGTGGCTTTCCCATTTGTCAATGCCCCTTGGGTACATAAAATCTCAGCTAAGAGATGGAGTAGCTGGGCCAAGCAGGATACAGGCTCTCCGTGGACCTCAGCTAAGAGATGGAGTAGCTGGGCCAAGCAGGATACAGGCTCTCTGTGGACCTCAGCTAAGAGATGGAGTAGCTGGGCCAAGCAGGATACAGGCTCTCCGTGGACCCCCCACTAAGTTCCACCCAACAAGAGACAACACCCAATAATAGTGAGCCTAGTCTAGGTGGAGAGGAGCACTAAAGGACAGAGAGGCACAGAAGCACCCTTTGCAGGCAAAGAAGAGATACCCAAGGCATCTGACCAAGGCAGCAGCAGTGCTAAGAAGGCAACATGCTAACAGAAGCTTGTTCACCAACTGATAAAACACTTTCAGCTTCAAGAGGAGTTTTCCTACAAAATTGGATACCAATTAAGAGGCCAATGCAGGAGACCTGGACTTCAGTCAATAAATATTTACTGGGCATCTCCTAACTGTTGAGCACCAGTGCAAGGCAGTATTCTAGAAGTTGAAGATGCCAGTGGAGGGCATGGGTGTGGCTCGGGTGGTTGGGCATCCATCTCCCATATGGAGGGACCTGGGTTCGATCTCCAGGACCTCCCAGTAAAATAAAGAAAAATATAGAAGGTGCACGGGCCGCCAGGCCCCACGAGTGGGTGCCCCCCCAGGCCCTGCGAGCAGGTGCGCCGCCAGGCCCCGCCAAGCCACGCAGCAAGATGATGACATAACAGGAGAGTGACACAAGGGAGAGCCAAGACGAGACGTGCCAAAAAACCAGGAACTGAGGTTGCGCAGGTGGCAGAACGCCTCTCTCCCACATCGGAGATTCCCAGGATTGAATCCAGGTGAAGACAAGAGGAGAAGGATGAGAAGAGACGACAGAAAACAGACACAGAGAATTGCCCAGCGAATGGACACCAAAACAGCAAAAATGGGGGGGGGGAGGTTAAAATGGATAAAGGCAAATAAATAAATAAATAAACGAATGAATAAAAAGTAAGTGGGGAAAAAAAATGCAGTAGAGAGCAAGACATGGTCCCTGATCTCCTGGAGCTTACATTCCAATGGGGAGACAGACAATTAGCAAATAAACAATAAAATAAGTGAGATTATTTTGGTTGGCAGTAAGTGCTCAGAAATAAATAAAGCCAGATAATGGGATGGCAGGGGACAGGGGTCCATGATTAGAAAAGATAGTGAGGAAAGGCGTCTCTAGCTTGGGCTGAGGCCTGCAATATCAGAAGCAGCCAGCCATGCAAAGAGCTGGAGGGAAAGCCCTCCAGGCAGAGGAAAGAGTAAATAAAGGGCTGGATGGGATGACAGACAGGGCATGTGGCTGGCGCAGAGTGAGTAAGGGGGACAGAGGAAGAGGTTGAGGCCAGGGAGGTGGGAAAAGGCCAATTACATAAGGTTCTGCAGGCCATGGTAAGCAATGTGAATTTTATCCCAAGTGCAATGGTGAGCCTTTGGATGAAGTGATAAGTGAAGACAGCAGTGGGGAAAGGGTACAAAAGTCACTTCTAAAGAGGAGAAGACAGGGCTTTTTGACAGGTGGGAGGTGAGGGACCCAAAAGAAGTACAAATCCAAGGTGACACCTTGTCTTCCAGCTACAGTGACAGCTGTGTGATGCTCGTACTCTCTGCTTCTGATGTCAAAACCCATATAAAGTCAAGGTTGACACCACCTAATGGGTCCCGGAACCGCCGGAGACAGTACGTACAAACCAAGAAGCTGCTGAAGAAACGTCAAGGGCAGATTCAAAAGTGAACCCCTGAACAGAATGGAGTTTAGCACTTATTTTTTTTTTTTTTTTTTTATGGGTAAAAATCAAAATTCTCACAATACATACAAACATTTGTAAAATGATATATAAATATATATGCATATATGTGTATTTGCTTACAAAAATGTTATTTATATATATATATACATATATTTTAAGAGGTGCTTAGATTACCTAAAATATTACACGGAACCCACTGGGATTCCCATGTTGCCTTATTTTTAAACTCTGAGCAGGAGTCAAAAAGCCATGCTGCTTTCCCTCTTCTGAAGAGACAAAGAGCAGTCCTGCACTAGACTCAGGAATAGAGGCCAAACAGAAGGGCGACCAGAAACCAGACTTTCCCTGGTCTTGTCACGACCGAGCTCTTTCCATTCATTTATGTCTTCCTGTGTGCTCTCAGCTGGTCAGCCTTGGGGGGAAGGGGGAGGCACAACAGTGCATGAACGGGTGTGCCCGTGTAGGACATGGACTTGTCTTCATACTCTACAAAACCAACTCAATGACCAGAGATTATGTTTCGTGATAACATGGTGGCACAAAGTGAAAAAAAAGCAGAAGGATAGAAACAAACTGGGGCAGAGGCTGCAGTTAAAAGGACACTTTCAAGTGTAACCTGGGGACAAATCACAGACCTCATTTCTTCCAATTCAGATTCAAGTGGTCTTTCTTCTACCCACCTGGTGAAAGTCATCGAGGTATGACAAGCAGCTTTGAGACGAAGCATAGAGGCTTTGAAATCAGACAAATTTGTGTTCAAACCTAGGCTCTGTCCCTCCCTTCCTGTGTGGCCTTAAATAAGTCTCTTAATCTTGCGCTGTTCCATGAGGTAGTCACCAGCCCCATGCGCCTACTGAGCACTCGAAATGTGGCTAATCCACACGGAGACGAGCTCCAACTGTAAAACACACACTGGATTTCAAAGACAGTGTGAAAAAAAGGAAGTTAAAGATCTCAGTCATAATTTTAATATTGGTTACATATTTAAAGTGATAAAACTTTTGATATATTGGGTTAAATGAAATCTATTGTTCAAATTTATTTCTCCTGTTTCTTTTTACTTTTTTATTGTGGCTGCTAGAAAATTCGAAATGACCTGAGTGGCTTGCATTATATTCCGACTGGATGGTGCCATCTTAACTTGCAGAACCTGTTTCTCATCTATACAATGGAACGCTGGTGTCCGCCAATTGATATTGTTTGGGGAATTAAATGAGATAAGCACTTAGAGTATTTGGAACTCAGTAGGCAGGCAAAAGTAGAATCTATCCTGTTACTATTTTCAGCTACCAAGCATTATCTCACTTAATCCTCAAAACAGCCTTTGGAGGCAATTAGAATTATTCCCATTTTGCCTATGAAAATATGAAAACTAAGAGAATGGAAATAATTTGTCCAAAGTCACATGGTATCCTAATGAGCAAAGAGTCATAAGAGAATAATTAAAGGTGTTAAAAATAATAGATAAATGACACTAAGGTATTCAGTGTTCACCAAAAGGGTATTGTACTTCTTGTCATGGAAATATGTTCATAATGGTTTTTTTTCCACCACTGTGTACTTATATTTTATTTTATTTTTTAATGCACTTTTTAAATTTTTTAAAAGATACTTAGATTACATAAAATGTAACATAAAAAATACTGGGGATTCCCATATGCCCCGCTCCCAACCCCTCCCTCATAATGTTTTTAGGTAAAAAGACAAGAAAGGGGAAGCGGCTGTGGCTCAATCAGTAGGGCTCCCGTTTACCATATGGGAGGCCCCGGGTTCGGTTCCAGGGGCCTCCTGGTGAAGGCAAGCCCGCCCGCATGGCGTGGTTAGCTGACCCAGTGAGCACAAGCAGCAGGGGGGGGGATAAATGAATAAATAAATAAAATCTTAAAAAAAAAAGACAAGAAAGTTATAATACAATATGCTCAGTAGGATCCCATTTTAAAAGTATATACATGTACATGTGATAAATTACTTCACCCCTTTCCTATTTCCCCTTCTTCAAGCCTCTCCAAGAGATTTATGGACTTCTGGACACTGAAAGATGTTCATGGCATTTTGGTGGGTGGAAAAAGCAAGTGACACAATTTGCACCACATGAACCAATTTGTAAGAATTTATAGAGATATATGATAGATACTACCCTACCTCACCCTCTTCCTGAATCTCAAGATATAAATGTGTGTTATACTAGGAGAGATGGCAATAATGTATTAAGCAAAAAGGTAAATGATTGAGCTATCGGCAGGTGTGACTGCATTTTGTAAGAAGATGTATTTGTCCACATATGGCAGGAGGAAAGCCATTTGCTCTTCCCGCTGCCTTCCCCTCCCCTCCCTCCTCCCCGAAGAGGCAGGACCACCGATCTGGTTGGGTCCACCTCCAGGACCTCCCCTGGCCCATGTCTCCCAACAGGCAGGGGCTCTAAGTAATAAGAGCTGCATCCTAATTACATCATCCTCTTGCATCCGTGCTGCAAGGGGTTGGAGGAATCAGATCCACACTCCTCTCTTCTCTGTGCTAGGATTCTCATCTCTTCATCTACCTGTCTCGTGGGGTCAGAGCAGGGGTAAATTCTAAGATTCCCACGGGACTTGAGGAAGGCCAAAGGGCCGTTAGCCACACACAAAGCTTACAATGACCCTATCGTGCACGGAAGACACTTGGAAGGGGAGGTTTCAAATTGTTAAGAAAAAATGGGTGTCTGTTTGGAGGTAAGAATATGGGTGGTTTATCTTTTCTTTTTATGCTTAACCGTATTTTCCAACTTTTCTGCAAATGATGTTTATTACTTGAATGACAAAAAGTAAATTTAGGGGGGCAGATATGGCTTAAATAGTTGGGCATCTGTCTCCCATATGGAGGAACCTGGGTTTGATCCCCGGGACCTCCTGGTAAAAATTAAAAAAAAAAAAATTTTTTTTTAAGTAAATTTAAAGGATAATAGTTGGTACTAGTTGATGGGATGATTCCCCTGTGTTATAGTTGCTTCTCACATTTTTGGAAGAAAATGAAAATATTCTAAAGGAAAATATTCCTTTCTCACTTTTCAGAAAGGTATAAATTTCATCTTTTTCAAAACTGTATGATGCCCATTATTTAAGATCTGGGCTTCTCCATAGTGTAATATTCATAAAACATAACTTTCTCCCCAAAAAACCTGACCTTTGAGCTTCATGGTTTATTACCTTATTTGCTTTTACAGCTCTGTTGTAAAGATGTTTATTTTCACCAATAAGAGAGATCAATTCTCTTCTTTCTCCCCCACCTGCCTTCTTCCAGTCCCAAAGTGCCTTTGCAAGTCCCAGGGTAAAAACCAGGCTTCACTGAAGATGGCTGTTTCCTGTGCTATGTATGGTCTGTGCCCCTGTAGAAGGCACCGTTTTGTTTTCCTGTGTGTGTCCTGATGTCTAAAATAAAGCTGACAATTGTCTGATCCAAATTAATGCAGATTTCCACCCTGAAATTAAAAATGATCAAATATCAAAAGCCCCTATGACAAGCCAAAACTCCAAATCAGAGCTTATACATCAACAGTCCCTGTGGGTAGATTTGGGCCCTGTGTGTGTTTTATTTAGCTCCTAGTATATTTAGTCTGCATAGTCCTTTAAATTGGAGTGGTTTATTTACCCATATTTACAGCCCAGATTTTATCCCAAAATCCAGATTTCCAGCTTCACTTTAAAAGTCTGAAGATATGGCAGCCCTGGGCCCGTGGAGCTCCTTGGCAATCCCAAAGCCAAGACCAAGTGTCGACTGCCATTTATCTTCTTATCCTGGGATCTCTTCACTCGTTGAGGCTAGCTGCCAGCCTGTGTAGACGTATGAGTTTGCAGACGTCTCATCTGAGTGAGACAGAGCAAAGTCAGAAACATTGTTTCATTTGCTCTTACAAAATTGTGTTGGTGCTTCCGATTGTGTGAAGAAAAGAAAATTGTGCGTAGTGGACGGTAGAGAATTAGACAAGGTGTAAAAAGACCTAAATTTTAGTCCCCACTTACTAGCGGGGGCGGAGGGGGCAGTTTCCTTGAATAAGATACATCCTCTCTCTCTATGATTTAGCATCTCCCTTGCAGATTTTAATTTAACAAACACTTATTGAGCATTCCCTGCATCCACGGCATCTTCCAGAAAGGAATGGAAAGATGGAGTACGCGTAGGAACTGTATGTCCCACTGAGAGGTGGGATTGATTTCCCCTCCCCTGGGATAGCTGCTTTGATCCAGCCTCCAAAGTGCTGTCAGGAGACCTCCAAAGCCAGGTCCTGACAGCCGCCTCCCCCCCGCCGCCGTTTCCTCCTGGTTCACTAGACGGCTCACTCTTGCAGCCCGGAGACATCAGGTAAGAAGTGAGACTCCTACCCTGAGCCTCCTGCTGTGAGGAAGCCGAAGTCCTGTGGAAAGGCCACGGAACAGCCACGGGGTCCAGGAACCGAGGGAGAGGATGAGAGGGGGAAATCTCTGGCAGGTTCCAGTCCCCCGTTGTCACACTCTTCCCAGCCGAGCCTTCACCAGCAGGGAGCTGGGAGGAGCAATCCCCGCTGTGCCCTGTTGCAATTCCTGACTCACAAAAACTGTGAGCATAATAAATAAAATGGTTGTCATTTTAGGCCACTTACGTTTTAGGGTGATTTATTACACAGCAATAGATCATCTGAACAGAAGCTCACGCTTCTGTGGAGCATAATTATCGTAGCTAATATTTCCTGGGCCCTAAGTGCCAGCCACTTTGGTAAGCTTTTTAAAAGCATCTATTACTCCCATATAATTCTCACTACAATCCTAGCACATGACTTCTATTATCTTCCTCATTTCTCCAATGGTTAAATTGAAGCAAAAAAGGCTAAGAAAAGGGCCTAAAATCACAAAACTCGTAAGTGGCAAAAATCAAATATTGCACCAAAGCACTCCAATTTCCTGCATCCACTTGCTTGGTTCCCTCATCAGACTGCTTCCACAGAATTGTCACTAACAGCGGAAGCACATTACGGTGTCACTAGGGATCTTGTGACGTGGACGGAAGTGGCCAAGCACAAGTGTAAAGTATCTTTGAAGATGCGTAGCTTATAGTTGAAGTTGCATTTTTGTGCTCCACCAAACAATTGCCTGCCATCAGATAAAACGGAGCTTCCGGGAAGATGCTCCATGTTGTTAATTAGCCTATGATGTTAATTAGCCCCTGGCCTAACGCTCTGCTCCCCGGGAGTCTGTGCACCCTGACTGGAAAAATATGGGGCCAGACTGTAATAGCTCGTGGCATTATCAGGAGGCACGAGGTGACAGAAATGCAGGCAATGAGCCCATGAGTGGCGAAGAAGGGACAACTGGCTCTCACGTGGAGAGCTCATGAAGGAAGTGGACATTTCAGCCAGCCGTGGAGGTGAAGTGGGATTTCAGCAGGGGAAGAGTGTTTGCCTGGCAAAGCCCAACAATTGCCCAGGGACACGAACATCCACGGTGTGTCTGTGACTAGGAAGGAATCTGGAACGTGCTGGGGAACGGGGGAGGGTGGGGGGTGGAAGGATGGAGCCAGAGGATATATAAGGAATATATATCCTTATATATAAGTTATAAGGAAAAGGGGCCTTGCCTTATACCCTATAACACTGCAGGGATGCTGAGTCGCTAAGGCCCTGGATTCGGGGTTGTGAGCAACCTCGAATCAAATCCCAGCTCCACCACTAACTCTCTGTGTGACCCTGGACAAGCAACTGAACATCTCTGAGCATCCAGCTCCTCATCTGTAAAATGGGGATGACGCCGCAGCAACCTCATAGGGGTGTGGTGAGGACTGGATGCAGCTACAGTACTCAGCTGCAGCTCGGTAAGGGCTCACTATTACTCTCTCCTCCCACCCCACCCCCACGTCGCTTTCATGGCCAAATTGCTGCTACACGGGAACAGGCTTTGGGAAAAATCAAGTCCTATGCCAATCCAAGGAAAAGCTGGCGATGTTGCCCCTGCTCTGCTGCTTGTTTTGTTAAGGACTCTGAGTGGTCGGAGATGAAAAACAGGCAGAACTGAGCAGGCGAGGCTGGTAATATGGGCGCAAAGTCTGGGTGGCTCTAACACAATCTCGATTCTGCAAGTTAGAATCAAAGACAGAGAACTGGGACCATGTGTCCCTAGTTTTGTCCGAACTCTGCTTCTAGGCAGGCTGGGACAAAAAGGAGAAGCCAGAGACAACCAGGCCTTGGCTGGGGAATCCAGAAGCCAGGAAAGAGTATACATACCCACAGCACAAAGGACTGCCACATATGGTGGTATAGGTTGTCCACTGCACAAGGGCACCCACCCAGCCAAGACGACATGTGGGAGCTGAAGTCCAGGCCACACTGCCATTGCCAAGCTGGGCACCCTGGCATAGGCTACATCTACCCAGAGGAAGGGCACATTTTTCTAAGTCCCATGATCAAACCAGATGGGCTGGTGGTATCCCTGAGAGCTGTTGAGTGTGAGGCTGGAACTGTCCATAAATCTATCTCTGCTTCTAGAAAAAAAATCAAAGGCAAACATCCTACTGTAGGGGAGGCTCAAGCTTATATAAGCATAACAACCTAGGTCATCACTGCCATCAGCAAATCACGTGTCAGCTCAGTGGGAAGAATTTGGAGTCAGACAGACCTGGGTATGTATTTCACTTCTGCCACTTAACAAGTCTGTGACGTTGAACAAGTTGCTTAAATTATCTGAGCCTCAGTCTCTTTGCTGATCAAATAGAAGTAGTAAAGTCTATTGCATTACTGGGACTGGCTAAATTGGTTAGTGTTTAGCACAGGTCCAAGCACTTAGTACATGCTGAATAAAAGTTTATTTCTATTGTTTTTTATTTTATTTTTATTTCTGCAAACTTTAGATTTATAGAAAACTTGCAAGAATAATACAGAGTTCCTATATAGTCCCTCCTCAGTTTCCCCTATTTCCAACACTAGTATGGTACATTAGTCACAACTAATGAACCAATGTTGATACAATGAAAATTAACTAAAGTCTATGCTTTCTTCAGATTTCCTTAGTTTTTACTTAATGTCCTATTTCTGTTCCAGAATCCCATCTAGGATCCCATGTTACATTTAGTCATCATGTCTCTTTAGGTTCCTCTGGATTGTGACTTTCTTTGTCTTCAATGACCTTGACAGTTTTGAGGACTGGTCAGGTATTTTGTAGAATGTCCTTCAAATGGGATTATTAGGAGTTATGGGTTAGGGGGAGGAAGAGCACAGAGGTGAAGTGTCATTCTCAGCACCTTATATCAAAGGTATTAATATGAGCTATTGGGTTTTTAATCAGTATTCTTATTTTTAAACAGGGATTCTCAATGTTGACCTAAGGCTTTAACAGACTTTAGTGTTCACCAGCCTAATTATCCAGAGACAGACACTAAATAACAAGGACATGATAGAATATTCTTTGAAAAATGAATGGCCATTAATAGCCCTAATCCCTGAGGGTCAGATCTGTGATTTAGATTCCAAACCATTTCTGAGCATCCTGGCCTCGGGGAGATCCTCTAAGTCGGTGATTCTAAGCTCTTCTGAATCATAGAGCCTCTAATAAAAAGCATGGACCTTCTCCCCATAGGAATACACATCTGCCCCTATACACATTATGACTTACTTCTGGGGCATTTGGAGATACTCTTCCTCTAAAATCCCATGGGCTAATGGTGCATCGACCTCAAGTTAGGAATCCCCAATCTGTAGGTGGAAGTGTCTGTCCTTCAGTTCTAGAAAGTACTTTGTGTCCATTTTAGGTTCAATAGATGCTTTGTTTTGGAGGGATCATAGATAACAGTGGATGAGACTTTGGGAAATATCGAACTAATTCGTGACTGTCCTTTTGAGCCTTGAAGCATGACCGGTTAGGTTGGAATATTCCTCTGAGGGAGTGGGTGTTCCCATTCCATCAACCTGCCAAGAGGTTTAGAAGGGCAGAGAGTAGGTGGGCCTCTGGCCTGGGGAAGGGCAGACCTTCTTTCCTTCTCTGGTCTAAGGGATGTTGACCCAGATACTAAGGCACCAAAGGATGGGGAATTACCTAGTGTCACTCCCAGTGATTTCCAGCTTCAGGGGCTCATGCTTTTGTGTGATCCTCCATACTTGAGTGTGGGCAATACATGTCACTTATTTCTAACAGATAGTTTATTTTTTAATAAAATAATCAATAAAATATTGTCACAAACACACACGAAAAAACCCTTAAAACCAAAGCATGAGCAACAAAAGAAAAAAATAGGTAAATGGGACCTACTCGAAATTACTTTTTTTTCTTCAAAAGACCTTGTCAAGAAGGTAAAAAGGCAGCCTACTCAATTGGAGAAAAATATTTGGAAACCATATATCTGATAAGGGTATGCTGTTCGTGTTATATTCAGAGGTCATACAACTCAACAGTAAAAAGACAAGCAACCAGGGAGTGAATGTAGCAAGTGGCTGAACACCTGTTTCCCAAGTATAAGGTCCTGGGTTCAATTCCCAATACCTCCTTTAAAAACAAACAAACAAACAAACAACTCAATTAAAAAATGGGCAAAAGAATTGAATAGACATTTCTTCAAAGAGGAAATACAAATGGACAAAAGCACATGAAAAATGCTCAACATCACTAGCTATTAGGGAACTACAGATCAAAACTACAATGAGATACCATCTCACACCTTATAGCACTCCTGCATTGTTAGTGGGGATGTAAAATTGTGTAGCCTCTGTGGAAGACAGTTTGGCAGTACTTCAAGAAGTTGAATACATAACTGCCGTATGATCCAACAATCCCATTACAAGGAATATATTCAGAAGAATTAAAAGCAAGGACACAAACTGGTATTTGCACACCAATGCTCAGCATTTTTCACAATTGCTAAAATATGGAAGCAGCTCAAGTATCCATCAGTCAATGAATGGATAAATAAAATGTGGTATATACACACAATGGAATACTACTCACCTGTAGGAAGAAATAGAGATGCATATGACAACATGGATGAACCTAGAAGACATTACATTGAGTGAGCTAAGCCAGACACAAAACGACAAATATTGTATGGTCTCACTAACATGTACTAAATACATTGAGTAAACTCTCTGAGGTAAACTCTAGAATATAGGTTACTAGGAAATAGGTGGAGGGTTGGGAACGGAAGATGATGCTTAATGTATGCAGCATTATTAAGGTTAAGTGTTTCACAACAATGCAAGGTGTTGGGGATGGGAGATACATGGGATGTATGGGAGCATTGTATGATGGCATGGATGTTTGTCTTGTAAATTCACGTTATTAAATATTTGTTGTTTATGTATGTTCATGTATGAATGATATACTTGAATAAAATTTTATTAAAATTTTTTTTAAATCAAAGAAGAAAAATCACATGATCTTATCGATTGATGCAGAAAAGGCATTTGACAAAATACAGCATCCTTTCTTGATGAAAATACTACAAAAGATAGGAATTGAAGAAATATTCTCAATAGGATAAAGGCCATGTATGAAAAACCCACAGCTAACATTGTACTCAAGGTTAAAGACTGAAAGCTTTCCCATTGAGATCAGGGACAAGACAAGGTTGCCCATTGTCACCACTGTTGCTCAATATAGTGCTAGAGGTTCCAGCTAGAGCAATCAGGCAAGAAAAAGAAATAAAAGGCATCCAAATAGGAAAGGAAGAAGTAAAACTTTCACTATTCACAGATGATATGATCCTATATCTAGAAAGTCCCCAAAAAACTAAAACAAAGCTGCTAGAGCTAATAAACGATTTCAGTAGAGTGTCAGGGTACAAGATCAATATGCAAAAAATCAGTGGTGTTTCTATACAGTTGCAATGTGAAATGTAAGGAGGAAGTCAGGAAAAAAAATTCCATTTACAATAGCAACTAAAAGAATCAAATATTTAGGAATAAACTTGACCGAGGATATAAAGCACTTATATTCAGAAAACTATAACACATTGCTAAAAGAAGTCAAAAAAGACCTAAATAATTGGAAGAACATTCCATGCTCATGGATTGGAAGACTAAATATCATTAAGATGTCAATTCTACTCAAATTGATATACAGATTCAATGTAATCCCAGTAAAAATTCCAGTAGCATTTTTTAAACAAATGGAAAACACAATTATCAAAATTATCTGGAAGGGAGAGAGGCCCCAAATAGCCAGAAACATCTTAAAAAGGAAATGTGAAGTTGGAGGACTCTCACTTCCAGACTTTAAATCATATTACCTAGCAGTAAAAACAGCATGGTATTGGCATAAAGATAGCACACATAGACCAATGGAACCGAACTGATGGTCCAGAAAACAGACCCTCACATCTATGGCCAAGTGATTTTTGACAAGCCTGTCAAACCCACCCAACTGGGACAGAACAGTCTATTCAACAAATGGTGCTGGGAGAATTGGCTATCCATAGCCAAAAGGAAGAAAGAAGATCCCTATTTCATACCTTATACCAAAATTACTCAAAATGGATCAAGACCTAAATATAAAAGCAAGTAGCATAAAGCTCCTAGAAGAAAATGTAGGGAAACATCTTCAAGACCTAATGGTAGGTGGTAGATTCTTAAACCTTACACCAAAACACGAGTAATGAAAGAAAATATGGATAAATGGAACCTCATCAAACTTAAACACTTCTATGATTCAAAGGACTTCATCAAGAATGTGAAAACGCAGCCCACTCAATGGGAAAAAATATTTGGAAACCATATATCCAATAATGGTTTGATTTCCATTCTACATAAAGAGATCATACAACTCAACAATAAAAGAGCAAGCAATCCAATTTAAAAATGGGCAAAGAATTTAAATAGACATTTCTCCAAAGAGGAAATACAAATGGCCAAAAAGCACATGAAAAAATTTTCCATATCACTAGCTATTAGGGAAATGCAAATCAAAACAACAATGAGATATCATGTAACACCGCACACAATGGCCATTACTTAAAAATCAGACAACAATAAGTTGGAGAGGATGTGGAGAAATAGGAGCACGTCACTGTTGGGATTCTAAAATGGTGCAGCCTCTGTGGAAGACAGTTTGGTGGTTCCTCAGGAAGCTAAATATAGAACTGCCATATGATCCAGCAATTCCTCTACTAGGAATATATCCAGAAGAACTAAAAACTATGACATGAACAGACATCTGCACACTGATGTTCATAGCAGAGTTATTCACAATTGCCAAAAGATGGAAACAACACAAGTGTCCATCAACCAATGAATGGATAAACAAAATGTGGTATATACATCCTATGAAATACTATGCTACAAGAAGAAGAAATGAAATTGGGACACATATGGTAATGCGAATGAATCTTGAACACAATATACTAAGCAAAGTAAGCCAGACACAAAAGGACAAATATTGCATGGTCTCATTAATATGAACTAAAAATGAAGAATAAACACATGGAGTTAAAATCTAGAGTACAGGTTATTAGGGGGTAAGAGGAGGGTTGAGAAGAACTACTGATGCTTAATGTATGCAGAAGCTTTAATTAATTTGACTGTAAAAGTGTGGAAATGGAAAGAGTTGATGGTAACATATTATAGTGAGTAGCAGCTGGTTTATAAATGGGATTGTGACTGAAAAGGGTAGTCTGGGGAAGTAAATGTCGATTGAAAGAAAGCTAAAGGCTAATCTAGGGACTGAATAACACAGTGAACCCAGAGGTGGATGAGAATTGTGGTTGAGGGTACAAATGCAAGAACGTCCTTCTGTGAGCTAGAGTACATCACTATTGCAGGGTGGTGGGAATGTGGAAGAGCATGGGGAAACTACAATTGGTGGGACCTATGGACTGTGGTTAACAGCAATCCTGTAATATTCTTGCATAAATGCCAAAGATGTACTGTGTTGATAATAGAGGGGTTATGGAAAAAGTGTGCCAAATGTACACTATGGACCATGGTTGCTGGTAACAGTCTGATGATATTATCTCATAATCTGAAACAATTATTCCACCACGGTGTGGTGTGTTGGTGAAGGGGTATTGTATGGAAATTTTATACATGTACGTGATTGTTTTGTAAGTTCACAACCTCTGTAATAAAAATGTATTTTTAAAAAATAGGTAGTTTTGGGGGGAAAATACACTAAGTGTAAGATAGGGACTATATTTAGTAGTAATATTTTGACGATGCTCTTGCATAGTTTATAACAAATGTTCCGCAACAATGCAAGGAGTTGGTGGAGGGGTGATGTATGAGACCCTTGTATGATGCTAAGCATGTATATTTTCTAAGTTCACAATCTTTACTATACACTTATTGTTTATGCATGTTCATGTATGAATGATATACTTCAATAAAAAATACACTTAAAAAAAAAAAAAAGAGCACACTCAGCCCCTCAAAGAAGCCGTGGTACCTCTCATAAAAATTCTAGAGGTAAGTCATCAGAAAAAAAAAAAAAAAGTTATTTGCTGTAGCAGGGAAGTAGCAAGGTCTGGTGCCAAATAATAAAAGTTTTGACAAATGACACCTGCCCAGTGTGGTTTTAGCTTTGACAGAGATGAAAGAAAGAGGGATTTGGTTCAGACACTTCTGCAAACACCATCTCTTTGGAGCCAGGGAGAGATTGCTCCTGTTCTACAGGTTTGAAAGCTGCCCTGTGATTGTTGTAACAAAACTGAAAAGCCAGCCCTGACTCTGTCTTGTTATGTTTAAAATAGACCAAGGATGTAAAGCTTCTGAGTAAGAATGTGGATTGGTGCTTTTTTTTTCTTCTACAAATAAAAACCTGCTTATAACTTTCTACTGCCATCAGATAGGGATTATCCAGCTGCTTTTGGCCCTCTTTCGCAGGCTTTTCTTAAATAAAAGCTTGGATCTGATCCTCACGTGTGGGGGGTGAAAACTCTTACCCTGATATCTTGATAGATTTCCTGGGACACGGTCAGAGTTCCCCAATCTCCACACTCCCTGCCTCCAGGTGCTCACGGGGAGGTGGGCTGGGAGGCTTGGTGTTTAACTCAGAAGACTCCAAAAACAGCCCCTCACTCACCTGTGTCTGGGGGTCCAGAAATGAAGCCAGGAGGTGGCAGAGCCCAAACCCCTACTACTCAGGGATGTTGCAAATCCAGCAAGAGATTTCTGGCATTATCAGACACCTACATGTGCCACACAATGTCCACGGGAACAAAACTCACTAGATGTGAGAAAGGCAAGTAGTGACTTGGGGGGCGGGGGTGACACGCGAAGCTAGAAGACCTCACGTTAAATCTCAGTGCTCCTTCTCCACTGTACAGTCATCAGCAAGCCTCTGGCTTCTCTGAGCTTCGGTTTCCTCAGGTGCTATCTAGAAATGATCCTACTCCTAAAGGCAATAATAATCTCTGACCTACCACAGAATCAAAGGAGTGGCTGGAGAGAAAAGTGTTTGGTAATAATTGTTCAAATGTATGACTTGAGATTGGCTTCCTCCAGAAGCAGATGCTGAGTAAGGACATGAGGGCAAAGGGGTTTATTTGGAATCTGAACCCAGGAAGCACCTATAAGGAATGGGAAAGAAGCTAGGAAAAGGTGTGTGTGATGAGCTGTGCTGGGGAACTCTGGGAGACAGTACAGGACACACCTCAAAGCAATCCCAACCAAGGAGCAAGCAAGCCAGGTATTTACTCACTAACTCCCCCTCTGTCATTGCTGAGAGCTGCTTTGGGGGCTGGAGGGCGCCTCTTGCACTACTTGCTGGACTGGGGCATGTGCAACTGGCACTTAATCTCCCTGGGGCAGTCTCAGAGCCAGTGTAGAACACACACCTAAGCTAGAGCAGCCATGTCTGAAAGTCGATTCTACAAAAAAAATTATTGTGTATATACAGAAAGATATATCAAAGATGAACATCACAACATTGTTTATAATAACAAAACATTTGAAACAGCCCAAATATCTATCAACTGGATGGATAAATAAATTGTCATAGCCATACAATGAAATATTATGCTGCCATGAAAAGGAATGAGGTAGACCCTATGTGCAGATATAGGAAAGTATAAAAGATATACTAGTGAAGAGAAAACAAGTTGCAGAACAATATGCAGGAGTATGATCTCATTTATATAAATTACGGATGTTGAATATGTGCGTACACTCTAGAAAATTATATTCATAGAAATCTTTTTTTCTAAGATTTATTTAATTTCTCCCCACCCCCTTGTCATTTGCACTCACTGTGTCTGTTTGTTGTGTGCTCATTTCCCTCTTTTTTTTTTTTTTTAGGAGACTCCAGGAACCAAACCCGGGACCTCCCATGTGGGAAGGAAGCACCTAATCGCTTAAGCCACCTCTGCTCCCTGCTTTGTTGTGTCTCTCATTGTGTTTTCCTCCTTGTGTCTCTTGTTGCATCATCTTGTTACATCAGCTCTCCATGCCAGCCCATCACGTCAGCTTGCTGTCTTGCTCATCTTCTTTAGGAGGCACTGGGAATCAAACCCGGGACCTCCCATGTGGTAGGTGGGAGCTCAGTCCCTTGAGCCACATCTGCTTCCCCATAGAAATCTTTTTAAAATCTGGAAACAGGGAGCAGATGTAGGTCAGCAGTTGAATGCCTGCTTCCCATGTACAAAGTCCTGGATTCAATCCCAGGTACCTCCTAAAATTTTTTTTTAAAAATCTGCAAGTTGACCAAGCAAACTCTTAATAGTGATTGGCACTGTGGAATTTGATGGGGGGTTATTTCACTTTTTACTCTACTTCTTTGTGATTTGGGTTTATTTATAAAAATGTATATTATCTTAGTAATTTCAAAAACAATCACCTGGGGAAGCGGATGTGGCTCAGGCGACTGAGCTCCTGCCTACCACATGGGAGGCCGGGTTCGGTTCCCAGTGTCTCCTGGAGAAGATGAGCAAGATGGCGGGCTGGTGCGACAGGCTGGCGTGGCAAGCTGATGCAACAAGATGACGCAAGTGACATGACGCATCCAAGAGACACAGCAAGGAAACACAATGAGAGACGCAACAAAGCAGGGAGTCGAGGTGGCTCAGGTGATTAGGTGCCTCCCTCCCACATTAGAGGTTCTGGGTTCAGTTCCCAGAGCCTCCTAGAAAGAGAAGACCAGCATACAACAAACAGACACCACAAATGCAAACAACAAGGGGGTGGGGAGACATAAATTAAAAAAAAAAAAAAAAATCACCCAGAAGACTTTTAAGCGTCAGTGGCCCACCATAGGGTGGTGGCAATGCATTTAGTAGGCCTCTTGGCCAACGTTCCTTGACTACAAACCAGTTCTATTCTTAACTTATTTCCAGGACCACTGTTAGCTCAATTAGCCTTTTGTACAAATTAAGAAAGGGAGCCTCTTCCTTCAATTCTACCCCAGGTGGTAAGCAACATATGAGCTGGGCTTCAACCCCCACTCGCCTCTTGCCTTTAAGCAGTGAGCAACCGGCAAAACCATGCCCAGCCACTCTGGCTATCATTGACGTATGACTGGCTTCATGGATTTAGATGGAGTAGGGGATTTGAAACAGAAGAGGGAGAGTCTTATTCATTTTTCATTGCTCGTGAAGCTACTGGGAAAACAAATGCCTGCATATAAACTCATGTTGGTATTCTGCTCTGAACCCAAGAGGATGAACACCATAAAGAGTTCTGAAAGTGAGAGATTGGGACAGCAGTGAGGATGCTGTGTTTCTAGGTCACTCCCTGCCCCAGCACAGCTGCTAAAAAGTGAACAAGTGGGAAACCCTGTTTACTGAACAGTCAAATGAAGCGGTGGCTGACTTTTCCACCAGCAGTACTGGTCATGCTAATGGCTCTTTAAAGATCATTATCTTCCTGTTAGCGAGGACCAGTCTTAGAGAAAGTTCATTTATTCATTCTCTGCTGGAGCAGAGAGCCACAGCATGGCTCGGGATGAGGCTACAGAGGCCCCTGGGAGGCTTCAGGTCTTCATGGTAAGAGTCGTGGAAAGCGCTGAAAGGTTTTAGGATCAGATCAGCGTTTCTAAAAGATGATGCCTGCTGATGTGTGGAGAATGGATTGAAGCTAAGACTCTGAGGCCTGGAGATAAATCGTAAGTGAAGATAAAGCCCATCTGAACATATTATGACAATGACACTAAGGTTTGAGCTCCCAAAATGTGGTTTACACAGTCTCTCAGGACTCTTGCCGCTGGGCACAGCAGGTGTGCTGGAGGGCAGCGCTGGGAGACCTTGCTCCCCCCTCCCCCCTTTTACCTTCCAGCACCTGCCACGTGGGAGCAGGAATCTCTCCTCCACCCTAACGATTGTTGCCTCATGCAGTTCCCTTTGATGAGAAAGAAACTTCCACCTTTAAAAACACCCTCCTGCATCTGATTCTCTCAAGTCCGGACTCTGAAGGCAGGAAATGAGAATAGCCTGATTTTCACAACTCAAATGCCAGGCCAGACTGCAGCAGTGAAATATGAGAGATTTCAAGTGAGGTCCATACCAGGTGTGGGTGTCAGGGCAGGTGAGAATTGACGGCAATGAGGGCTATAACCTGGCCAGGGAAGAAAATCCAGAATCCAACCTAGTGGATGAAACAGGACCTTAAAAAGCAAGGCTTTCAGATGTACCTCTCCCCTCCCGCCTCCCTCCCCCCACACACACACATACCTGCCCTGAACCATTAACACATCCCTGGCACTACACAGCAGAGAAAAAGACATAAGCTATTAAGTTCCATTTCTGTCTGAAACAGCAGCAAGATAATTTCCCATCAGTGACCTACATTGTAATTGCAGGCATAGCTGAATCTGCAGAACCTGACTCCCGGCTCAGGTAAATGCAGGAAATTGGAGTCATCTAATATACTGATGCTGGTTCCAAGTGAGTAGTGAGAAGGCTGGTCTGCTAATCTTGAAACTGATGGTTTTGACTCTAAGTTCGTCCTCATCCGGTCAGGAGGCAGCTTCATGCTTTTGCAGTTACTGTGGCCCCTACAAAAGCCGCACGTAGCTCAGGAAAGCCTCATTGCTCCCCACTTTCTGGAAATCTGGTGTTTTAAAAATTGAAGTTTATAAGACAGTTAAGGATGGTCATTTGTATTGCAAGAAGATGCTTCCCCTTCATCAAAGGGATTCACAACTAGGTTCAAATAAATAAATCTAATCTCTTTGCGCAAAATTTAAGCTTTGTTTTATAGACTATGAACTCCAATCTGAGAGGCTGAGGTTGGAGAAGAAAGAATAAGAGGAGAGAAATTCACAGTGAGAAAACATTCACGGTAAATGAGCCAACATCGAGCCAAACATTCAAAATTTAAACAAGTAATAACAACGGCAATGGTAATGACAGCTAAAACTTAGAGAATTCCTCTGCTTAAGCCAGGTACTGTTCCAATTCCTTTACATGTATTTACCCATGTTTAGCCTATGAGAGAGGAACAATTATTATTACCTTTTTACAGATGAGGAAACTGAGTCACAGGGAGATTAAGTAAATAGAAGGTTCTAGTAAATAGAAGAGTCAGGATTCAAACCTGGGCAGCCTGCATCCTGTAAGTCATATGGCCTTTTAGACACACGAGGTTCAAGACTTCGGAAAGGATTAGAGAGTTCCTAAAACTCCTTCCCCTGCCGACACTAGTCATGAGGAGGCATCATCCTGTTTCAGATGAGCACAGGCTTCCAGGAGCCCACGTTGGAGACCACCATAGCAATCCCCTGACAAGCAGAGCCTGAAAGTGGACTTGGGTGCAGATAGCTTTGGGGGAGGTGATCCCAGGAAGTAGGAGTGAGGGAGATGGAGATTGATACAGGGAAGGAGGAATCGTGAGCTGGTTACCTCCATGGGCAAATGAAGTGCAGCTTGCTGGGGAGCCTCCCAAGAGCCATGGAGAATGTGCTTCAGAATGTACCTGTGAACATTCAGGGGTATTCATCCACCGACTCTCGTCCCCCACTGAGTGAGGGTTACTCCTGGGGCTGTGAAGTACCCATCCCGTCCATCCTGTGTGAGGGTTGACCTTTTGCGGTGTGGAAAAGGGCTCTGAGGCAGAAAAGCATCCAGATGATACAATGGGTAGAGACAGGATGCAAGGAGCCGTGGAGCTGTCCGTCACGGCGGTGCTGAAACCCGCTGTGAAGCCACGCGGCGCAGAGCACAAACAGCATCTTCTACAGACACCAACGGGCAATCTATCTTGCTACCATCAATCCGGAACTGAAATTTGCCCTCCCCTGCCATCAACTGTGGCTCGTATATATCTTTTCCTTGTGATTAAGATGAGAACAATGCACTTAAACCCAAATCCCCAGCGGGCCAATTCAACAGCACTAGCTAACTGGTTAACTCCTCCAGGCTTCCAGCAAATTATATAAAGGAGTTTGTGGATTTTTTCCAGCTATCATATCCAACAGACATGTTTCCACATCCTACACCCACTTTCACCTGCTCGGGTAACTACAAAGATTCCTCACTGGTCTCCCCACCTTCAGGCTTGCCCATTCTTAGCCCTATAGCCACACTACACCCTACTTTCTGGAGAGAGAACCTGGCCAGCCACCTCCCGCTTAAACCCCCCAAATTTGTCCCCACTGCCTTCCTAACATAATCCAAACTAACGTGGTTTATAATTTCCTTCCTTCTTCCTACATGGTCTGGTCTCTGCCCTTTCCTACCTCTAACCTCATTTCCTCCCAAGGTCTCCACATGTACCCTATGCCATTTGAACTTCCAGAATTTCCCTTATATCCACCTGCCTTTGCACATGCTATTCTATCTGCCTGGAATAGTTTGATCTCCCCATATATCTCCTACACATCCTTCAAGTCTCAGCTCAGGAATTATTCCCTTTGGGAACTACCGGTTTGGCTTCTCAGAGCATGCACCACCACCACATGCCCTTCCACATCCTACTCTCAACTATGGGTTGAGCCTTTGAATCAGGCCTAGCTAATCAATCAGTCTGCCACCCTTCTTAACTAAATGGTGTGTTAGGGATGGCCTTTGACCCCAGCTTAGCCAATCAAAGACCTTCCATAGGATTTCCTGCTAAAACTAATGAGGAAGACAACCTCTTGTGTCTGGGCTCATGAGACTAGAAAGATGTGACTCTGGGGATGCTAGAAACCATATTTCTAGTCACATGGAAGAAACAAGCCTGTGGTAGGAGACATCAGACCAATACACTGGGGGCGTGTTAATCTGGGCTCTTTTGGGCTGCAAGTGACAGAAACCCAATTCAAACCTGCTTAAATAAATAAATAAATAAATAAAAATAAGGATTTATTGGTTCCCATTATTGGTAAATCTATGGTGTATGTTCAGCTCAGCTTAGGCATGACTGGATCCAGAAGCTTAACCAATAATATCTCTCCCTCTGTCCCTCTCTCTCTCTCTACATCCTTTGATCATGCTTATCTCTGTTAGGTTTCACTCTACATGAGGGCCCCCTCTGGCCCCACACTTCCACTCTTTTGGCTTAGCAATCCCAATGGAAATCATACTTCTCTCACCATCCATTTTTCAATTCCAGGGAAGACTGATTGGCCCAGCCAGGGTCATGTGCCCATTCTTCTAGCTCTAAGATCAGGAAGGATTGGGAACCACAATAGACAACCATCAGGACCATAGTGCAGTAGTTGACAAACTACAGCCCTCAGATCAAATCTGACATGCTGCCTGTTTTTGTAAATAAAGTTTTATTGGATCCCAGTCATGTCCATTTTATATACTATCTATGACTGCTTTCTTGGTACAATGACAGAGTTCAGTAGTTGTGAGAGAAGTTGTATGGTCAGCAAATCCTAAAATGTTTTCTATCTGGCTCTTTACAGAAAATGTTTGCTGACCACTGCTATAGACAAATGGAAAGGAGTAAGTTTCCTCTTTTCTTTTCTTTTTTTTTTTTTTTTTTTAAAGATTTTATTTATTTATTCATTTATCCCCCCCTTGCTGCTTGTGCTCGCTGGGTCAGCCAACCACGCCGTGCGGGCAGGCCCGCCCCCACCAAGAGGCCCCGGGAACCGAACCCGGGGCCTCCCATATGGTAAACGGGAGCCCCACTGACTGAGTCACAGCCGCCTCCCTCCTCTTTTCTATTAGCAAACAAAACAAACAAACAAACAAACAAAAAACAGACTTCCTATTGACTGTGTAACCTGACATGTGTCAGAACATTTCTGAGCCTATAAGACGGAAATAACATGCCCTCCCTCACAAGATGGATGGTGGATGGATGAATGAATGGATGAATGGATCGATGAATATATGGATACACAGACATCTCTCATGCTAAAACTTCTTTGCCCCATATTATGTTCCTTTGGAGTTAGATTTGGTTGGGGAAATGATTAATCTGGAATGGGTCAAATGGGAGACATGCCAGAAAAACACTCCTTAACAATTAATAAAGGGCTTAATACAGAGTCCAGCACACAGCAAGCACTCGATACATGGTAGAACAAAGAAATATGTTAACGGACATATTTCTTTGTATGCCAAAGAAAGCAAAGCTGCTTACTGAATGAGATCAGAGTAAATAACTTTGCAAAGGTACAGAATGACTTTCAGGCATTTCATCTTCCCTCCTCCCTACTGAGATCCCGATGCAATTATGTCTCAGTCAAAAGAAAGCAATTTTGTCCCCTTTGTGTGGAGAGGAGAGGATGGTCCCTGCTTTGATGTTCAAAAACCTCATGATGTTCGGGTACAGCTGCAGGTGGCTGGCTACCCAGAATGCACCGGGTTGTCTGCTTTTTTTTTTTGCGGGGGGGGGGGGGGGGAGGAGTGTTCAAAGCTGCTGTAGAAACAAAGTGTTTTCATTTTAATCAGCTGAAGAGCTTCCAGAATCACTCTTCCTTAATTGCTCACAGAGGGTAGCACAACCACTTTTAATGGAATATTCTGAAGACAGAACAGGGAGAGAAATCTCTGAATACCACACCTGCTTCCTGGCAAACTCTCTTACTCCTTTTCGGGCTCAGCTGCCTCATCTGTAAAATGGGAGGACAACTCTTCATTTCCATGAAGATCCTTTCCATGAGTGTCTCTAATTACAGTGTTCCTCTTTCCTGAAAACCAAACTGGAACCCTAGGAGCACATTTACCCACAGCTTACCATGGTCAGGCTCTCTGCTACGTACTCTACACGCACTTCTCTCACAGAATCCACACACATCTGAGAAGTCAGGTGCTGTAATCATACCCTTTTTTTCAGATGGGCAAACTGAGGGTAGATCCACGATTTGAACTTAGATCAGTCTCACTTTAAATCCCACACTCCTGAACATCTTACATTGATAAAACTGAGGCACTGAGAGCGTGGGGAGGTGCCCGAGGTCTCCTCCTGTTCCCTGCCACCACGCTATACTCCAGAGGAATGGGTATGCCTGATCCCGAGGCTCAGGGGCCTGAGGGGTACTCTAGAGGGAGGACTCATACAGCATTGTGTTGCCTCTTCACAGGAGCCCTTGGTGTTCAGCACTATTATTATCCCCTCTTTTCAGAGGAGGACACAGGTCCTGGGAGGCCAGGAAGAAGCCAGTGATGGAATCAATGTAGATTCCTTTATGTTTACTAGAGACAGTACCAAATAGACTGATAGATCATCAGAGTATGTCTGATATGTTTACTTTGGGGCAAAAAGAAATCTCAGGTACTCAGAATTGTGTTAATCATAATCTTTGATTCATGACACACACTTATAATTTATCTATTATTTCATCTATTAATTCCTACAAATATGAATTACCTAAGATAGACAAAAGCAAAATGGGGATGATTGAAATTGTGGTGTAGAGCCCAGACTGTGCACTTTGGACCTCTTCCATCCACATCAGACCCTCAGGCACCTCTATGAAACTAGAGAGTTCCATGGAACACACATTGAACATAACTGATCTAGTCCTGCCCTACCATGTCTCAGATAGGAAGAGTGAAGTCCAGAAAGGGAAGGGACTTGCTCAAAGTTTAAGAACTTGTCTGGGCCACAAAAGGAACACAAACCTCCTGGTTATAAGGCCAGGGGGTAAATATCCCACCTGATCTTGAGACATAACACACACACATACACACATGTACACAAACATATCTGAGGGGAGTCAGGCAATCCAAATTTTAGAGAAAAAGTGGCTAGTAGGCCAGCAATGAATCACAGCTTCCTGGACCCATAGCCCTTGTAACTTGGTCCCTGGGAACTATGCAGAGCATAATTAAGAGGAAGGCCGTTTGACCAGAAAATCCTAGGAGAATCTACTGGCCACGTGGCATACACCATGCCACAGAATCCAGTAATATCCGGTCCCAACACAGAGAGATGCTGTCACAAATCTCCCCAAATAACAAGCTCCCCCTCCCAATGCAGAACTATCATAAAATAATGCAGGTCCCCATATAGTCACAAAGTATGAGGGAGAGAAGAGGAAACCTTATCAGAAATTCAAGAAATATTGTCCATGAAAGATCTTGAAGTCAAGAGTCCAAAGTGGGTCCCAGGTCAAGCTTTAGAAACCCTAGAGCCTGGATTTTGCATACCAGTTTGGAGGAGATTGCCATTCTTCAGTTTCTCTGAAATTAAACAAAAGAGCAACTAAGGGCAACGATAATTAAATGCAATATGTGATCCTGGACAGGATCTAATAAGGGAGGAGAGAAGGCTCAAAAGAACACTTTGGGGACAAAGAAAATATTGGAATATAGACTGTTAGCTTTATATCAATGTTCAATTTCTTGAACTTGATAAAAGATGGCTACATAAGTAAATATTTTTCTCTTAGGAAATGTACATGGCAGTATCAGCTGTTCAAGAAGCATGACAGAAATTACAGCATTAATGTGGAGGCAGTGGCCACTGGAGGCTCTGGGAGCAGCGGGAAGGAAAGACAGGTGTAATGCAGGGGCTTTTTTGGGACTTGGGAATCGTCCTGAATGGCATTGCAATGACAGATATAGGCCATTTTACATCTTGCCGTAGCCTGCAGAATTTTGTGGGAGAGAGTGTAGACTACAAGGTGAACGGTGGTCCATGCTCAGTGGCAATGCCCCAGGATGCATTTATCAATTGCAATGAATGTGCCACACTAATGAAGGATGTTGTTTATGTGGGAGGGTGTGGGAGGTGTGGGGAATGGGACATACGGGAATCCCTATATTTTTTGGGTAAAATTTGTGTGATCTAAGTATCCTTAAAAAAATAAAAATATATATTTAAAAAAGAAAGAAAAAAGCATGATGCATACAACCTACACTCAAGTATTAAGAAAGTAGATTGATAAATAGACAGATAATAGATTATTTAGATCAGGGGTTCTTAACCTTTCTTGTTCCACAGACCCCTTTGCCAGTCAGGTGAAAACCGCAGACCCCTTACTAAGTCCACACTACACTGTATATTATTTAATAAATATATCACACCCACACCAACATGTCCAGACAAGAATAATGTTTTTTTGAATTTCAATTTAAGCTCACAGACCCTTTGTTAAGAACCCCTGATCTTGGGGGCGGATGTGGCTCAAATGGTTGGGCGTCCGTCTGCCATATGGAGGGACCTGGGTTCGATCCCCGGGACCTCCTGGTAAAATAAAAAATATATATATAGAAGGTGCATGGGCTACCAGACTCTGTGTGCCGGTGAGCCACCAGGCCCCGGGAGCCATGCAGCAAGATGATGATATAACAGGAGAGAGACGCAGGACAGAGACAAGACGAGATGCTTCAAAAACCAGGAACTGAGGTGGCGCAGGTGGCAGAACACCTCTCTCCTACATCGGAGGTCTCCAGGATCGAATCCTGGTGAAGACTGGAGGAGGAGGATGAGAAGAGATGGCAGGAAACAGACACAGAGAATTGCCCAGCGAATGGACACAAAACAGCAAATGGGGAAGGGGGGGTTTAAAATGGATAAAGTAAATAAATAAACTTAAAAAAAAAAAAAAGAACTCCTGATCTAGATATATAAGATGATAGATACAGATAGAATGATTGATTGATAGCTATAGATAGATGTGATATATAAATAGATAGGTGATAGATAGATAGACAGACAGACAGATGGATTGACAGGTAGTCAGATAGATAGAATGATGTGGCAAATGTGACAAAATGTTGAAACTATTGGGTCTGGCTATCTGGGGGGTTAGGGGTATGTTGGAACTCCCTGTATGAGGTTTGTATTTTGTATTATTTTTGTAAATTTGAAAGTATTTCAAAATAAAAAGTTAAAAAAAAGGGTGTAGGCACCAGCTTCAATTGGGAGAGTCATGATAAATTGGTATTGCATTTAACAAAACAGGCAATGGTGAGTCCATAAGGATATAAATAAATAGATGAATAAATTGAAAGTTTGATAAAGAGTGGGATGTTCCATCTTATCCGTGGGATATAAGCCCCTCTCACTTGGAGGTGGAGTGGAGATCATCATCCCAGACCCCTCCCTCAGGACTGAGGGAAGAGCTATGAAGTAGAGTGGACTTACTGGTATTCTGTTGTAGACATATTGGGATTCACACAATGGAAGAAATTACAACATTGATGTGGAGCCAGTGGCCACTGGAGGCTCTGGGGGCAGGCGGAGGGAAAAGCAGTTGTAATACAGGGGCTTTTTCGGGACTTGGGAATTATCCTGAGTGACATTGCAATGACAGATATAGGCCATTTTATATGATCACATAACACGCAGAACTGTGTGGAGAGAGTGGGGTCTACAGTGTGAACTATGGTCCATGCTTAGTGGCAAAGCCCCAGGATGTGCTTATCCATTGTAGGGGATGTGCCACACTAATGAAGGATGTTTATGTGGGAGGTTGTGGGAGGAGTGGGAGGTGGGGCATATGGGAACCCCTACAATTTTTGTGTAACATTTATGTAATCTAAGTATCTTTAAAAAAAAATTTTTTTTTAATTAAAAAAAAAAAGAGTGGGATGCTTACACAGCCTCAAAGTACCATCCCACAAAATATGTATGAATTACAAAGGGGAAGGGGGTAACTTTATTTGGAGAAACCTGGCAGATAGTACTTGAATCAAGTGATCAAAGCAAATGTCACCAGTAATGAGACCAGTCAAAACTGTGCACCACCCAACAGGACAAAAGGAGAACACAGCATCGCTTCTGTGACACTCCTGCTGAAGATGCACAGCCTGAATCTAAACAACAGAAAACATCAGGAAAATCCGAACTGAGGGACATTCTACAAGAACATTGACCTCTAATCTTCAAAAGTGCCAACGTCACGAATGCCAAGGAAAATCTGAGAAACTGCCCCAGGCTGCGGGAGACTAAAGACACGTGACAACTAAATGTGGTACCTGATTCTGAACTGGAAACTTTTGCTACCAAGGGCATTACCGGGGACTTCATAGTGATATATTAAGGTTAATTTTTTTAGTTTGACAGTTAGATTGTGGTAAAGTAGGAAAATATCCTTGTTTGTAGGAAATACATACTGAAGTATTCCTGGATGATAGGCAGCAGGTGGTAACTTACTCTCAAATGATTCAGGGGAAATAAAAAACATTAGCTACTGTACTCCTGACTTTTCTGTAAGTTTGTGATTGTTTCAAGTTAAAAACTATCTATTGATAAAGGAGTATCTATCTAGTATATGAGATAATATGTGTAAAATGCTAAGAACAGCCAGTCAATGTTAACTGTTATTATCAGCGCCTTCTGCCCCTCCTCCCAAGCCAGGTAGATGCCCCATGGAGCCCGAGCAGGTGGAGGTCAATGAATCTGGTGATCTGTGCACCAGCCCAATGGCAACCATTCTCAATCAACAGATTGATCTCACCCCAATAGATCAAACACTTAGCAGCCATTCCTACAAATGCAGCAAAACATTTCTTTTCTTTAGGGCATTTTACCCACAAACAAGTCACTCAATCCATCAGCAAATCCTTTTGGCTCTGCTTCCAAAATATATCCCAAATCCACACACTTCTCATTATCTCCACAGCTGACTCCCTGGGACAAACCCTCATCCTCTCACTCACATCACTGTAACCACCTCCTAATTAGTCTCCCTGCCCTTGCCCTTGTCCGCCTTGTAATCTACTCTCAACACAGCAGCCAGAATGATCCAGCAGATGACCCAGGAAAAGACGTGAGGCCCTGGCCTTGGAGAGCTCCCATCTCCTGGTCTGATTCCTATGTACATTTGATCTTTCTGCTCCATGCAAAGATCCACTCATTCATTCATTCATTCATTCATTCCCATCAATGGCTGTGGAAATGTCATCACTTTTACTGCCTCCACAGCCTTAGTTTTAGCATTGCCAAGAGTCATAAAGTTTTACCAAGGCATCGGATGGAGACATTTTTTAAAATAATTTAAAATGAAAGTGCCAGGGGCACCAAATAGCAAACAGCAAGACTCATTACTCTCAGAGATGAATGAACTTTTCCAGCTCTAAAAGGGAATAAAAAAAGAGTTCAGCGCTCTCTGAAGTCTACCGAGAAAACCAAAGAACCAAAAAATAAACGTGGTTGGTTTTAAACTTCTGTAAGTGAAAAACCATCCACCTTAAACCCTGAACCAGTAATTTCATATTTGAGACTGTTGCCTAAGGAAACAATCCTAAGAATGAGGGGGAAAAAAGCATTATGGACCCAAAAATAATGCACAAAGCATTATGCATACAGAGAAAAATGGAAAGCAAACTAAATGTCCATCAACTGGGGAATGGTTAAGTAAGCGGCAGTCAGCAGACTATTATTTAACCATGACAAATTATGTTATGGTATATTTATAGTATGGAAAATATTTATGTCATCAGGTCAAGTAAAAAATAGAATATAGAATTGCGTACTGTAAATGTAATGATGACAGTTGTGATAAATTTAAAAAACACCAGTGGGAAATATGCTAAAATAATAACAGTTGCTAATCTATCTGGATAATAATAGAACCCTGAGTCTTATTATCCTTCTACTCTCCTGTATTTTCAAATGTATCTACAATGAACATGCATGTGTTCTTTTCAACATGGAAGAAAACTGAATGGATTTTTTCATATATTTCGCAACATTGGAAAAATATACTGCCTGAATTTTCCACCCAAAATGAATCATATTCTGAAGACTGCTGGTGATAACAATAGCAACGATGACAACAGTGAACTTTTGCTAAGCATTTACTGTGTGCCAGGCACAGTTCCAAGCCTTTTATTAACTCACGTAAACCCGTACTCTCTCACTCTGTTCCAGCTGTTCCTCACACTCTTCATACTTGCTTCTACCTCAGGGCCTTTGCACTTGCCACTCCCTCTGCCTAGGATGCTCTTCCCATAGCTATACATCCACATGCTCACTTTCTTCTGGTCTCTGCTCAACTGTCACCTCCTCAGGGAGGCCATTCCTAAAGCAGCACACACCCTCTCTCTCTCGCCTCACCATCCTGACGTGGCACTTATTCCATTTGTCCTATCATGTAGTTTACTTGTTTATTGTCTGTTACCCCCATTAGAATGTCTGTTTTATTCACTGCTGTCTCTAGCATCGAGAATAACACAACTGTCACATAGTAGGGGTTAAATAAATATTAGCCGGATAAATGTTCACAACAATCCTATGAAGTAAGTACCTTTATTATCCCCATTTTTACAGATTATGAAACTGAGGTGCAGAGACTAAGCTACTTGCTCAGAGTTATGCAGCCAATAACGGGCAGAGCAGGGTTTCAAATATTGACAGTCTGGCTCCAGAACCCACATTCTTTACAAGAAATGGCTTGAGATGGGGTTGAGAGAGTCGCTGTGTGGATGAAGAGGAAACAGTTTTTAAAAAGACATCTTTAGGAAAGACAGTCATGGGAAGCATGATTTCCATTAATTAAGCAGACGATTTGGGTCTTCGAGCCAGAAAAAAAGAACTGGAGTGTACAAGTGCTATACACCTAGATTCCATTGACTCTTGCCATATTCCAGGCTCTGGGAGAACCCAAGCTGACCTGTGATGAAACTCCCAGTTCAGAGCAGCCTGTGGCCTTAAAGAATTAGCATGATCCCCCATATTATGAGATGTGTCCCCTCTGGTATTAGCAAAAGGACTGTGCAGTTAGGGCCTGACCACTTAAAGCCATTTCCACGCTCATCATTAGAACCACCCTGCGTGCTGGGAGCTCTGGCCAGGTGCCAGCTGCGTGAGGACAGGGATTGTCTGTCCCTGTCCCCTTGAGTGGCATCTGGCAGACCATCAGCAAGCAATGAATGTGGAAAATGGAACAAATATTAGGGATGAGGGTCAGAGAGGATAAGCCACTTTTCCAGAATCACATGGCTGGTAGCTGGTCCCTTGGCGCTTCAGTTCCCCAAGGGGAACTGTTTCTTCTGCCAGAATAAGGATATCGTACCATGCACTTGAGGACTGGCAGATAGAGAAGGGGGAAGTTTCCCAAACCTGTTTGGATGACACGGTGGCCATGGAAGGGCACAGCTCAGATCCTCCGGCTGCGAGGAACCTGATGGGCTGACAGCCTCCAATTACTGCACCCTTAGGGCACACACACACCCAGCCCCACTGCTCCAGCCAATGACTGAGCCCAGCACGGGTCACAGAGCCACTCCTGCAGGACTGTTTTGAAGGCAACCCTTGCTCTGAGGCTCCCCGCCAGCCTGGCTGGGCCTTCCTCTCAGCGGCACTGTGGTCTGAAGGTCTCCCCACCCCAGCCTCCTTCCTGCCCCCTCCCTCTCCACAGGCGCCACACACTCTAGGCCTGCTCCCTCGCCTCTTTAGCCTTCGCAGGCACTCACCCCCAGAATTCCCTCCTGACTTCTGCTTCTTGGAGAACCCGAACTGGCACAGATGGATTCTCAAATGGAAACCTGATCCATCCAACAGGTTTTGTGTTTTTGTTTGTTTGTTTGTTTGTTTTGTTTTGCTTGTTTTTTTTGATGTCCCAGGGCCAGGGCATTGAACCCAGGACCTCGTATGTGGGAAGCCGGCGCTCAGCCACTGAGCCACATCAGCTTCCCTGAATTGATTTTTTGTTTGTTTTGTTTGTTGTTTATTTTTGTTTGTTTGTTTTCAGGAGGCACCGGGAACAAAAACCCGGGGCCTCCACGTGGGAGGCAGGCGCTCAACTGCTTGAGCCACATCCACTTCCCTCCCAACAGGTTTTTAAAGGGTTCTGAGCAAATGTGGTTGACTGAATAATGGCCCCCAAAGATGCCCAAGCCCAAATCCCTGGAACCTATAGAGTTACTCATACAGCAAAAAGGAGCTTTGCAGATGGGGTTAAGTTAAGGACTTTGAGAGGTGGAGATTCTCCTGGGTTATTCAGTGAGCCAGATGTCATCATAGGGTCCTTAAAAAAGGGAGGCGAGAGGAAAGAGAAGATGATACTCAACTGGCTTTGGAGATGGAGGAAGGCGCCCAAGCAGCATCTGCAGTGGGAGAGGCAAGGCAGTGAGTTTCCCAAAGCCCCCAGAAGGCATGCAGCCCTGCCAAGAGCTTGATTTCAGCCCCGTGAGCCTCATTTCAGACCTCTTTTCCTCCAAAACGTAAGCCATCATGTTTGCATTAATTTATTACAGAGGCAATAGGAAACCAATATGATACAAAGTGTAAAGGGAATAGCTTGATGGTCACATCAACAAATTTTGAAACTCAAGTGAGCGGAAGTAGCTCCGTGGTTGAGCACCTGCTACCCATGTACGAGATCCTGGGCTCGATACCTAGTACCTCCTAAAAACAAACAAAAAAACCAACTCTCATTGGGGAGCAGATGTAGCTCACTGGTTGAGCACCTGCTTTCCACGTACGAGATCCCAGGTTCAATCTCTAGTACCTCCTAAAAAAAAAACAAAACTCAAGCTCCCCATTTACATGGTGACTTATCCGTAAGGCATCCTTAAATATTTCAGTGGTACTGCTGCCTGAAACATATAATATTGTGATTAAAGTATTTGTGTTTTCCCTCTTAGACAGATTAATAAGTACCCTTGGCAGGATGGATGAAACAGCTCACAATTTACCGTCTTGGATTCTTTTAGGCAGTCGGGCTCCCCAAGGATAAGGTATCTGCTTATACACCCAGAGCGAAGATCAGGGACCAGCCCTGGCTTCGAATCCCAGTTCTGCCACTATTTATTAGCTGTGGGACTGTGGACAAGCCACCATTTCTTTCCAGAACAATGGGGCTTGTCCCTTGTGACTCAAGCAGTTCTCTAGAGATGTAACTGAGGTTGTGGGGGCACTAAGAGAGTGACCTGTGCCTTCCAGAGGCCAACTATGTCTGCTGACAGTGACGACACTATGCTTAACCAACCTTCGTCTAAGGGAGAAGCAGCTCTCTGGTATCTGCATGTGTTTTCCTCACTCATTCCATAGATATATGTTGAGAGCCTGCTAAATGCCAGTTCAGCCAGGTGCTGTCCCAGGACCAAACTTTATCTGTAAAGGGTCAGATAGTAAATATTTTAGGCTTTGCCAGTGAAAGCAGCCAGAGGCAATATGTAAATGAATTGGTATGGCTATGTCCCAATAAAACTTTATTTACAAACCAGACAGTAGCCCACAGGCTTCCCAATCCCCTGTCCTAGATGCTAAATATTCCTGGGAAAATAAAATAGACGTGATCCTTGCCTTCATGAAGTTTCCAATCTGCATCTGATTATTTTCTTAAATTTAAAAAATAAAATAAAAGCATTTAACTCCTTCTCCTTCTCTGAATCACCAAGGCAGGATGGTTTAGAGCCAAGCTTCTAAACCTGGTCTGCCATTTGCCAGCTGTGCAACCTTGAACCAGTTACTTAACCTCTGTGTGTGCTTCAGTTTCCTTATCTGTCAAATGCAGTAATAATCATACCTACCCACAAGAGTGTCGTGAGAATTAAGAGGCTGTTGCCCGGTATCAAGTGAAGAAAATGGCTTTAGTTATCATTGTTAAAGTTTAATGAGCACTAATTATTTGCCAGGTGCCGCAGAAGCATTATCCTAGTTACTCTCCCAGGGAAGATAATTATCCTCATTTTAAAGATGAAAAAACAAAGGCTCAGAGAGGTGGTGCAACTGACCTATGTCACACAGCTGTAAAGTGCCCCATCAGATTTCACCCCCATCTGTCTGGCTCCAGACGTTGAGGCCCTCAGTCACTGTGCTCAGAAACCCCACATATTTGACTTATGTCATTCTCTGATTTTCAGGGGAAACGGCTGGTGATTTGTTTTTGCATCTTCTCGACTCTGGAGCATCGAATAAAAGTGAGATTTAATTTTGAAAGCTTGCCGAGATCCCTGGGCATGCTGGCTCCCTGCACATGCTCAAAAACATCATGAGGCTGGGGGACAAAAAGTCACGACTCCCTTATGTTCTCCAAGTTCCCCCAAGACATTTTGTTGAGGCTTTAAAAAGCTGGAACATTGCAATGAGTCTTTTCCACACACCACCTCCTCTCCTGTCCCAGCACTTTGACTAAGGTAGATTTTTTCTTCCTCTCACCTACACTTCTGAAAGAGCCGTCCACCTGATGTCGCAGACTTTTAGCTGACATTTGCTCAACCTTCTCCGTGCCCAATGAAGGGCTTGGGCGCGGGATACGGCGGTGACCACGACAAAGCCCAAACTCTGCTCTCACGGAGCGCTCTGTCCAGAGGGGACAAGCCATATCAAATGAAGAAATGACAACTGTGAAGACAGCCTCAGCCAGAACCTACCAGGAACTGTGAGGGGGGAGGCGGCAGGTGGGTAGGTAATCTAGTGAAGTAAAAGACGTGGCTCTGCAGTTCAGTGACTTCCTAACTGTTATCAGTCTCCTTTCCAAGTGTCTACATCCGGAGGCAACAAATGAGACCTCATTTACCTGCTTTTATTTACAAATGAAATGTTCCAAGTAAGTAAATTCCCTAGTATTTACTCCTCCAGGGGAAAGGAGTCTAGCATTTGCTGTGAGCCCACTATGTGCCCCTGGGCTAGAAGCTTTCACCTTTAATCCTCACAGCAACTCAGCCAGGCAAGTATTTTTTCCCTCACTTTACAGACTCAGGACATTGCCTGAGATTCCTTAGCTACGAAGTGAGAGGCCAGGATTCAGACACACATCTGCCAGCCCCAGGGTCCAGGGTTATTTCTCTACTCCTCACTTGTCCTCACAACAGCAAACTTTTAAAACAAAATTATTTTCTCAAAAAATCTTTCTTTAAAGGAACACATATTCCTGGTGAATGTAAATTAGTCACAGCACCATCATTGTTGGAATATACCAGCATTTACCAAAGTAGATGCCATGCAACCAACATTAACTTCCAGAATGTTGATAAATGTGACATGAAAAAAGAAGTTGCATGGGGAGTGCATATAGCTCAAGTGGTTGAGCACCTGCTTCCCATGTACAAGGTCCTGGATTCAATCCCTGGTACCTCCTAAAAAAAAAAAAAATGTTGCATGGACAAATGTGTTTGGGAAACAGTGATCTGAACAAACATAAACAGGTGTCTTACTGCAGGACTTCTCAGAGCCTTTAACAGGCAAGTTTTCATTATGAATCTCCAAGAGGGATCATAAATGATGCAGTGTTTCTCAGCCTCGACTTGAGAATTCTTTTTAGCAGAGTATCTTAAAGAATACTTTAGGGAAGTCTGGTCAATTGTTCTCAAAGTATAGAGGACACAGGAATCACAAGGATGCTTGTTAAAATGCAGATTACTGGGCTTTGCCCCCTAAGAGGTGATCTGGAAATTCAGAAGATCTGGGGTAGGGGTAGAGGCCCAGGTAAGCAGTGGCCTGTGAATGGCTCTGTGAAAATCACTACAGCAGAGGATGATATTCTGGTTAGTTGAGGAGCTGCTCTAGCTGTGGATTTGGTAAAGACAAAGAATGAGTAGGAAATCAGAAGGCTGGATGGACCACGGCAGGCCTCAAACATGAATGAATGAACGAATGAATGAATGAATGAAATGAGTTAGTTGTCAATCAACAAAGGATACAGGATATGGGCCAGTGACTCTAATTTTAACAACAAGCAAGAAATGATTAATAGGAAAACATATCCATTAATAAGACCTCTTAGAAATTGAGAGAAACCAAAGCATTTTTATCTTATAAGTCTCTTGGTATAATAAAGAAATCCCAACGCAGAAGAATAGAAATTGGGGTGTCATTTCAATGCTGATATTTAATAAATTGGTGCTTTTTGGCCACACACATGATGACTGCATGTATAAGCTCATTTGGAAAGAACAACTAAAATCTAAATTGGAGGCCCTTCATGAAGGCCTGGCCCAGACCTCCCTCCCTGTGTTGTGAGGCCTGGTCTATTTGGACACAGAGAAGAAAGCTTGCCCATCAGTCCATCGTGATAGTCTCCATCACTCTCTTTAACTGTGTGGCAGGCACATTCGGTTGCCTTCCCAACAGCCTTCAGCCCCGAATTGCTTTTTGTCAAAGTCCACTTTGTCCAGGCGTCTAACCATCTATTGTGGCTATCTCTTGCTATGTGACAAATCACCCCCAAAACTTTAGCTTTAAAAGACAGCAATCATCTATTTTGCTCACAGATCTGCAACCTGGGCAGCGCTGGGTGAGGACAGCTCGTCCCTGCTCCATACAGTGTCAGCCAGGGCGGCTCGACCAGGAGCTGGAGAAGCACTTCCAGGACGGCAGCTCTTGGCCTCGGTTATGTTCACCTTGACTGGGAGCCTGGTGTCTCTCCACGTGGGCCTCTCCTGGGCTGTGTGGGCTCCCTCACAGCATGGTGGCTGGGCTCCAAGAGCAAGGGTCCCCCCAAAACAAGGTGGAAACTATAATGGGCTTTAATAACTCGGCCTCAGAAGTCAGAGCCTCACTGCACTGTAATCGCAAGCTTGCCCAGACCCAAGGGGAGCAAACACAGGCTCCGGAACTCGATGGAAGGAGAGCTAGTGAGATGGGAGAGACTGTCTTGAATCTGGGGAAAATACCATCTGCCACCAGATTCTTGAGGAAGGGCGACCCTCTCCCAAATTCCTGGGGAATATCCCAATAGCACATCGTGATGGTGCTATTCCTTTTTACTGGCTTAGACCTGCGGGGCATTTGTCGCCAGTGAGACATGGGGGGCAGGCTGCTGAGGTCTTCAGAGAAAGGACTGGGGGCTCCTGAAAAAGACCACACCACCTACACATAAATGTTTACAGCACTTTTTCTATACTGTGTGATTCCAATTATATGACGTTCTGGAAAAAACAAAACTATAGAGAGACCATGGAAAGGTCAGTGGTTGTCAGGGAGTCAGGGGGAGGGAGGGAAGGAGGAAGGTGGAGCGCAGGGGATTTTTTCAGGGCAGCGAAACTATTCTGTGTGGTACTGTACTGGACACATGACATCATGCATTTGCCAAAACCCTCAGACCTGTACAGCAGAGTGAGCTCTAGTGCAGACCGTGGGCTTTCCTTAAGAACAACGTCTCGACATTGGCTCAGTGGTAACAAATGTACTACACCAATACAAGATGTGACTAATAGGGTGGAGGGGGAGTCTGGGAACTCTGCGCTTTCTGAGAAATTCTTCTGGAAACCTAAAATCGCCTTAAAAATGTATTTTAAAAAAGAAAGGGAGAGAAGAAAATGGGACTTCTTCCGTGCCTGGACATTAAATTGCATGTGGATATAACGTCTAGAACTGGGACAGCTGTCTTGTAAGCATGAGGGCGGATGACATTGAGATGGCAGAGCAGAAATGTGGTCAAGTTATCAAGGTACTGCATCAATCTTAGAGCGACTGTCACTTGAGATAATAAACGTTCCTTATTTTTAAGCCAGTTGAATCTGGATTTGTGTGTGTGTGTGTGTGTGTGTGTGTCATAATAAAAGCATCCTAATAGGTACAAATAGCTACCATTTATTGAGCACTCACTGTGCGCCCACAGCAGTACCTACAACCCTGTGTCACTGGGCTAAGTGCTGTGCATCCATTATCAGATGTGATCCTTACAGCTACCCACGCGGCAGGCAGCGTTATTAACCTCATTTCCTACAGATGAGGAAACTGAAGCTGGGAGAGCATATGACAATTGCCCAGGGGCCCACAGCACGCAGCCGGGATTTGAACCTGGGGTAGAAGCCACCATCTATAAAACTGCCTCCCGTGACTGCCCACAGGCTGTCCGCTCCCACCTCCCTCTGTTCAAAACCCCACTCGTCTTCACAAATGGATTCACAGAGCCGCTGTCACACCCATGAACTTGTGAATCAGTTGGCAACTGCAATCTTCAAACAACTTCGTGACGATGCTTAAGAGCCATCCTAGGAAATCCAAACCAGATGTGATTTACCCCCAAGGATGGCAATTCAAGCTCCAGCTGGAGTGGAAAGATGAAATTTGCAGAGGAGAGCTCTCTCTACTTTGAAACACTCTACAGTTGCTTCCCTAAAAGTGAGATTCCAATTTAGTTCAAGCACTGCTTGCAGAATTTTTCTTAGGTTGTGATAACAGTCTTAAAACACTGTTCGAGCGTTTTGCTCAAGTGCTTCAAACACACCTTTCAGAGAACAACAAGGTTTCTGGCAATAAACTGAGCAGATCCATAAAGTGCCTGGATGATGTATACCAGGAGAATCTAGAAAAAGCCACAGAGATAAGGTCATCGTTTGACCAAATCAAAGAAGCACATAGTCATTTAATGAGACCAAATGAAATAAGTTCAAAAGGAGGTAGAAATTCATTCATAGTGATGTCAAATAATATGACCTTTCATTGTGGCAGCCAAAGAATCAGGATGGCATGCCATGTGATTTTAAAATTAATGAGGGGAGAGCGGATGTGGCTCGAGCAGTTGAGCACCTGCTTCCCACATGGGTAGTCCCAGGTTCAGTCCCTGGTGCCTCCTAAAAACAAACAAAGAAACAAGTAACAAGCAAACAAACAAAAAACCCAGCTCAGGGGGCCCGATGCGGCTCAGTGGTTGAGTACCAGCTTCCTACATAAGGGGTCCCGGTTTAATCCCCGACCCCGGTATCTCAAAAACAAACAAACAAAAAATTAATGGTGACTTGTGGTTTGGTCTAGGGACTATCATTTCAAACCGTGGACACCTCCTAAGCTTCATTTCTGCAACTTTCCTAGTAACTCACAAATAAACCCAATAAATCCAAAGAAATCACCTTCCAAATAAACCACTTGTACCCAAATCCTTAGCTCAAGGTTTGCTTCTGGGGAAATCCAGCCTAAAAACAAAGATGAATGCAAATAGCACAGGATCATACAATTTTATCCTGAAATGAACATTTGGATTTTAACCTCCACGTGGCAGAAACTATGTCTTGTTTTTGCATCTCCATTGCCCAAGCAGGGGAAGGCATGTCGGTGTTTGGTAAATGCTGGCTAAATGAATGGATGAACAAAGTACTTTAAACTCCACTTTGGAATACAACACAAATATGAAAGTGCTTCTCTCCAGTTTAGCCTAACCTGGATTCAGCTTCTGCTTTAGTGGCTAGGGGCTGCTGGGTAGGAAAATACGGATAATGGAATTCAGGGGGAAATAATGAATTAGGAATCAAGGTGGCGAGTCCATCCTTGCTACCACCTGGCTACCAACCTTAGGTGATCTCATCTTCCTGACACTTTCTGTCCTCACCTGCAAACTGAGTGAAACATGGGGGTCAAGCTCACAGATCCTGGAGCTAGGCTGCCTAGGTTCAAATCTCACCTGGGCCGCTGACAAGCTGTGTGAGTTTGGGCAAGTTACTAAGCCTCTCTGTGCCTCAAATTCCTCTAGTACAAGGTTTCTCAACCTCAGCACTATTGACATTTGGGGCTAGACAATTCTCCTTTAGGGAGGGGGTGCAGTAGGCTTCCTGTGTGCTGTGGGACGTTGAGTAATATCTCTGGCCTCTCTCTACCCACTAGATGCCAGTAGCAACCCCCAGCTGGGACAACCAAAAACTGTCTCCAGGCACTGCCAAATGTCTCCTGGGGCGTGGGGGGGTGGGGAATCACCCCCAATTGAAAACCACTACTTGAAAATGGGTATAGTAGGACATACCTCTTGGAATTGCTGTGAGGATTCAATTATTTGAACAATTGAAATCTTAGAGCGTAATGAGTACTGGGAAGTGTTTTACAGTAGGTGCTGCAGCCATCAATCATTACTATTATTATTCTCATCTGCCCAATCTATTAGCTACAAGGACATTTTTAACCTACTGTAGTCCAAGGTTAAAGGCATGTTTGAGGTCACTGTTCTTGTCTCCAGTTAGCCAATTGAAAACTTTAGAATCAGGAAGACCCAGGGCTGAATCCTAATATTGCCACGTACTAAATGTATAAGGTTTCCAGATAAAATATAGGGCACCCAGTTAAATTTGAATTTCAGACAAACAACAATGGTTTTTCAGTATAAGAATATCCACCCCCAAAATATTTCATGGGACATACTTATACTTAGAAAAAAGTATTTGTTTTCCGAATTTCTAGGTCAACTAGGTGTCCTTTATTTCTATATATTAAAGCTGGGCACCCTAGATATGTATGGCTTTGGCCAATTTAACTTAACCTCTCTAAGCTGCAGGTTCCTCATCTGTTGGAAAAGGGTGGACATTCCTACATCAACAGGTTGCTGTGAGCATTAGGAGAAAGGAATGTGAAATTAAGAGCCTGGCATAGAGTGGGCGTGAAATGAATGGTAGTTCCGGAATCATAGTCGCAGGAATTTAAACGCTTCGTTTGCTACTTACAAAGAAGGTGCCGTCTGTCCTAAATGCAGCGCCTGTACTTAGCAGGCAGCAGGGGTGCATGGGTGCTCGAGCCCGGCTACCCGCTTTGAGATAGGCTTTGTCAGTTACTGGTCAGACCTCAGGCACACCTCTTACCCTCTCTGTGCCTCCATTTCCTCCCCTGGAAAATGGGGATGATAACAGGACCCTCCTCCTGGGGTTGTTGTGAGGAATGACTGGCTTAAGAATAGAGCTGACAGTCTGTTAGGTTTGTTTTTTTCTTCATGCTAAAGTGTCAGTTGGTGGTTTTGTGAACTGGTCAGAAATTCACAGGTCTTAAATGTTTGGGGGAAATTTATATTGGACACTGCTCTTTGTCTAGCAAATAAAAGATGGTAATATATTCCTGTTTCTGGCATGTGCACGGCTATGTTATTAGAAGCCACTTTATCATTTTCCTGCTTTAAATAGAAATGTCTATTTATGAATTCTGCTTGTGGTTTTTTTTTTTTTGTTTTTTTTTTTTTAATTTATTTTTTTATTTTTTTATTATGGGTAAAAATCAAAATTCTCACAATACATACAAACATTTGCAAAATGATATATAAATATATATGCATATATGTGTATTTGCTTACAAAAATGTTGTTTATATATATATATATATATACATATATTTTAAGAGGTGCTTAGATTACCCAAAATATTACACGGAACCCCCTGGGATTCCCATGTTGCCCACCTCCCACACCTCCCATCACATCCCACCCAAACATCTCCCACAGTGTGGCCCACCACCCTCAATGAACTTACACATCCTGGAGCCTTGCCACCAACCATAGACCACAGTTCACACTGTAGACCACACTCTCTCCCACTCAGTTCTGAGTGGTGTGTGCTGATTTAAAATGGCCTACATCCCTTACCACAACAGTACTCAGGACAACCTCCAACTCCCAAAGAAGCCCCTGTATTTCAACTGCTCGTCCCCTCCCTACCCCAAAAGTGTCAAGTGGCCACTGGCTCCACCTCATTGTTATAATTTCTTGCATTGCTAGAATCACCATATGTGAACAAGAGAATACCATCAAGTCCACTCTAGTCCATAGTTCTTCCCCCAATCCTGAGGGGACTGGGATGGTGATGTCCACTCCAACTCCAAGTGAGAGAGGGCTTATATCCCATGGATATGGTGGGTGGGATGATCCTGCCTGCAGATGCAGGCCCTCTCCATTCCCTGGGATGGCCATTGCCCTGCTTGTAGTTTTTTCACAAATAAAATAGTAAAATTTAAAAAAAAAAGAATGGATGTAGGGCGTGGAGAGCAGGGCTTGTGTCCTGTTACGCGCTCCCCAAATCCTGGTTGAACGAACCAGTAGGGGAAATGAAGGCAGCTGTACTTTATCACCCCTCAATCCAGACAAGGGTCCGCTTGCCTCTCTCCTACCAATAGCGTACAGCTCTCCACAATTTCTAGCACCTCTCTGAGGTTAAGGTCCAGCCTCCACCGTCGTGCCACGGCACCATTTAGCATGCCTCGCTGCTCCAGGGCGCTGAGAGTGCTGTGTTGCAAGCGTCACTAGAATTGTGAGTTGTGCTCACAAGTGTGAAGCAGCCGACAGCCCGTGCTTTCACCATGGCCCTTGGAATGTGATAGAGCAAGATGCAGGCTGGCTGCAGGAGGCAAACATTTGCTTTCTCCAATGAAAATGCTAGCCGATGGCCACAGCTGGACATTTATCACAGCCATGTCCTCCACTCCCACCTTAGAGAATTTCAGAAAGTTACCAAGATTGGTGAAGGCTATTGAATTCCACAGCTACCATCCCCTGCCACTGCAGAACTTCCACATGCTCGGTTTTCTCTGACAGTTGATTCAATCAAAAGTTAGTGAACTAAGCATCTATCGCTCCAAATCGGGCTGTTATTCGATTCAAAAATTAATTATTGAGCATTGAGGGTCCCAGGGTTACTGTCCTCTTCTGCCCTCTGAAAATAGGAAGAAAAGAAAGAAGAAAGGGAAGGAGGGAGAGGATGATGATGGGGAAAGGAAAAGAGGGAGGGAGAGAGAGGGGAGGAAAAGGGAGTGGAGGGAAAATTAATGAGCACCTAGGCACTGGAAGCTGGGCAGTGCAGTGGTTAGGTCTTGTCACTGGAGGCTGTGAAGTGCAGAGGTTAAGGTTTCATCACTGGAGGCAGTGAAGTGAAATGGTTAGGTCTTATCACTGGAGGCTGTGCAGCTCAGTGGTTAGGTCTCGTCACTGGAGGCAGTGCAGTGAAATGGTTAGGTCTCGTCACTGAAGGCTGTGCAGCTCAGTGGTTAGGTCTCGTCACTGGAGGCAGTGCTGTGAAATGGTTAGGTCTCGTCACTGAAGGCTGTGCAGCTCAGTGGTTAGGTCTCGTCACTGGAGGCTGTGTAGCTCAGTGGTTAGGTCTCGTCACTGGAGGCAGTGCAGTGAAATGGTTAGGTCTCGTCACTGGAGGCTGTGCAGCTCAATGGTTAGGTCTCGTCACTGGAGGCTGTGCAGCTCAGTGGTTAGGTCTCGTCACTGGAGGCAGTACAGTGAAATGGTTAGGTCTCGTCACTGGAGGCTGTGCAGCTCAGTGGTTAGGTCTCGTCACTGGAGGCAGTGCAGTGAAATGGTTAGGTCTCGTCACTGGAGGCTGTGCAGTGAAATGGTTAGGTCTCATCACTGGAGGCTGTGCAGCTCAGTGGTTAGGTCTCGTCACTGGAAGCTGTGCAGCACAGTGGTTAGGTCTCGTCACTGGAGGCTATGCAGTGAAGTGGTTAGGTCTCGTCACTGGAGGCTGTGCAGCTCAGTGGTTAGGTCTTGTCACTGGAAGCTGTGTAGTGGTTAAGGTCTCATCACTGGAAGCTTTTCTGTGTAGTGACCAAGGTCATGGCCTCCAAAGTCGGCCAGAGCCCTACTTTGAACTCTGGCTCCACTATTCCCCAGCTGTGTGACCACAGTTACCTAACGTCTCTGAGCTCAAACTCAGTCATGTGCCTGGCACATCAGTCCGTACGCGGCAACCGGGAGGTGTTTTCACTATGGCCAGGTGCCATGCCGAGCGCCCTCAGGCCTGGTCCTCACCAAACCTGGTGATACAGGCATCAGTCCAATGGGTACAGATCAGGACACTGGCTGAGCAGAAGCTCGGGCCCTCGCCTCCAGTGACCTCCAGCCATTTCCATCTGCCCATATTTGCATCTCTGTGGGCTCTTGCAGAACCACAGAGGCGTCTCTCTCTGGCATTGCAAGAAGCTGAGGGTGCCAGGACATTAACCCCCTCCCTCCCCCACCAGGAAGTAGGCCTCACCCAACCACACCTTGAACACACTGGAGACGGGTAGATGGTGTATCTCTATTAGCCGTCTCCCCTCCGCTCCCCCCACTTTCCTGTATCAGTCCTGTACTTTCCTGCCAGTCCCTGCATCTCTGAAATAAATCATTTGGCCATGAACCCTTGTCATGGAGCCTGTTCCTCAGAGAACCCAAATGAAGACAGAGGCTCAGAGAGGTTGAGGCAATTGTCCAAGGTAACACAGCTATTAAATAAAGGAGCTGGAGGGCTTAAACAAGACCTGCCTCATTCCCTAAAGGCTGTCATCCCTTTCCACGTGGTCTCCCTAGCGCTGCTGATATGGAAGCACCTTAGGAAGGGAGGGTGGTGTGGTGCCCATCAGAGCTTTTCCTGGGTACCCACCTTACCTGGAGGCAGCTGGGAATCTCAGCCATATCCTCCTCCTTGTTCCCCCAGTGCTGGGTTACACTTTCTACCTAACATCGCGTGTCTCCTCATCTCAGCATAGGGCTACATGGTAATATTCTGCATTCTCTACCTCAGCATACTTAAGTAATGACTAAGGGACCATTTCCAGGGGCCTGTTCCCCAAAACAGTGGTCCCATGATATATGGTATAAAAAAGAAGAGTCATGGGAGTGAAATAAGGTGGGGTAACTCTGGATTTGCTCCCCTCTCTTGGAGCCTCACAATACCATTGACCTGTTTTAAAGGCTCTGAGAAGTCCTATAATAAACTACTCTATTAACCCAATGTCTCCCAGACATTTTTGACCACGAAACCCTTTTGGGGATTATCACTGATCAAGATCCCTCTAAAAATAGGAACACAAAATGGAACACGTTTTGGCAAACGCTAAATTAGGGATTGATTAGAGGTTGGAGCCTTCACCCTGTTTGTTAGGCAGGATTTAATGAACTCTGATGACCACCTAATGAGGGTGTGTAGATTTGGCCACTGGGATAGGATGTGATGGGTTTAAGTAGCACACTTCGTACCAAGACGTCAACGCCAACTAGATCCATCAGGAGGATGTAATGGGACCACCTGGTGGTATCCCCTATATCATGAGATGCCCAGAACCCAAAGGGGGTAAATGGACTGGGTGGGACTCCTAGAGAAGAATGTCAAAAGCTTCTGCTTTCAGGCTGTCTCCATAGCTCTCCTTGCTATAGATCACAGATTGTGGGATGTTATGTTAACAGGAAGCTAGTAAATAAAGAGGAAACCAGAAAAACTACCATAGTATAGAAAAGGTCCTGGCTATAAAGAACTATGGAGGTAAGTTCATCTACTTAACATTCAGGAAATACCTATTCATGTATGGAATTTGCTCCAAAATAATATGAGAGGGAGTGAGTGGCAGGGGCATAGATTAAACAGTTTTGGCTATGAGTTGATCACAGTTGAAGCGGGATGAGAGAGGCACGTGGCTTCATTATACTGTTCTGTCTACTTTTACACGTGTCTGACATTGACCATAATAAAAGCGTAACATATATATTTATATGAACAGCATTTCAGAGAGGATTATGCTGAAAGGAAATCTATCATATCAGAAGAAGGGAATAGATCCAGTGAAGTATTAAATATATAAAATGTATTTGGCTTGAAGGATTATAAACATGCAATTATAAATGGTTATCTATGTTTGGAAATATTTTGCATATTATCCTAAGTGGAATAAAATGTAATAGTGAATTTAGGAGATGTAGGAAGACACAAGCAAGAGGAGGAGGCTCGAGGTGGTTTCCATTTGAGGTTAAGGTGGGAAGGGGGTTCTGACCAAGGCTGAACTCCACGGGCCCCAGGGATGGGTCTCCGCCCCCACATTAAGGCAATAAGCTCTGTGCAGATGAAGAAAAGAGCAATTAGGCAGGGTGATCGTGACCGAGGGGTTCCTCTGGACTCTTCTTGGGAAAGGTCTGGGGTAGAGTCTGGGGAGAGAATACAATCATATGGGGAAAGGCTTGCGCGGCAAGCGGAGATTTCCCAGGCTCACCGGCTCCAGATCTTCACAGCACTGCTTTCTGACACGGTTGTGATCCCTGGAAGCCAGCCAAGGATGGAAGCCGGCCAGTTGTCTCCAAAGTCTGTTTTCTGCTTCTTCCATGGAAGTCTTTCTCAACAGAGGCATGGTTGGCGCCATGGGTGAGACAATTCTGCACTGCATGGGACTATCCATACCGTGTGGGACCTTGAGCATCCCTGTCACTGAACTACCCAACAGCGACCATCTTGCTTCAACACGTGGCAACTGACGGGTGAGAAAGCAACCTTGAGCAGGACTCTGTACAGCCCTGGAGCTGTAAGCTTTTACTCCAAATAAATATCCTTTCTGAAAACAGCCAACAGATTTCTGGTACTTTGCATCGGCACCCCTTTGGCAGACTAATAGAGATGAGAATTTTCATTTCCTATCTTCCCAACACTCTCCCTCCACAAAAGAGATATAGCATAATTTTTGGTGAAATCAGGGATCAGCAATTATCACTATAAATTATAACTGTAAATATTGTCTAGCCAAGTTGTGTACTGTGATTATATATCCTCGAATGACTTTTTCTCCCCGGAGAGTTAGTAATTAATTCTTTTTTTTTTTTTTTCTTCTTAGTTTTCTCTGTACCTATCCTGAATTTTTATCTAATGCACCACCAGATTTAACAAATACTTTCTGATATTATTTTGCAAATATTCAAATATATATATATAAGGCTATGTTTTTTCTTCCCTGGAAACTGCCCTGGAACTTTCCAAAGGACTGGTTGCTTACAGACCTTCTCTTCCCTATTTCCCTAGGTTGAATCTCCTGCTTTCCGGGTTCCCATGTCTTCCTCTCTTTTGGTTTATGCCTCATTTTGTTGGACCAAATTCTTCCGTGAGCAATTATATACTATTTTCTAACTGTATGGCCCCTGCCTTCCAGGCTCAACTTCTTCCACAATCTCCCCTTCCCCTCTCTGTGCACTCAAGTCTTTTGTGAGTTGTGGGGAGAAGGCAAGACCAGGATCAAGTGGAGCCTCGTAGACCAGAGGAAGGAGCTTATATTTAAAAATTTGATCCAGATGAACCAGCCTTCAAAATAGTGATTGTTAGTCGTGTTTAACTTTGTCTTCATAAAGAGTCATGTTTTAGTTAAAAGACAGCAAATCCATCCTTAGGATTTTGAGCTTAGAGACAACATGTCTCTTGAAGTTCAGAATTTATGAATATCTCAAGATGTGGAGTGGAGCCTTGTGTCCAAATTTTGGTGCAGCCAATTGGCCTTGAGCAAATTACTTAAAATCTCTGTTGTCTTCTCCTTCTAGACTCACGTTGCTTGAGCTCCCCTACTCCCTAATTTTCTGTGAGATGGCATTCAAGTTCCAGTTCAAGATGGGAGGTAAGCACTATTCTTCCCAAAGAACATGATTCTCAGGGGTGACAGTGATGTTCATGTTTAATGCCAATTTTTAAAAATTACACAGGTGACTGACTTGGGATGGCATGGATGTCAGTCATGTTTTCTTTGTGATTCACATGATGAATTGGTTCAGTATCTCCACAAATGCAGATGTTCCTCTGATAGTATACAAGACTATACTATCTCTCCTGGACTCTCCTTTCCCTCTGGGCTTCCAGTCCTCTCTCTCCCGGTTAGGACTCATCTCTCAGGGCTTCCTATATCTCAGCTGCAGGCTGGCATAGCGCTCGTCTCTCAGGGCTTCCTCTCTGTCCTGGCATAGAGCTCGTTTCATTTCCGGGTTCTCCATATCAGTCTCGGCTCTTTTCCCAACAGTCTCTATAAGCTATCAGGGGAGCGGCTGTAGCTCAGTGGTTGAGTACCTGCTTTCTATGTATGAGGTCCCAGGTTCAATCCCCCTACCTGCTTTAAAAAATAAATAAATAGATAAATAAGAAAGTTTACCTTTAGGGGAGCCGATGTGGCTCAGTTGTTGAGTGCCAGCTTTCCACATATGAGGTCCTGGGTTCAATCCCTGGCCCCAGTACCTAAAAAAAAAAAAAAAAAAATTTTGTACCGATAAGCTATCAGGCAAATGGCTTCTCTCCCCCCCCACCCCCCAGGGCCACAGGATCAAAAACGACAAAGTTCTCTCTTCTTCCAAGTGTCTTCTTGAGGGCATGTCCGTTTATATCGGCCCACCAAGGGGCTGGGGACTCAACCTGAGTCACGTCCCACTGACAGCGGTCAAATCAAAAGCCCTATATTGATTTTATCAAATAAACTTAAATCCTTTTAATTTAATACAATCAAAGGGTATCATACTCAAGGGAATAGATTAGTTTACAAACATAATCTTTTTCTTTTTGAGATTCGTAAATAATCTCAAACTGCCACATCATCTCTTATAAAAGGAAGTCAGCAAATATCTCAAATCAAGAAATCAAGAAATACCATATGTGCCTAAGATTTAGAAACATGGAGAAAAACACCAGAAGAGCTAAGAGAATTGGGCATTGTAGCCTCTGGGGAGTGGGCTGGATGGAAGCGTGGAAGAACAGTGGGTCAAGGGATGCTTGATTAGAAACGCAATTCGATTTTAGTTGCATTTAGTACTTATCTGTTTATTTTAACCATGCATATGTAGATTTCAATAAAAATACAAATTAAAATTTAAAGATAATAATCAATCTTTAATCTGCAGAAACTACGGGGCATGTCATCCCTCAGAAGTTCACCAGGAGGCAATTTTTCCCTAGCTGTGGCGTCTTCTTTCTTTTTTTTTTTTTTTTAATTTATTTTATTTATTTATTCCCCCACCCCCACCCCCTCCTTGTTTGTGCTGGCTGTCTGCGCTCTGTGTCTGCTCTCTGTGTGTGCTCATCTTCTTTTTAGGAGGCACCGGAAACCGAACCCGGGACCTCCCATGTGGTAGGTGGGTACCCAGCTGCTTGAGCCACCTCCATTCCCACTTGTGTCTCTCATGGTGTTTCATCACGTCTCTTCATTGCGTCATCTCGTCGCGGCAGCTCACCGTGCCAGCCCGTCGCATCAGCTCGCTGTCTTGCTCATCTTCTTTAGGAGGCACTGGAAACCGAACCCAGGACTTCCCATGTGGTAGGCGGGTACCCAGTTGCTTGAGCCACCTCCACTTCCCTGATTTCTGCCTCTAATAAATTAAGAGGGGGGGAGGTCACAAGACTTGGAGTTCCCTGCCTGGTTTTATAAGCAGAAGAAAGGGTTAGGAGGAAATCATAATAAAGAAAAGGAAATGATCTTCTCATTCAATTAATCAATAATTAAGTCAATCAAATATTCATGGAACCTGACCGGCCCTGTCCTATCCAGAAGACTATGAGACAGGACTCAAGGAATAGTAATTAAGCACCAAGTCTGTGCCAGGGACAGTTCTTAGGGAGTGGTAAAGGGTTCCTCTAGGGCAGGGTTTCTCAGCCTCGGCACTCCGGGCCCAGGTCATTCTTTGCTGGGGTGGGGGTGGGGCTGTCCTGTGCACTGCAGGGTTTAGCAGCTTCCCTGGCCTAAATGTCTCCAGGCATTGCCTAATGTCCCCTGAGGGTGGGGGCAAAAGAGCCCTTTGCATCTTCTTTTGGAGAAGGACATATGGCTACTCTGGAAGAGGCATTCCCAGGAGTGTGCTCACATAACCAGGGCTGGTTCCTCCGCTTCCCGCCAAGGAGCGTGGAGAGGCCTTTGGGCTCGTTTGCTGCGATGGCTTTGCATGTGCCAGCTTGAGTCTGGGTACGGGGCAGAACGGAACTGCTCCGTACAAGAAAGGGTGAGGAATTGGATTTGCAGTTCTAAGAAGGAGCTGTGGAGTCATAAAGGCAGGACAACTCATCCCACTGAAAAAAGAGAAACTCAACGGCAGCCAGTTCTAAGAAGGGAATTCCCTGTTCTCCAGGGAGGAGAACGGAAATGGCGGGATTTTTTGGTTTGTTTTTTGTTGGTTGGTTGGTTGGTTGGTTTTTTGGGGGTTTTTTCGTCGGTGTGATGGAAGCCCTGCCTCTATCTCACTCTGAAATCATCCGCCAACTGCATATGGCTCGATAATGTTTCTGTGCTAGTGGATTCTCTTGGGGACCCTAGAGAGGTGTGGAATCCTGTGTCCAGATGGCACAAGATTAAAACTGAAACAAGAGCAGAGGCAGAAGCCAGACAACAAAGGGGCAGCTGCCAAATCTGAGTGACCCACCAAACAACTGTAAAAACTACAAATAGATGCAGGTTGGGGTGGGGGGTGGGGGATGACGGGTGACGTGGCAGAGCTGGCCTTCGAAACATCCTGTTCCCTCTACCTGGAATATTCTCCCCTCTACCCACCCACCTCCCACCTGCCCACCCTGCCACTTCACCAGGCTAGCCAGGTGTCACCTTAGCCATCGCCTCCCACCTAGGAGTGTTCTGAATTCCTCCTCGGTCCTCTACAGTCCCTTCATGGGACCTAACCCCCATCTCCTGTGAAATGTCTGTTTCCACTTCCCTCACTCCGAGAGGTCTTGCTCACCACCACGTCCCCGATACTTAGAACTGTGCCGGCCGAGAGGGGGCTATGAGCAATTGTTTGTTGATTGCCAGGTTGACCTGAACCAGGAGCTATGGAGAAGTGCAGCTCCTGCCCAGACCCCTTTATCTGCTGTGAACATTGGCTGCTGGAAGCTACCTCACCCAGAGGCTACAGCTCACCCAGACGCTGCCCCCACCCCCGGGCAGCCTGAAGCCAATGACTGACTGCAATTGCAATGAATGCTGCAATTTGTGCTCTGGAGTCGCCCATGGGATCAGGCAGAAGTTGCTTCCAACTGAGACCACATCAGTTCTTAGCTTTGTTCCTGCCCTCTCCTGCTCTTCTCCTTCTCCTGAGAACTCTCCAATAAAGCACTTGAACAACAACCCCTAGATCTCAGAGAACCTAAAGCAGGAATAATTCATTAAATGACTGTGAGCTTCAAGGAGGAGATGAGATCTGGATGTCACTAGCACACTGCCTGGCAAATACTGGGGCTCAAGAGATATTTGTGAAATGACTGATTGTATAGAGGATGGCTGGCTGGCTGGATGGATGGATGGACGGACAGACAGGAGGATGCATTACCCCCATGAAGGCAAAAGCAAACATACCAGGGAGAGGTAAAAGCTCATCAGATGGACCTGTGTCTGAATTTTTCTCACCTCTTCCTTGCTGTGTGACCTTGGGCAAGTTACCATACATCTCTGAGCCTCAGTATGCACATCTGTAATATGGGGGAGAGTCATGATATCTACCTCACAAGGTTGTTTTAGTAAAGCTCTTACCACAGCGCATGGCACAGAATAAGTGCTTGATAAATAACATCTATTATAGGGAAGCGGCTGTGGCTCAATCAGTGGGGCTCCCGTTTGCCATATGGGAGGCCCCGGGTTCGGTTCCTGGGGCCTCCTGGTGAGGGCAGGCCCACCCGCGCAGCGTGGTTGGCTGACCCAGCGAGCACAAGCAGCAAGGGGGGGATGGATGAATGAATAAATAAAATCCTTTAAAAAAAAATAAATAAATAACATCTATTATTACTACCACCATCATTTCCACAATCATTTTATTTTCATTTTCATTATTACTATTGACCCAATTAAAAGTCAAATACGAAATGCACTCCCCTATTGTGTCACAATATGGTCAAACCAGCAAAAGGCAGTAAAAAAACAAGAGAACATGCTCTGATAGCTAATTGTTCAAAAGTGAGACATCAAATTCAAGGAAGTGAGCTCCTCCTTGTTGTGGTAAAGTTAAACCCAGCCCAGAAAACAGGCTACTTTCTTGGGGAAAGAAAGTAAGGATCTCATCACAGGCTGTTGCCCTGTATGCTCTCTCTGAGCGTGGAGCTCCAGGGGAGCCTTTGTCAAAGAGTACTTTAATGTCCTGGCCTTTTTATCCAGATCCGGTACTCTAGAGCTCAGGGACCCGTCTGCTTTGTAAACTGGCGACATGCAGATGCGACTGCTCATCCCTGAATACCAGGAAAGCACAGCACAGAAAGTTTTTTTTTTTTAAAGATTTTATTTATTTATTCATTTATCCCCCCCTTGCTGCTTGTGCTCGCTGGGTCAGCTAACCACGCCGTGCGGACGGGCTTGCCTTCACCAGGAGGCCCCGGGAACCGAACCCGGGGCCTCCCATATGGTAAACGGGAGCCCTACTGATTGAGCCACAGCCGCTTCCCTACACAGAAAGTTTTGAGAGTGTGAGGCGCTGGGTCAAATGCTTTCCTCCTGGTGGGTCAAGCAAGGATAAAGGACCCACTGCTTCTCTCCACTCTCACTGGCCCACCCTGGCCCAAGCCTCCGTCACGACTCACCTGGGTGACTGCAGGAGCCTCCACCATGCTCTTCCTGCCTCCTCCCTCACCCCACACAGCAACCACAGGAATCCTATCACAATGTTAAGCCAGATTGGGCCACTCCTGTGCTCTAAAGCCTCCCGTGGCTCTCACCTTACTCAGAGTAACAAGCCAAAGTCCTTCCAGCAGCCCCAAGGCTCTACCCAATCTGCCCTCCCCCCACTACTTCACTGACCTTGTCTCTTACTGCTTCCCCGCCTTGCTTGCTCCACCTCCAACCGGACTGGCTTCCTTGCTTTTACTGAAACACCCAGGCACACTTCCACCTCAGGGCCTTTGCACTTGCTATCCCCCTGCCTGGAATACTTCCCCAGTAATTAATATCCTCGCCCTCCCATTTCCTTCAGGTCTCTGCTCAAATATCACCTTGTCAGTGAGGCCTTCCCTGACCTCCCAACATAAAATGGCAGGTACACCCACCCCTCTTTCACACTCCCAGTTTCTCCTTTCTCAGCTTTATTTTTCCTCCTTAAGACATGTGACTACCCTCCTCACCCCAATATACCATGTCCTTCTCCCCCACTAGAATGTCAGGGCTATACCAGCAGGGGTTTTTCTGTCCTTTGTTCCCTGCTGTAGCCCTGGCACAGAGAACAGTGTCTGGCACAATAAATATTATGGTACCATACAAATATAAGCAGTATTAATATGTGATTTAATTATAATATATTACAATTATAAACATATTAATATATAGTATGTAATACAAATATCACCAGTATTGTTAAAAAGCACAGTCAATTCTCATTATTCGAGCAGTTATGTTCTCAAAGTCACCATAAGCACTGAATTTGCAAACACTGAACAATTGCTCCGGGGGTAACACAGGGTTAGGGCCTTTGAGCCTCTGGTCACAGCATTTCCATCAACTGATCCATACAGGACCTCGTCGTGTGTGTTTCTGTTTAAGGCGCCGTATGGAATGTGTTGCTGAGTCCTGAGCATGGAGCTCACGGCCAGCAGCTCTCCACCCGCTGCCTGAAGGAAGCGTCCTTTCTCTCCAAGGCACATCCCGGCCTTCCAGCCCTTAGCCACCCTAGACGGCACTGCAGCACCAGGCTGGGCGACCACCTTAAACAGCGACATCACCCCCAAGGAGCACAAAAACACACCGTGTGAAGGGCGTTGGGTACAGCAGGAGAGCTGAAACAAGAAGGCAGCGGGTTGCCTGGTTCGACCCCGGCTGGAAACGTGCACATTGGGCAGCTCTGTGCATGTCCACGAAGGACCACCAAGTGCCACGAGTGGTGATGTCGGGGTCACAAATAAGTTTTAGCAAGTAGGCAAATTCGCAAATGCAGAATCCGCAAATCAAGAGGATCAACTGCATGGATGAACGATGAACTGTGATTCAAGCCCAGACCTACTCTTCTGGAGACCGTCTCCTCCGGCACCAGCCCCATCGGTGTCTCCTTCCCACCTCCACATTTTGGCTCATGCTGTGCTTCCCTTGAATGTCTTCTCCACCCTCCAAGTATCCTACCTCTACCATCCTTCTAGCCCAATTCAAGTACTCAAGTCATGGGTGAAACTTTTCTTATAATTCCACCCTCTGCGATGAATTCCTATGCTGAGGCCCATATTTGCCCCCTATGCCATGCAAGCTGGCAGGTGATCTTGTCCAACTTAACACCACATCACTTCTTTAATCAATTTATGTGTGTTAGTCATACCTACCTCTTCCCAGTAGAACTCAATAAATGTTGAGATCAGGGACTAAGCTATAGGATTTATCCCTCATGTTCCCTAAAAAGACCTAGACACATAGCAAGAGTTCAATAAATATATTTCAAATTTGCACATGCCCTGTGGTAGAATAAATTACTAGTCAACAAATATTCACTCCCTCCCTTCCCACCTTCCTGGAAAGTGTGTACTTCCCCACCTGTTGATGCTGGGCTGAACCAGGGACCCACTTTGGCCAGTGGGGTGTAAACAGAAGCGACAAGCTGCCTTTAAGAGGCATCAAATGTTTCTACTCACCCCCTAGGGGTTTCCAACCTCTGCTATGAAAAGAATATGCCCCATTTAGCCAGTGTTCCTTCCGTCTGTTCCCAGAATAAGGCATGTGGAACAGGCACGAACTTGACAACAGCTTGAACCAAGCCACCCCAGATAAACTGCAGCCCTGTGGCCATATGCCACTGAGATTTCATGGTTGCTTGTTATGCAGCATTATTGTGGCATTAGCTGACTGATACATGCTTTTCCCTCTTCTCCTCCCAAGGCCTTTTCTACTCATTTATTCATTTAGCAAATATTTAGTGGCCCCCTACTACATGCTAGGTACTGTTCTAGATACTAGGTATATAACAGTGAGTAAAATAAACAAAAGGCTTTAACTTCATGGAGCTGGCTTTCTGGTGGAGAGAGACACAGTAAACAAGATAAATAAGTAAATATATATCATGTCACATTATGATAAGTGCTACGAAGAAATGTAAAGCAGAAAGGGGAATAAAGAGTGTGGGAAGCAATTGAAATAAGTGGTCAGGGAAGGCTTAACTATCAGGTTGTTCTTCTGTTTGTTTGTTTGTTTGATTGATTTCTCACCAGGAGGCCCCAGGAAACGAAGCCTGGACCTCCCATATAGTAGACGGGAGCCAAATCGCTCGAGCCACATCTGTGTCCCTGGTTTTTTAATAAAGTCCTGAGGAGGTGAAGGAGTTAGCCCAGTGGATGTCTGGGAGAAGTGGTCCGAGCAGAAGGAACGTATCAGCATGTGTGAGGACCAGCCAGGAGGTGAGTGGGACTGGAGCAGGTGCAAAGACTCACTCCAGGGAAACTGACAACGGTTAGAGGTAGAGGACTGGTGAAGGAGACTAAGCAGCAGCCAGGAAGGGAAAAGGAAAACCAGCAGAAGCCAAGTGCAAACTCAGAAAGTGTAATGCGGATTTGCAGTTTGCCTCCCTTAGGGAAATCACAGACTCCTGTCAAGCGGCCCTCACGGCCCAAACCTCAGCCACACCCCTCCTTCTCTGGGGAAGTAACACACACACACCCTAACCAGCCGTCCTCTACCCCTACCCCTCTACCCCCATCTCCTCTGCTTTTATGGGCCATTCCACAAACTAGGGGAGATGTTAGGTCTAATGCAAAAGCCCAGCCAGCCCTTAAACCCCCACATGCTAATCAGAACAGGCATTGTCAGTGGCAGGGCCTCCTCCCCTAGGTGGATAAAAACCACACTCAACCAGTATAGACTTCTCTCTCTTCTCCAGGGGCAAAGTGGGGTATGTAGAGCTTCTATCGAAGGTTTTTGGCCATCCCAGGGAACCAGCCGTGATAGGACTTCTTCCCCTGCTCTTTGGACTCATTGTGCTGTGTAAGCGACAAGGAACTCGTCTGCCCTTTCTGGATTCTTCATTCTGTGCACGTAATAAAGGGATCATTTATTGAAAGTGAACCTGTGTTCCCACAATGCGCTGTTGCAGCAGCTCACTCCACAGCTCCTTATCATCATCCACCATTCTTCCAGCAATAGCCCCAGATTTTCACGTGGCGAGCTCCGCCTTCCCCACCCTATCCCATGGTCTGGGTGGGTCCCTACTCCCTGCTCCAAGCATAGTGCACCGCGTCCTAGACCTGATCGATAGGTGTTGCGCTGTCCTGGCTGGAAATCGGTGTAGGAATAAGCATGTGACTTCAGCCAAGGCAATCAGAGGGACTCTCAGGACTTCTGCAGGAGCTACTTGAGAAATTCTTTGTTTTCAGCAGGACTTGAAATTTGCAGTGAAGAGGGAGCTGTCAGCTGCCATCTTACCACCGTAAGAGGAACTTCTCTGTGAATGGAGCTCACACAAAGAAAGCCGAGTCTGCCAAACCCAGGAACACCACCAGGGGGCTGGGGGGAAGGGAACAGTCAAGATCTAATGGGGTGTTTGGTGGTCATGGGAAAGGTTTTTCATTACCTTACAGTAATGGACACAGGACACGGTAAATATCATCAAAATTATTAAACTGTATCATCTAAATTGTAAACTATAATGTAAATCATTGACAATGAAAAAAAAAAAAAAAAAGAAAAGAAAGCCGAGTCTGGAGGTGGAGAAAGTGGTTCCTGGTAACTTCACTTGACACCTGAATCAAGCTATACCTGAAGACTGATCCTTAGACTTTTTTAGTTTTGTGAGCTTTTGGCTTATGCCAGTTGTGGGTTGGATTTTTGTTTGTTTGTTTTTGTATTTTATTTTCCTTTTTATAATTTGGAAAAATAATTTTGACTAATTCATCAAAGGAATGGATAAAAATATTATGGTGTATCTATCCTCCAGAATATTTTTATGCCATGAAAAAGAATTAGTTAGATCTAACCAGCTAACCTAAGAATAGGTCCCTGGTCATTATGAAGGGGAAAAAGCAAATTGTACTTCACACATATTAGGAAGGCTAGAATCAAAAAGACAATAAGTGTTGGTGAGAATATGGAGAAATCAGAACCTCCATATATTGCTGGTGGGAATGTAAAGTGGTGCAGCTCCTTTGGAAAACAATTTGGCAGTTCCTCAAGAAGTTAAACTTAGAATTGCCATATGACTCAGCAATTTCACTCCCAAGAGAACTGAATTCCCATTCCCAAAAGAATTGAAAACATACCATACAGAAACTCGTACTCAGGTGTTCAAAAATGTTCTCAGCAGCATTATTCATAAGAGCCCAAGAGTAGCGAAATAGCTATCAACAGATGAATGGATAAATAGAATGTGGTCTAGCCATACAATTGAATGTTATTAAACCAAAAAAAAAAAAAAAAAAAAACTAATGAAATGCTGGCACATGTTACAATATGGATGAACCCTGAAAACATGCTGAGTGAAAGATATCAGCCAGAAAAAGTCACACATCATTTATATGAATTGTCCAGAATTGGGCAAGTCAATAGAAATAGAAAGTAAATTAGGGGTTGCCTAGGACTGAGGGGAGGGGGTGGGAGGGGAGTTAATGTAATGGGTATGGATTTTCTTTTAAAGGGTGCATTAGTCAGCCAAAGGGGTGCTGATGTAAAATACCAGAACTCTGTTGGCTTATATAAAGGGTATTTATTTGGGGTACCAGCTTATAGTCACAAGGCCATAAAACTAAGTTATTTCCCTCACCAAAGTCTGTTGCCACGTGTTGGGGCAAGATGGCCGCCAGTCTCCGTGAGGGGTCAGCCTTCCTCTTCCTCCTAAGTCTCCATGGTCCCAGCTCCTTCCTTTCTCAGCTGTAGGCTGGCATAAGTCTCTCTCTCCCGGGCCTCATTTCTTTCCAGGCTCAGCTGCTCAGTTCTCTTCAGAAGGTCAGCTGTAGACTAACAGGCTCATCCCTCTTCCCGAGGTCTCTGCCATGTCTAATGAGCTGTCTCTCTTCCTCTGCCTTCTTCTTCTCTGTGTGTTTACTTCATGTGAGCATCTGTTTTATCCCCAAGGGGGCTGGGACTCGACACTGAGTGGCACTCTAATGACGTGGTTGGATCAGAGCCCTAATCGTAACATAATTTGATCAGACATCTCAGCTGAATCGAATGCAATCAAAGGGTTATCGCTCCAGAGGAACTGACCAGTTTAGAAACATAATCCAATATCTATTTCTGGAATTCATAAACAATAGCAAACTGCTACAGAGGGGATGAAATGTTTTAAAATAAGATTGTGGTGAGGGTTGCACAACCCTGTGAATACATGAAAAATCATGGAAGTGTACACTTTAAACGGGTGAATTGTATGCTCAGTCAAGCTGTTTATAAAAAGCAAATTGTGGGAAAAAGGAAATCGTGGAATGACATGTGTAGTATGAACCACTTTGATCCAAAATAAAATATGGTAAAAAAAAATAAATAAAACAACCACATGTATGTGTTCTCTCTCTTACAAGATGGAGAATATTTAACTCCCCAGAATTCCTCTTGAGATGAGCAATGCATCTGCAAGGAAGAAACATTTTGACAAGAGACTTGTCAAAGAAAAACATTGCACCGGACAATGTTAAACAGGCAAGGATGGCTTGATGCAAAGCTATGTGCATTGGGGAAGAGGGAGAGGCCAGAGGCTATTGTCCTATCTGGAATCTGTAAAGGCCAAGAAGGGGAAGTCAGGGGCCTAGAGTCAAGGAGAAGCCAGTCTAACACTGAGTCTTGCTCGGGGGAAGTGAAGGCCGACTGGTCAGCAAGTCGGGGATTTCTTAACCTATGCTGTTTTTCCCAAGATCACGGGGTTCAGGTAAAATTCAACAGTGTCAGACTCGGGGAGGGGACAGGACCCCAAGGGCACACCCAAAGAACAAGACGTGGTCCTGACCTGCCTCCAAAGGGGAGGGCCTGTGCTGGCCAGGGCATGCACACTAGGAAGACCTGGGGCTCCGTGGCATTGTTCTGGATGACAGAGAAGAGGACTTGAAAATGGAGCAGGGAAATCTGGCGGCGGGGGCGGGGATGGGCAGGTAAAATGGGCACTGCGGGAGGGGAGAGACTGAGAGGCGAAGCCCCGGCAGTGGGAGGCCAAGGGCAGGCTTGATGCTGCTTGGGGTGTGCGGCTGCCTCTAAAAAGGCTTCGAGAAACCACACTGCTCACCAGGGCCTTTGTGCAAATGGATGGATTCTTTGGTGAGAACTCAAAGGCGCTCCAGCGGCTGCATCTGGGTAGGCCTGGGGAAAACCGCTATGTCAAGGCAAGACTTGGAAGCTGGGATGCATAGATACGCCTGTGTGTAAATATAGAAAATACTGGGATGGCCGTTGTCCATCATCATCTCCCCTCCAGGTGTCCAGGGTGAGTCCATTGAGCTGTAGAGTAGGAGTTGCAGCTCCACGGAGATTCTGGGCCCATCTGGCACATGGACAGCCCAAAGACTCTGGTCTCCGGAAGTACACCTACAAACTCCAGCACCACATACAGGTTTAGAAGAGAAGAGACAGATGGACCATGTGCAGGCAAGCCATATTTAAGTCATACTCTGTCACTCTCAGGAACAAGGATTCCAAAGTAGGGCCCACTGATAATGCGTAAAACTCTGGGGCTATCCGCCCTGATACAGGAGCTGGGTGTCTCCAGAGCCCTCAGGAGCCCCTCTGTTTGGGGTGTATCCACATTGGAAGCCTATGAGGTCCTACTGAGATGTGCATAAGCGTTACCTCTGGATAAAGGCCACACAGTTAGCAGTGGTTACCTCTGGAGGTGGGACACCTCTGGAGGTGGGACTGAGAAGACTTTCATTTGTTTATTTTATATTCTTTCTCATTGTTTTAACTATCACAATGAGCATGAGCGATTTTGTCATTTTTTAAAAAGTGTAGCCACCCAGGCCCAAATAAGGGCTCCTCCTCAGCATTCCAATGAAACCTCCGTCCTTCTGCCATTTCAAGCAAGCCTCGGAACCAGAATGGACTGTCTGGGTGCCCTGGAGGGCAGAGGCTTTCGTTGTCTCTGAGCCTGAGCCTAGAAAAGGAACTGAGTAAACTTCTGAGGAATGAATGAATACGTGGATGAGTTCAGCTATGCCCATAAGCATAAAGAATCCCAGCAGCCTGGGCTCGAGCTGACCCTACCGAGCCTGGCTAAATGACAAGAGTGGCCATTTGGGGCTGCTAGGCACCCCAGGTGCTGAGATCAATCACTGCAACTCCAGCCCCCCCCCCACAGCGTGGATGGGCGAGCCTTAACTACCTGCAGGGGACAGCAGGAAGGCTGCATCGCTGCCTGGCCTCAGAGCCACCAGCCCTCTTCTCTGTGCCCTTTCTCTTCTCTGCGAACACCTCCAGCTCCCTAAGGAAACCAGGGGGCAAAACGGAGAAGAGAGGCGCTTAGAACAGGGAGGAAGAGAGGGCTCGGGATGCGGGGGGCTCTTGGGCATCAGCCGCAGACCGTAGGGCTCCTGAAGGGGAAAGGATGTCTCTTTTTATTTTTAGGAAACAGCTCAGCCAGAGGTGATGGTGGGGAGCTGGCTCCTTGCCCAGAGTGGAGATCGGCCTTACAATTGCCTCTCAGACCCACGCGGGGGAGTGGGATGCTTGTGATCGGGGGACCCAAAGGTCCCTAAGGAAACCAGGGGGCAAGCCTCAGCCTCAGGAAGCCTCAGACTCCAGAATGACAGCTATTGGATCAGCACTGGGGTGGGGGAAGGACGTGTGCCGATTGTGTGTGTGTGTGTGTGTGTCTATTTAGAGAAGTTGTGAGCTTACAAAACAATCACAAATAATGTGCAGAATTCCCACACATCACCCCTCCACCAACACCTGACATTGCCATGGAACATTTGTTACAGATTATGAAAGCACATGATCAGGCCATCACTGCTAGCTATGGCCCGTAGACGGCACTCGGTGTATTTTTCCCATACACCCCCTGTTAGTAACACCATGTAGTAGTACTGCACATTTGTTACAGTTCATGAGCGAGCACGCTCATGTTTGTCCTGTTAACCACAGCCCATCTTCCACCACATGGGTCATGTGTTAGACAGGCCCATGCCTTGAACATTCCATCCAAAGCGTACACTCAGCGGCTCTCACTTTCATCACAGAGTTGTGCAGTCATCGCCCCAGTAAACATTTGAACGTTTTCCTTAGTCCAAAACAAAAACCCCATACCTCCCTTTATTGACCCTAGTATTGATATAGTACCTTCTTTGACATTGATACAAGAATATCACAATATTGCTCTTAATTACAGTCCATAAGTCACATTGACTGTATTTCTCCCATGCATCTCCATATTCTCACCACCTTGTATTAGTGACGTACATTTATTCTAGTTCATAGAAGAACATCCTTGTATTTGTACTATTAACCACAATTCTTATCCACCTCCAGGTTCACTGTTATTCAGTCCCTAGGTTATTCTCTAGCTTCCTTTCAACTGACATTTGTTTTTCAGGTAGTCGGGGCTGGGGATTGAACCTGGGAACTTGTATATGGGAAGCTGGCACTCAACCCCTGAGCCACAATAGCTTCCCTGAGTTGGTTTTTTCATTTGTTTTGCTTGTTTGTTTTCCTGTTTTTTTTTTTTTTCAGGAGGCACCGGGAACCGAACCCAGGGACTCCTCCCATGTGGGAGGCAGGCATTCAACCACCTGCCTCCCATCAATTGACATTTACATCCCAAAACTACCTCTTTCAGCCACAATTCCGTTTATAAACTAGCATTTGAGTATGGGTGTTGGGGCATCACTCACTGAATAATTAATAGGCCAAGTGAGGAAGGAAAGGAGAATGTTACCTGAGATCACTTGGGGTTCAAATCCCAGCTCTACAAATTGCTTAAATTCTCTGAGCTTCAGTGACACCATCTATTAAAAAAAAAAAAAAAAATTCCCCCACCAACCCTAGACAGGCCTCATTCCTAGAAAATTGTCCTCTCCCAAGATTTTTGTCTCAGAATTAAGGCATTATCATCCCAGAGATCTCTTCTAAAATACAAAAAAAAAAAAAAATACTTGAAAGGTCTCCAACTTATCCATGAACCTTCGAGATCCACTTATCAGAGATTAAACAAATCAGTTGTTTAGTGGGACCCTGATGATGGGAAACAATGTGCAGGTGAATTTTAACTGGGGGAAGGGAGAACAGGGCTGACGCCACGGAGGGGCCTAGGAAACAAGACCATGTCCAGTAAGCCTTATAGAGCACTGCAAGCTGCCAGGCTTCATGCTGAGGGCTTTACAGTCTCCCTCTGTAAAAAAAAAAAAAAAAACAAAGCCCCATTTTACAGATGACAAAACCGAGGCCCAGAGAAGCTAAGTCAACTTACTGAAGTTGGCACCACCAGTTTATCAGGAAGCCAGATTGAAGCTCCAGAGCCTTTCGTTGACAACAACGAATATCTTCCAGTTCTTTGAGGGCACTGGGATCCTCAGAGGTTAGAGAGGGGAGGGCTTGGCAAAAGGAGGGAGCAAGGTATAAAAAGAAGTCACCAAAAGACAAACCCCGGCCATGCCCCCCTTTCTCTTGGACCTGCTATGCTTTGCATCCTGAGACATCTATCGGACGGGTGGGACTCAGCATCCTGGTTTGAGTGAGTCTCTGAGAAGGGCCGGCTGGCTCCCATTGGCCCAAAGCCCCTGAAAATGTTACCATGGAGACCACTTCTCTGAGTGGCCAGAGCCAGAGAGCTGGGGCTGAGTGGCAGGAGATGAGGGAAAGGCAGGCACCCAGCCTGGCGAGTGAGCGCTGCAGGCCCCTGGGTTTACCAGATGGCCAGGGCCGGGGGCCAGTCCGTCTCCAAAGGGCAGGGCCTCAGTTATGCTGGGCTCCGTGAGACTCTCCTCGAAGCTGCTGAGCCTCTACCAGGAAAAATGCACAGAAACACAAAGCTGCTCTGCCTTGAATCAGTAGCTAGCTGTGCAGCAACTACCTACCGTCTGCCAGATCCTATGCCGGGTGCTGAGATTTAATTACAGGGGATGCACAGACCCTCTGAAGCTCACCCAGGAGTCCCCTATTTGGGGTACTTGGACCCCAGTTTTAGAACCCCCAATATACATGACATGGATTAGTTCAACAAGAAGTTGCTCCTGGAGTGGTTTTTATTTTATTGTTCTGTAACTGTCATGCTTATTTTCATAATAGCATTAATAATAACAGTGATAGCTAATGTTGAATCAGCACATTCTACGTGCCAAGTGCAAAGGAGCTGAGATGCCCCAAGGTCTTTCGTGCTAAATCAGGCTATGATGTTGGCATTGAGTTTTTTTTTTTCATTTGTTTGTTTTTTGTTTTGTGGTACCAGGAAGGGACTGAACACAGGACCTCGTGTGTGGGAAGGTGGCAGTCAACCACTGAGCCACATCGGCTCCCCTGAGCTGGCTTTTTTGTTTGTTTGTTTGTTTGCTTCCTTGCTGTTTGTTTTTGTTTTTTAGGAGGCACCAGGTACTGAACCTGGGACCTCCCACGTGGGAAGCAGGTGCTCAACCGCTTGAGCCACATCCGCTGCCCTGGGCATTGTTTTTATTATCCCCATTTCACAGATGTGGACTTTGAGGGTCAGAGAGATACACTCACAAGCCTAAAGACAGGCACCTGGGCTATCAGTTTCCTGTGGCTGTTGAAGCAAATGACCACAAGCTTCAAGTCTTAAAAGAACACAAATTTATTTTCTTACGGTTCTGGGAATCAGAAATCCAAAGTCAGTCTCACTGGGCTCAAGTCAAGGTATCAGACATTGTGAATATAATTAACAGCACTGAACTGTGTACTTGAAAGTGGTTAAAGGGGGGAATTTTATGTTGTACATATGTTACCACAATAAAAAACAAAAACTTCTTTTACTAAAATAAAGTCAAGGTATCCGCAGGGCTGGCTCCTCCTGGAAGCTCTGAGGAGAGACTCTGTTTGCTGTCTTTTTCAGCTTCCTTGATTTATGGCCCCTTCCACGACCTTCAAAGTGCATCACCACAACCCCTGCTTCCGTCCTCCCCCCCCACCCGCCCCCCTAAGAAGGACGCTGTGATGACTTTGGCTCACCGACATCTCAGGATCCTTAATCACACCTGCCAAGTTCCTTTTGCCAGGAGCCGGGGATGAGGATGTGGACATATTTGGGGGCCATTTTTTCAGCCAGGATTCAAGCCCCTAGGCTGGTCTGGAGGCAAAGCCTGTTCTCTGGACCCCCGGGCCAGCAAGGGCCTCCCCGACGCCTCCGTCCCAGGGAAGGGAAAGCCTGGGCTTTCCAACAGGGATGCTGGAGCGAGGGTCCTAAATCTGGGCCCAAAAGTCAGTGTGGCAGCCGATGCCATGTGTCACCTCGAGAGTCCACTTAGTGTCACAGGGAAGCCCTAGGGCTTTGGGGGCAGCCAGTCCTGGACATCCATCTCTACAATGGCCCCTCCCAGCCCTGCAGCCTTGGGCAGGCGCTTTGTCGTCTCTGAGCCTCAGTGTCCTCATCTATAAAGTGGGCCTAATTAGAACCACCTCACAGGGCTGCTCATGCAGGTTAAATGAGGTGATGTATAGAAGGGTGTAATTTGCTTTTGCTATTGTTATCGTTGAACAGGTAGTGCCTGGTCACCAGGCAGCCTCTCCTCAATAACCCTGTTTACACCCTGGATGCTCTCCTTGGCCCTCACTCCAAAGATCTTTGGGTTTCAAAAGTAAAAGCCTCTCCTGGGGCAGGCAGACACTCCTCCGGTGACCCCCCTAAGCCACACACCCCAGCAGAACCCCGGGGCAGACAAGAGAGCCCCAATCACAGACGGAAAGTTTAACAGAACAAATGCAAAGTGCTAGAAACTTCCTGAGGGGGGAAAAAATGGCAGGACTCCTACCCTGATTCCCAGCCCTATTAAACGGGAGTGGGTTCTCAAAGCCCAGGGACCCACACCCTTTATCTGCAGTTACACCGATGGAGCCCTTCAGCAGCCGGGTATGTGACGGGGAAAATAAAATCACCAGCACGAGGGCTCGTTCCAGCCCTGAAAACGCACTAAAGGCTGTAATTAAAGGCCCCCTGGAGTATTTCCAAATGAATAGCCCACCTCCCAAAAAAAAAAATATTTTGACAGGCTGCGCTGAATTATTCAATAGGCAGTGCTCCTTATTTAAAGCAGAGCGTGGGTTGGGAAGAGGTTGTTTTGTTTCCACTTTATTTCTTCCCTGAAGTCTTTATAGTCCTGATTTCATTACAGTTCCAAGAATTCCACACTGCAGAGCAAGGGGGAAATGTGGAAGCCAATAGCTAAGATTCTGGCAGGTGCACCTACATTTGACGAATGCTTTGGCTACTAGTCCTACACACGTCCCTTAAATGAAGAAGTAGGGGGACAGACACCCTACTGCAGCTCGTTCACTTCATTGAGGGCACTCAAATTATTTTTTGCCTTTTGCTCCTTCCCGGCCAGAACAATGCCAGTGGATCGACCCTGCATGGATCTGAGCAGGACAAAAACATTTCCAGGAGAGTGGAAAGTGTTGAATTCTTACACCTTTCCTGGGGCAGGAAAAAGAATGCTCCGCTGTACTGTACCCCAATAGTGGGGTACTTACACGACCATGGGCATTTGTCTAAACTATAGAACTGCGGGACAGTGACCCAGGTTATCACGTAAAAATGAAAAGGCATAACTGCAATTAATTGATAAAATTGAGTAACAAACTAAAAAGTAAGAAAGAATATTCAGGGTCTGTCTAAGACTGGTCCTTGGAAGCATTATACTTACTAAAAAGCTTAATCCTTGATCACTCATGCATTGATCAAGTGTTTCTTGAATTCCTACTATGTTCGAGACACTGTTCTAGGCATGGGCGAAACAGCAAGCAGTGAAAGGGGATGACAAAATCCCTAAACTCAAAGAATTTACATTCAAGTGAGAGGAGACAAACTGTAAACCATTCAATAAATACATCAAATAATTCCAGACAATTCTAAGCGCTGGGAAGGAAATAAAATAGGAGAATGGAATACAGAGGTACTGAATGAGGGGCTACTTTGGTTATATCAGGGAGGGCTTCTTGGAGGAAGAGCCATTTAAGCTGAGGAGAGGGCCAGCCAGAAGGAATAGCAAATGCAAAGGTCCTAAGGTAGGAACAGATTGAGGAGGATGGTGGCTAAAGCCGAGTGAGTCAGGGGTGGAGAAGGTGAGTAGGGAGAGACGAGGTGGGAGAGGAAGGTAGGGCCAGACCATTCAGGTGAAGGCTGTAGGGAAAGCTTGAGTTTTATTGTAAAAGTAAATAGGAAGCTCTTGGCAGATTTTAAGCAAGGAAGCAAGAGCAGAACAATTACTCCAGTGCATCAAGGGATTCTTTGGGAGATAAATTAGCCAGTCTGTTACCATGGACACCAGAATCATGGGTCCAATATGTGTCAGCCTTGCATTTCCAGAAAGCAGGGCTGGTTTTGCTTCCCATCGCTGGGGCCCTTCTGAACCGCAGGATGCAAGATGGCAGGCTCGGTTTGGGGGCACGGTCTGTAATTTATTCAGCATGTGTTACCAGGCGCCTATGCTAGGCACTGCTCTAAGGACTGGGAGTACAGCCCTGAAGAAGAGCCGGTCGAGTCTCACACAGAACTGCCATCATGCTGGCAGGGGCCATGGGAGGGGGCATATAAGGGAAAGACCGGATGAGGGGCACCTGTGCACACTTGGGGTGACCTGGGAAGGCTTCTCAGAGGAAGGAAACTGAAAACCGAAAGATGAGTAGGATGGGGAGGGGGAGGAGGAATGAGATTCTAGATAGAATATCATGTGCAAAGGAAACTCAAGGAAGAGCAGTACAAGTCGACTGGAAAAGAGTGTGAGGGTGGAACCTTCACATTAAAATTGAATGTAAAAGTCTGCAGGACATTTTACATTAAGGAGCTTGGAATTTTTTTTCCAAAGGTCATAGGGAGCCCAGGAAAAGGTTCAAGCCACAGGGGATGGAGTGAATGAACAAATCTGCATGCTAGAAAGATCAACGTGTCTGCAGTTGAGGAAGAGAATGGGGCCAGGGGTGGGAGAGGGAGATATGGAATAGGGTCTCCAATAAGGAGGACATTCAAGTGAGAGTCCATGGAAGCCCCAACTAGAGACAAGGCCATGCAGAAGGAGAGAGGAGGGTGGAGAGGTGAGCCATGGAGGAGAGGGCCACAACAGGACTCATGACAGATGGGATGTTGGGGTCGAGGAAAGGGAGGCGTCTAACTTACAGACTATTGTATAGCGGTGCCGATGGAGAAGGCGCCATCCGTGGGAGGTCAGGGAGGATGGTGGGAAGACGGTACTCATGAAACATCCAGAGCTGAACAGTCTAATACAGTTGCCACTAGCCACACATAGCTATTAAGTACTTGAAATGTGAGCAATATGACTAAAAAGCATATTTATCTTACTTAGTTTAAAATAATTTAAAATTTAATTTTGAAACCGAGACTCAGTTCAGTTATTGGAAAACTTTTCCATATGCTTAGACTTGGTTGTACAAAACTACATTTTCAATTTAAGTTTTTTGAAATCTAAATACAGATCAAATATTTCCAATAAAAATTTAGCATCTGAATTGAGATGTGCTGTAAATGTAAACTACACACCAGATTTCAAAGGCTTAGTATTTAAAAAAAAAAAAAAAGGATTGTGTTTCTTCTGCTTCACCTCTCTTTTCAAAGCTTATGGTATATTTAATATAAAGGTTCAAGCCCTTGGGAATTGTCAGCTACTTGCTTTTTGCCAGAAGATTTGCATTCCTCACATCTTGAGTTCTAGCTTTAGAAGCCACTTTCCCCAAACATCCTAATGAGTTAACATCTCAGATGAAAACAGAATTCTTAATTAATGAAACAAATAATTGACCTTGAGAACAAAAGTATTCCCCAAAGCACAATACATGGATTTCCTAATTTAATGCAATAAATATTTACTAAAAACCTACCATGGGCAGGATACTACTTAGTGTGTATTTGTTAGCTATTGCTATGTAACAAACCATCCCAAATCTCAGTAGTCTCAGCCAACAATCATTCATTTCTCAAGCATATGCAGGTAAGCAGATCAAGATTAGGAGCAACTGGGACGGCTCTGCTCTGCATCAGTTGAGATGATCACGTGTTAATTGATGCAGTAAAGGCATTCAACAAAATCCAGCATCGTTTCTTGATAAAAACACTTAGAAAAATAGGAATAGAAGGAAACTTCCTCAGCATGATAAAGGGAATATATAAAAAACCCACTACTAACATCATTCTCACTGGTGAAAGACCGAAAGCTTTCCCTCTAAGATCTGGAACAAGACAAGGATGCCCACTGTCACTACTGTTATTCAACATTGTAATGGAAGTTCTAGCTAGACCAATTAGGCAAGAAAAAGAAATAAAAGGCATCCAAATTGGAAAGGAAGAAGTAAAACTTTCACTATTTGCAGATGACATGATCTCATATATAGAAAGTCCTGAAAATCTACAGCAAAGCTGCGAGAGCTAATAAACAAGTTGCAGGGTACAAGATCAACACACAAAAATCAGTAGTGTTTCTAAACATAAGTAATGAGCAATCTAAGGAGGAAACCAAGGAAAAAATTCCATTTACAATAGCAACTAATAGAATCAAATATCTAAAAATAAATTTAACTAAGGATATAAAGGATTTATACATGGGAAACTATAAAAATTTGCTATAAGAAATCAAAGATATAAATAAATGGAAGGATATTCTATACTCATGGATTGGAAACTAAATATTGTTAAGATGCAATTCTACACAAAATGTCACAATCAAAATTGCAACAGTCCACTTTGTAGAAATGGGAAAGCCAATCATCAAATTTATTTGGAAGGGTGAGAGACACCAAATAGCTGAAATCATCTTGAAAAGGAAGAACAAATTTGGAGGACTCGCACTTCCTGACTTTAAATCTTATTATAAAGCTACATTGGTCAAAACAACATGGGGGAGCGGATGTGGCTCAAGTGGTTGAGCTCCCACCTCCCACACGGGAGGTCCCATGTTCAGTTCCCAGTTCCTCCTGAAAAAAACAAAAACAAACAAGCAAAAAAATGAAAAAAACCAGCTCAGGGAAGCCAATGTGGCTCGCTGGTCAGGCACCGGCTTCCCGCATATACAAGGTCCCAGGTTCAATCCCCAGCCCCTGGGACCTCAAAAACAAACAAACAAACAAACAAAGAAATCCCAGCATGGTACTTGCATAAGGATAAATGTATAGACCAATGGAATCAAATTGAGAATTCAGAAATAGACCCTCACATCTATGGCCAATTGATTTTTGATTTGATGATCCACTCAATTGGGAAAGAATAGTCTCTTCAACAAATGGTGCTGGGAGAACTGGATATCCATATGAATAAGAATGAAGATCTCATACCACATACAAAAATTAACTCAAAATGATCAAAGAACTAAATATAAGAAGTAGGAGTATAAAACTCCTAGAAAAAACATAGGGAACCATCCTCAGGATCTTGTGGCAGGCAATGGTTTCATAGACTTTACACTCAAAGCACAAGCAACAGAAGAAAAAATAAATAAATGGGATATCATCAACATTTAAAAATTTTGCACATCAAAGGACTTAATCATGAAAATTAAAAGATAACCTACTCGATGGGAGAAAATATTTGGAAGCCACATATCCGATAAGGGTTTGATAACCAGAATATATAAAGAAATCATACAACTCAACAATAAAAAGACAAAGAACCCAATTTTTTAAATGGGCAAAAGACTAGATATTTCTCCAAAGAGGATACAAATAGCTAAAAAGCACATGAAAAGTTGTTCAACATCATTAGCTATTAGGGAAATGCAATCAAAACCACAATGAGATACTATTTCACACTCACTAGAACAGCTACACTTTAAAAAAAAAACAAAAAAAAAAAGAAAATTACAAGTGTTGGAGAGGATGTGGAGAAATAGGAACACTTACTCATTGCTGATGGGAAGATAAAATGGTGTAGCCACTGTGGAAGACAGTTTGGCGGTTACATGGAAAGCTAAGTATAGAATTACAATATGACCTGGCAATCCCACTATAGGTATATACCCACAAGAATGGAAAGCAGGGACTCAAACAGATATTTGCACACCAATGTTCACAGTGACATTATTCACAGTTGCCAAAAGATTGAAGCAACCCAAGTGCCCATCAACCAATGAGTAAATAAAATGTGGTATGTACATACAATGGAATATTATTCAGCATTAAAAAGGAATGAAGTTCTGATATATGCTACAACATGGATGAACCTGGAAGACATCAAGCTGAGTGAAATAAGTCAGACACAAACAGACAAATATTGTATGATCTCACTGATATGAAGCAATCAGAATAAGCAAACTCTTATTAGAGTCAGAATCTAGACTATAGGCTACCAGGGGCTGGGCTGGGGGGAGGGAGTAGGGAGTTATGCTTAAACTGGGTTAATTGTAAAGTTTTGGTAATGGATGGTGGCGATGGTAGCACAACATTGTGAGTTTAATTAATAGCACTGAATTCTAGGTGTGAATGTGGTTAGAAGGGGAAATTTTAGGCCATTTTAAGTTGCTAGAATAAAAATGAAAAGAAAAGGCATAGTTCTGTACAGCACAGTGAACCCTATTGCAAACAATGAGCTATAGTTAATGGCACAATTATAAAAATGTCTTTTCATGAATTAACCTCACTAATGCGAGGTGTCACTCATAGGGTAGCATATGGGGACACTTTATATATTTTAGGCATGATAGGTCTGTAAACCTACAACTCTCTCTAACAGAAAAATGAAGCTCTGGGGGGGGGGGGGGGGGGGGGGAGTGGCTCTGCCATCAGGACCCAGCAAGTCAGAGAGCCCAGATTCAATCCCAGGACCGCATGGCTACAAAGCCTATGCTCTTGACCTCTTAACTAGACACTGAATTCCTGAAATCAGTGTAATCGTGAAACAGAGGAGGGGAGGATTGAAAGTATTCATAAAAGAGAAACCCTTCATTTATGGGCCCTGGAAGTTTGGATTTGACTCTGATAGGTGGAAAAAGATGAGGGGAGAGGAAATGCCTTAGAAGACTGGGAGCAGGATAAACAAACAGAGGCAAATTTTGAAAGCTCAGGGTATGTGTGGGAAACAGTGAGTCACTCACTTTGGCTTCCCAGGAAAGTTAAGACCGGACACTGGGCCGAGGAGTTCGTATTCAATTCCACAGACAAAGGGCAGCCTTGAAGGTTTTAGAGCAGGACTCAAAGTAACTGTCTTTCTGGTTAGCCATAAACTGAACTATGTGCTAAGTAAGGATCGGTGCATTTAACAGACAAGAGACCAGAGTAAAATTACAGCCAGGCTTTGGTGGGGAGGAGAAATTGGAAAAAGAAGCCAAGAAAATTCTGGTTTACTGGTGTTTGGGAATTTCACCAAGAGCCACATGCAGGGAATGCTTTATTCATCAACTCTGTAGTGAGGACAGGAAAAGCATTCCCTCAGGGGGCTAAGAAACTTACTGCAAACCCTTCAGACACTCAGATTCAGACAGGTGATTAAAAAGCACTTTTTACAATTGAGTGCTTCTCTTTCTTTTAGCTATGCTATTTATTACGTCTTCAGATTAACATAAAACTGCATTAGCCAGTTCCTTGAGCCAATGGGAGGGGAAAGAAATCACTGTTCATTTTTGAAAAGATATGCCCTCTTAGATTGCAAAAACAAAAAAAAAAGAGAGATCATTATTACATAAGTATATTGTGCAATCTCCACATTAAAAAACATTCTGAACAATTCCTCTGGCTTCTATTAATTCTGTGCAACTATTATCTAAAATTATTACAGCTAGCAAAGGCAAATGGGGTATAATGAATAGATCTGGAAAAAAAAAAGTGTGTGTGTGTGCTGTATAGACAAGCTGAGGGTGGTGAATTGATAGAGCTGGAAGGATCTGCCGAATTCTGCAGGCGAACCCACTCATTTTACAGACGAGAGTAGTCTGGAGAGACCCAGCAACTTGTCCAAGACTCACAGTGTTCAGGGATCCTGGGATACACGGAAGCAGACTCTATAAGGGTAGATTTGTTTAGAAATGTCAGGTAACTTTTTTTTTTTTTTAAAGATTTTATTTATTTATTCATTTATCCCCCCCTTGCTGCTTGTGCTCGCTGGGTCAGCTAACCACGCCGTGCGGGCGGGCTTGCCTTCACCAGGAGGCCCCGGGAACCGAACCCGGGGCCTCCCATATGGTAAACGGGAGCCCCACTGATTGAGCCACAGCCGCTTCCCTAGAAATGTCAGGTAACTTTGAGCATGGTCTGGGAGCCACCCACTGAGCTAAGTATTTTTTCAAGTTATCTTATTTAACCCACTCTATAAACTAGGTTCTGTTTTTATCCCCATTTTACAAGTGAGGAAAATGAGGTTCCAAGCAGTGAAGTCACTTGCCCAAGGACCCACAGCTAGTAAACGGTAAAGTCAGAATTTGAACCGAAGTCTAGCACAGACCTGTGCTCCCTTCACTAGAGTATGTGCAAATTAGAATATCAGCCCCCAGACCCCAAGCTCCGGGGGGAACCCAGCCAGAAGGCAGAGGCTCAGCCTGGAGGAGAGAAAGCCAGCGCCGAGCGGGTGCTAAGAGAAGGAAGATACGAAATAAGGGGGTTCTCGACATCTCACCTACCCAGAAGACTATATTATCACATGTGTCACCATATTGACAGGGTTTTTGTGAGAGTTGAGTGATGTGTTGCATATGAATGACGTTTGAAAACCATCAAGAGTTATACAAAGGATAAACTAATATTTCGAACAAAAGAATTACCCAACAACCTCAATGTTCTGGACAATCGTGAAGACACAGGAAGAGAGGTAGAAAGCTCTTGGAGCACTCCACAATGGTTTTGTTTTGTTTTTAAACCCACCTGCTAAAGGAGAAATGCTCATATGTTCACTCAGAGCCTACGGACTCTTGGTTTACACACAATTTACGCTAAGATGTCCAGGTTTCCAAATTCCACAGGAGATTCAAATTTCCAATGCAGATGAGAAAGGATGTGGGGTTTTTTTTCCCCTTCTCCCACCACCCGCCCTGCCTTGCTGTCTGTGTAAATTTGCTGGGTGATCTTCTGTGTCTGTTTCTTGCCTTCTCATTTTTCTCCTTTCAGCTTCACCGGGATTCGATCCTAGGGCCCTCTGATGTGGGAGAGAGGCACCCTGTCACTTGTGCCATCTCAGTTCCTGGTTTCTGGCGCATCTCACCCTAACTTCCCCCTGCGTCTCTCTTTTGTTGCATCATCATCTTGCTGCGTGGTTCTCTGCACAGGACCAGCTCGTCTGCTTGCCTTTTTACCAGGAGGTCCCAGGGATCGAACCCGGATCCTCCCGTATGGTAGACGGATGCCCAATCACTTGAGCCACATCCACTTCCTAAGAAAGGATATTAATAGGAAATGATGAATAACCGCTGGGTAGAGACAGAAAGAGGGGGAAAAAAAGCCTCTAAATGCAAGCAAAAAGGCTTGCAATGTAGGGCCATTAAGTGTATGGGCAACAGCTTTTCATTCCTCAGTCAGGGAGAAATCACGACACTGTGAAGAGAGAAGAGCGTGGAGCCAGCGAGAACTATGGTTGAATCCAATCTCTACCTCTTACAAGCTGCATGACCTTGGGCAGGTTTCTGCACCTTTCTGAGAGTGGTTGTTTTCAAATATGTTTACAAATTCTTTAATAAGCATCCCTTTCACAGGTGGAGGCTAATTTCCTTCCCCTTAAGTGTGGGCTGGGCTTAGTAACTCATTTCTAAAAGATAGAATAAAGCAGATGTGGTAGGGTGCATCTTCAGAGACCAAGTAGTAAAAGACCTGTGGCTTCCATGCTGGTCTTTGTCTCTTGAATTTCTCACTCTGGGTGAAGCCAGTGGCCATGTCAGGAGGTCACTTAAGCAGCTCCATGAGGCAAGGAACTGCAGCCTCCAGTCAACAGCCATGTGCATGCGCCATCTTGGAGTGGATTTGCCAGCCCCGTCGAGCCTTCAGATGATGGCAGCCCATGCCAACATCCTGGCTGCAATCTCATGAGAAACCGTGAGCCAGTTCCACCCAGCTAAGCCGCTCCTGAAATACTGATGCTCAAAAGCTGTGTGAAATATTAAATATTGTTTTAAGCTGCACCGCTTTGGGGATAATTTGTTATATAGCAATAGGTAACCGATACACTGAGCCAGAGTTTCTCCATCCGCAAAATGGAAATAACTGAGAATAAAGAACATAAACAGGAATATGTAAGATGTCTAGCAGATGATTCATTCACTTGGCAGTTGGTAAATATGGGTTCGTTTTCTTTCCCACCTGTCCCTCAAGCACATCTGAAAGCACAACAACTGATTTTCATAAGGGTGACCCTTGAGTCCTTGAGAAAGTTAGATCATTTCTATCTTCTCTTTTAGAAAGCAAAACAATTTTTAAAAGAGGGTGATTCTTGTAATGATTGCCATCAAAACCGACCTCAGTAAAATAGAAAGGGTTTTTCAACAAACTAGCCCAGTAGTTAAGGACACAATCCTTGACTTTGGGCAAACCTCAGTCCCAGATATCACCTCGGCCACTTTACAGCTGTGTGCCCTTGGGAAAATCACTTAACCTCTCTGAACCTTGCTTTCTGCATATAAATATAGATGACCTCAAAGATGTGTGTTTCTGTTACCTAGGAAATTTACTATTTGAGAGCTCCTTAGAGTTCAAGATAAAAGGGTCAGCTGTTGAGGGGAGGAGATGAGAGCAGGTTGCCCTTCAGTGCGACCCTCTTTTCTTCCACAACTCTCTCTCTCTCTCTCATACACACACACACACACACACACACACACGACTAGATACTATGCTGCCAGGGACCAGACGATGAGAGCTGTCTATCACATTCTCTTTTCCCTTCAATAGTACGTCTGTCACTCATTTTAGTAAAGCTTCACTTTTATAAATATGTTGGGCTTGGGGTAGGTGAGTCCCAACACACAGGATGACTTGTCTCCAGTCTGCGCCCACTGGGGTTACCCGCGCCCCACGTCTGTGGTGATGAGGACACCCCTCTACTCCTCCCCTCACCCCCCCCCCCCCCCCCCCAAAAAAAAAAAAAAAAAAAAAAAAAAAACCTCACCAGGAGTCTGGGTGTTTGGAGGTGGACAGGTTGAAGCCAGGAAGGTGAACTGTAATTAAAACGCAGGTGGGTGAAGCAAGCGCTCCATTAACATGCAAAATAGGAACCTGGCAGCAAGGAAGCGCCCCTCTGAGCCAGGTGGGCTGGGGCTTTAGCTAGTGAGGAGCTGTGAGGTAAGGGAGGGGCTGGAGAGACAGTGGATCCAGGAAGGTGGGGCGGACACCTAGGGAATGCAGAGGGAGACCCCACAAACCACCCCCCGATGGCTGTGTGCATTCTTTATTAATTACTATGACCCACTTGGGACATATTTTTAAGGTGTAATGAATAATAAATGCCCGCCCCCAGCAGCTGAAGAAATACCGCTCCAAAATACCTGAAGGCTCTCACGTCCCTCCTCCATCCCACCTCCCTCTGCCCCCAGAGGGAATCTCTAGCCTATGTTTTTTTCCGCCTCGTGCACTTCTACACTGTGCTAGTTAGCTGTGTAATGTGTATCCCTAACTCATATAAGTGCTCTGCATATTTTTTTAAGTTTATATGAAGAATATTCTGTACATATTTTTGTGCAACTTACATTTATTTATCTTGACATTACGTTTTTTGGGGGGATTTACTGACGTTGATTCACTGAGCCCTAGCTCCATTTTCACTGGCGTAATAAATAAAATGTGTGTAATCACTTCCCTGTTGATAGGGGCAAATTTACACGCCTATTCCCAAACACACTGTGAAAAAGATTATATAGGGAAACAGAGTTACAATATTGAAGGCACCTGGTTTGTTGTTTTGTTTTAGAGATTTTCCTTTTGAAAAGAGCCAGGCATTAATACCTGCCTCAAAGGGCTGCTGTAAGCACTAAGGAACATGATAAGGGGGACAAAGGTTAATATGTATCAATTGCTTACAGCCTCCTCACCTTCCTTCGGGCTCAGCGCTCTGCATTAATTGTGCCTTTTAATCCTCAGCACAACCCTGTTGAGGGAGCAGCTAATATTGCCCCCATTTTACAGATGCAGAAACTGAGGCTCAGTCAGAAGGGAAATGACTTGCCTGAGGACACACGGCTTGCAGAAGATGAGAGTGTAGGACAGGTATGTGCCAAAGCTCCACAACCCCTAGGTTACTCATGGTCCCTGCCTGGTACAATTTGGGGCTTTCTGGCTTCCAAACTTGGGCTTGGGTTTTATAGTCTGAGGAATTTACTTTTGTCAAGTACTCCCCAAAAGGGGCAGTCTCTCTAGACTCACACCAGCCACCAGGGAATCTGGGAATCACCTACCAAACAAACTCCTTGCACTCAGTATCCTTGGGTTCTGCTTCCGGGAGAAGCAGCCTAAGGCTGTAGCGACTCAAGACGCCAGAATCATAGAGTCAATCGAGCGATGAGAGTGTGGGGTCCCTCCACTCGGGACTTGCCAGGTTAGGACGAGGAACCTTCTTTTCTAGACAGTTCTGGGCACACACGGGAACCACTCTGGCCTCCCTGGACCCCCCTTCTTTAGATCCAGCAGATCAGGGTTTCATGCTTTTAATTTCAACCCTGTTCCAGGCACCGAGGAGGTTCTCTGGGCTCCTCTGACTCACACCCCTGCTCACAGCCAGGCCCCTGGGTGGCTCCTCTGCTTTTGCTTTTTTAAAAACAGGTTTTTAATTACCCAAGTAATACATTAAAACATTTGCCTTTTTATAAGAATAAAACATGACACTAAGCCTGAAATGCCTTTTGAGCACCGCCTTTGCTCTAGAATCCCCCCCCACCCCCTGTGTCATTCCAGGCTTCTCCCTGGGATTTTTCACAGACGGAAGCCATGGAAAAGCAAGGAAGGAGGGCTAGCATAAGTGGCATCATTCTGTACGAATGCCACACCAGCAACAAACAATAGGAGAAAAAAGGAAATTTAAAATGCAACCGTTTATCACAGAATCTAAAACTGTTTACACCTAGAACTAAATCTAGCAAAAGATGAGCAAGACTTCAATGCTGGAAACTACAAAACATTGCAGAGAGAGGTGAAGGGAGATTTAAGTAAGTGGAGGGATATCCCATGCCTGTGTATCGGAGCGTTCAATATTAAGATTTTCATTTTCCCTCCAATGATCTACGGATTCACTGGGGTCACAATCAGAATCTAGTAGGTAATTTTATTGAAATTTATCATCCGATTCTAAAATTTATATGGAAGTGCAAAGAACCTAAAAAAAAAAAAAAAAAAACAAGCAATACTGAAGAAGATAAAGATTCAATAGACAGACATCAAATGATACAGCAAACATGGCAAATGTTAAAATTGGTGGATCTGTGTGTCTGGGGGACAGAGAGTATGTTGGAGCTCTCTCATGGGTTTTATATTATTTTTGCAACTCTCCTGTAAGTTTGAAATATTTCAAAATAAAAAGTTTAAAGAAAAAAAATCATGGGCTTTTAAAGTTACCTGGGTTTCAATCCCAACTCCCAATTATTCATATGGAATTAAGAAGACTAGGAAAACAAAAACAAAAACAAAAAAATTTTAAAAAAAAGGGGTCGGATGTGGCTCAACTGGTTGGGCGTCCGTCTCCCATATGGAGGGACCCAGTTCGATCCCCGGGACCTCCCGGTAAAAAAAAAAAAAAAAAAAAAAAAGAAGGCTAGAAAGGGACCCAAAAGTAGACCCTGAGAAGGAACAAGAGGATCCGAAAATTTGGGTAATTTGAAATAATTCTGGAATACCCGAGTCAAAAGGAACTAATTTAATTAAATACTCTCCTTGGACAAATGGGGATACTAGGATCCTGAGAGGTAAAATTACTTGTACAAGGTCACACCATTGATTAATGGTGATACCAGGACAATAATACGGGTTTTCTGACTCCCTTTCATTCGTTCAACAAATATATATATACTGAGTACCTACTGTGCACCAGGCACTATACTAGGTGCTGGCCTACTCTCAGATCTCTTAAAGTCTAACGGGAGGGAGTGGGTGTATCTCAGTGGTTGAGCGCCTGCTTCCCACGTACAAGGTCCCAGGTTCAATCCCCGCTACCTCCTAAAAAAAAAAGTTCTAATGGAAATGACAAGTGGACAAGTGTTAAGTGGGGGAAGTACCAAGAGTTAGAGGAGCATATAGCAACAAGAACTAACCCAACCTGGTGAAGAGGGAAGGCTTCCCTGAAGTTAAGTCCAAAGATAAGTGAAAAGATGAATAGGAGGCATTCTGGCAGAACCATGTATTAAATAGCTCTGCAACCATAAGCAAATTTCCTAACCTCCCTGGACCTCACTTTCCTCTTCTTTAAATATGGCTATTAAGTGGCACAATAGATGGCCATCGTTTTCAAGCTCCTAGAATAAAATTGGACTGATAATTAGTATGCTTATCGTAACTCCAGGGAGTAGTCCTTCCACTCTACCATGCTATTTCATGAGGAAAAAGGAGTTGGGTATATATAATAATCTAAAAACACAAACCACATTTGATCATTTATCTACTTCTATAAATATTTACTGAGCATGGGCTATCAGTCAAAAGCTATTTTAGACATGGAGGTGTCATCCGTAATCATCAATTAATATAGTGCATTAGTCAGGTTAAGCTAGGTTGTGCTGTGGTAACAAACACACCAAGATCTCAGTGATTCAGCCCAACAAAAGTTTATTGCCCCCTCCACTGGTTTGCACAACTCAGAAAGTGTGCCTAAAATGATACTCTGATCCACATTTTCCACATAAGTCCTTCCCATTCCACACAGCAGATAAAAACACACAGAGAACTCATATCTGCTTTCCTACGTGTAGGCCTGGAAGTGACACATGCCCCTTCTTCTCACAGCCCGTTGGCCAGAACGAGTTGCATGGCCCCACTCGACCGCAAGGGTGCAGGGAACGTAAAGGAGCACGTGAACTATGTGATGACGCAGGGCTGGCTCTGCAAGCAGACAGACAGATGAGGGTGTAATTACGATGGCGATATGTGCCAGTCAGTGTCTCACTGGGGACAATCTGGCTGAGACTCCTGAATGCAGATTTCAGGACGCAGTAGACACACATACACAGCCACACATAAAACGAGAGAAATGACAGTCCATTCAGAGACTCGAGTTCTCAAATCCAGGTTAGGGGTTTTGCCGAGTTAGCTGTCCCTGCAGCCTGGCAGTGTCCAGGCAATGACTTCATTTTTAGGTACAAATCACCCTAAACGACGCAGAGCACAGACATCCAGCCACACAGTTCTCACAATCACTGTAAAAAGAGACTGATGTGGCAAGTGAAAAGTTCAGCACATCATATCCCATTCCTCACTGGTACCAAGGTTCACCTCAAATAAAACGAAACTCACCAGGGGGCTCAAATTCAAACGCCTATAGGGGCCACTAAATGAGAGAAGTGGATCCATGCAACTGGGCAAACGAGGAGGTACATACCCTTTATTTTTTTAGAGCCATTGTAGGTTATACCGATAAATCGTGTAGAACATAGAGTTCCTGTATGTCCTCCACTCACACATACAGTTTTCCTTATTATTAACCTTTTTCACTAGCATGGACCAATATTATCATACTTATATTAAGTGTAGTCCACGGTTTACATCAGGTTCATATTTTGCCAGCTCTGTAGTCTATTTGTTTTTAAATTTTTTAATCTGATGACATATATCACAACCTAAAATTTCCCAGTTTAACCATTTTGAAATATACAATTCAGTAGCATTTTTTATATTAACAATGTTGGACTACCATCACTACCACCCATTACCACAACTTTTCCATCAACCCAAACAGAAACTGTGCCAGTCCATCATGAACTCTCCATTCCCCACCCTCACCCCTGCCCTGCTGACCTGTAATCTAATTTCTGACTCTGAATTTGCATATTCTAGTTATTTTGTATACGTGAGATCTTTTTGTGTCTGGCATATTTCACTCAACATGATGCCTTCAAGGTTCCTCCATGCATCAGGACTTCATTCCTTTTTAAGGCTGAATACTATTCCGTTGTATGCATATGCCATGTTTTGTTTACCCAATTCATCCTTTAATGAACACTTAAGTTGTTCCCACCTTTTGGCAATTGTAAATACTGTTGCTGTGAACATCAGTGTGCAAATATCTGTTTGAGTCCCTGCTTTCAATTCCTTTGGGTATAGACCTAGAAGTGGGATTGCCAGTCATACGGTAGTTCTGTATTTAACTTTCTGGGAAACTGCCACTGTTTTCCATAGTGGCTATGCCATTTCACAGTTCTGTTAACAATGTACAAGGTTCCTATTTCTCCAGTCCTCACCAATACTTGTTATTTTCTTTAAAATAATAATAATAATAATAACCATTCTAGTGGGTGTGATGTGCTTATTGTGGTTTTGATTTGCATTTCCCTAGTGGCTAATGATGTTGAGCATCTTTTTATGTGCTTATTGTCCATTTGTATATATTCTTTGGAGAAAAGTCTATTCAAGTTCTTTGCCCATTTTAAAATTGGGTTGCTTATCTTTTTTGTGTGGGGGTTGTAGGAATTTTTTTTTTAAAAGAACTTTTTTTTTTTTAGATTTATTTTATTTATTTCTTCCCACACCCTCGCTGTATGTGCTCACTGTCTATTCGTTGTGTGCTTGTCTTCCTTTTAGGAGGCACTGGGAACAAAACCCGGGGCATCCCATGTGAGAGGTAGGCACCCAATTGCTTGCGTCACCTCCACTCCCTGCTTTGTTTTTGTTATGTCTCTCATTATATTTTTCCTCCTTGTGTCTCTTGCATAATCTTGTTGCATCAGCTCACCGTGCCAGCCCATCATGTTAGCTCGCTTCTCGCTCATCTTCTTTAGGAGGCACTGGGAACTGAACCCAGGACCTCCCTTGTGATAGATGGGAGCTCAATGCTTGAGCCACATCTGCTTCCCAGGAATTCTTTATATATATTCTGGATATTAAATCCTTATTGGATACATGGTTTCCAAATATTTTCTCCTATTTTGTAGGTTGTCTTTTCACTTTCTTCATCACGTCCTTTTATGCAATCAAGTTTTTAATTTTGAAGAACTCAAATTTATGTATTTTTTCCTTTTGATGCTTCTGCTTTTGGTACAAAGTTCCCATTGCCTAATACAACATCTAGAAGATGTTCCCCTGTTTTCTTCCAGGAGTTTTATAGTTTTAATTTTTATATTTAGTTATTTGACCCATTTTTAGTTAATTTTTGTATATTTTGTGTGGTAGGGGTCCACCTTCATTTGTGTATGTGGATCCAGTTTTCCCAGCACCATTAGTTGAAGAGATTATTTTTCCCCATTGAGTGGACTTGACACCTTGTCAAAGATCAATTGGCCATATACGTGAGGGTTTATTTCTGAACTCTCAATTATATCTCTATATGTCTGAACTTGTACCGGCACCAAACTATTTTGATTCCTGTGGCTTTGTAATAAGTTTTGAAATCAGGAAGTGAAGTCCTCCAACTTTGTTATCCTTTTACAAGATGGTTTTGTTATTTAGGGCCCCTTTCCCTTCCATCTCTGCAAAGAAGGCTGTGAGAATTTTGATTGGGATTACATTGACTCTGTATATCACTTTCTGAAGAATAAACATTTTAGTCTTCCAATCCATCAGTTCAGAATGTCCTTTCATTTATTTAGGTCTTTTTAATTTTATTTTGGCAATGTCTTATATTTTTCTGTGAACAATTCCTTTACATCTTTGATTAAATTTATCCTTAGATATTTTATTCTTTTAGTTGTTATTATAATTGGAATATTTTTTCTTGATTTCATTTTCAGATTGTTCATTACAAGTGTATAGAAACATCACTGATGTTTGTGTTGATCTTTTATCACATCAACTTTGCTGAATTCATTTATTAGTGATAGTAGCTTTGTTGCAGATTTTTCAGGATTTTCTATATATAGGATCATTTTACCTGTAAATAAGGAGAGTTTTACTTCTTCCTTTCAAATTTAGGTGACTTTTATTTCTTTTTCTTGCCTAATTGCTCCAGTCAGTCTTGTTCCTGATCTTAGAGGGAAAGTTTTCAATCTGTCACCATTGAGTATGAAATTAGCTGTAGGTTTTTCATAAATGCCCCATATCATGTTGAGGAAATTTCCTCTTATTCCTAGTTTTCTGAATTTTTATCAAGAAGGGATATTGGATTTTGTCAAAAGCCTTTTCTGCATCAGTGACATGATCATGTGGTGTTTTAACTTCATTATATTAATCTAGTGTATTACGTTAATTGATTTTCTTATGTTGAACCAACCTTTCATTCCTGGGATAAATCCCACTTGAATGTGATGTATAATTCTTTTAATGTGCTGTTATATTTAGTTTTCTAGTATTTTGTGGAGGGTTTTGCTTCTGTATTCATAAGGGAAATTGGACCGTAATTTTCTTTCTTGTGATATCTTTATCTAGCATTGGTATTAAGGTGATGCTGGCCGCATAGAATGAGTTAGGAAGTGTTCTCTCTCTTCAAATTTTTGGAGAGTTTGAGCAAGATTGGAATTCTTCTCGTAATGTTTGGCAGACTTTACCAGTGAAGCCATCTATCCTGAACAGTTCTTGGTTGGGAGGTTTTGGATTACTGATTCATGCTCTTTATTTGTTATTGGTCTTCCATTTATTCTTGACTCAGTTTAGGTAAATTGTGTATTCTAGGAATTTGTCCATTTCACCTATGTTATCTAATTTGTTGTCATACAATTGTTCATAGTATCCTCTTATAATCCTTTTGATTTCTGGGGGTTCAGTAGTAATTTCCCCTCTTTTGTGATTTCAGCTATTTGTGTCTTCTCTCTTTTTTTTTCCTCCAGTACAGATAAAGATTTTTTATTTTATTGATCTTTTCAAAGAACCAGCTTTTGGTTTCATTGATTCACTCTATTGTTTTGCTTTATTCTCTATTTCATTCATCTCCACTATAATCTTTATTTTCTTTCATCTGCTTACTTTGGGTTTAGTTTGCTTTTCTTTTTCTAGTTCTTCCAGGTGTGAGGTTAGGCCACTGATTTGAGATCTTTCTTTTTTTTTTTTTTTTACCAGGAGGTCCCAGGGATCGAACCCAGGTCCCTCCATATGGGAGACGGACGCCCAACCAGTTGAGCCACATCCGACCCTCTTTCTTCTTTTTTAATGCAAGCATTAAAGCTATAAATTTCCCTCTCACCATGGCCTTTGCTACATCCAGTAAAGTTACATCATTTGCCTCAAGTCCCTTGTGATTTCTTCTTTGACCCATGGTTGTTTGAGAGTGTATGGTTTAATTTCCATATATTTGTAATTTTCCATTTTTCCCTGTTACTGATTTCTAGCTTCATTCCATTGTGGTTGGAGAAGATACACTGTATGATTTCGATATTTTAAAATTAATTGAGACTTCTTTTTTGACCTAACATATAGTCTATCCTAGAATATGATCCATATATATCAAAAAGAATGTATATTCTGTTGTTATTGGGTGAACTGCTCTATATATGTCTGTTAGGTCTAGTTGGTTTACAGTATTGCTCAAGTCTTATATTTCCTTATTGATTTTCTGCCTAGGTGTTCTAGCCATTATTGAAAGTGGTATATTGAAGACTCCTACTCTTAACATAGAACCATCAATTTCTCCCTTCACATCAATATTTGCTTCATATTTTTGTGACTCTATTGTTAGATGTACATATTTAAAATTGTTATATCTTCATGTTGAATTGACCCTTTTATCAGCATATAGTGTCTTTATTTGTCCTTCAAAACAGTTTTTGACTTAAAGTTTATTTTATCCAGTATTAGTAGAGTAAGCCCAGCTCTCTTTTGGTTACTATTTGCAAGGAATATTTTTTCCATCCTTTCACTTTAAACCTACTTGCCTCTTTGAATTTAAAGGGAGTATCTTGTACATAGCATAGAGTAGGGTCATGCTTTTTTAATCTATTCTGCCAATCTCTGCCTTTTGACTGGAAAATTTAAACCATTACTCTTTTTTCCATTACTGCTTATTTTTTTTATTTATTTGATCTTTTGAAGTGAACTATTTTGAGTTCCTTCTTATTTCCTTCTGTTTATATTTTTCAGATGTTTTCCTTGTGGTTACCATGGTGCTTAGATTTAGCACCCTAAATCTATAATAATCTTGTTTAATTTGATACCATCTTAACACAATAGCATACACAAACTATGTTCCTAAATCCCTCAATCCCCTCACCTTTATGTTGTTCTTGGCACATATTGTATCTTTATCCATTGTGTGTCCAAACTCATAGATTTATCCTTACTCTTTATGTTTTTGCATTTTAGTTCTTGTAAGGGTAAAAAGTGGAGTTACATACCAAAATACAATAGTACTGGCATTTATAATTGCCTTTGTTGGAGATCTTTATTTCTTTTTGCTGCTTTGATCTACTGTCCAGTCTCCTTTTCTTTCTATCTGAAGAGTTCTCATTAGCATTGTTTGTTGGGCAGGTCTGGTAGTGATGAACTCCTTCATCTTTTGTTTATCTGGGAATGTTTAATCTCTCCTTGGTTTTTGAAGGACATTCTCTCCAGGTATAAAATTCTTGGTTGGCAATTATTTTCTTTCAGCACCTTAAATATATTGTCCTATTGTCTTCTTGCCTCCATGGTTCCCGATGAGAAATCAGCATTTAATCCTTTGGGGGCTCCCTTGTATATGACATGCTGCTTCTCTCTTGCAGCTTTCAGGATTCTCTCTTTGACATTGGCATTTAACAGTCTGATCATAATGTGTCTGGGTGTGGATCTCTCCAAGTTTATCCTGTTTGGGATCCACTGGACTTTTTGGATGTCTTTCATTAAACTTGGGAAGTTCTCTGCCACTGTTTCTTTGGATATTCCTTCTGCCCCTTTCTCTCTTTCTTCTCTTTCTGGGACTCCCATAATGCGTATATTGATACATGTGATAGTGTCTCACAGGTTTCCTAGGCTCTTCATTCTTTTTTCTTTCTTCTGTGCCTGAATAATTTCAATTGTCTTATGTTTGTGTTCATTGATTCTTCTGTCATCTCCAAGCTGCTGTTGAAACTCTCTAGGAAACTTTTTATTTCAGTTATTGTGGATTTCAACTTCAGTATTTCTTTTTGGTCTTTTTAAAATTTCTATCTCTTTATTAAAATTCTCATTTTATTTATATATTATTTTCCTGAAAACCCTTAGTTCTTTTCCACATATTCCCTTAGCTCTTTGAGCATACTGATCATTTTTTTAAATAAAAGTCTTTGTCTGGTATATTCAAAGGCTGGTGTTCTTTATTGATGATTACTGATGTTTTATCTTGTTCCCTTGGATAGGCCTCATATCTTGTTTCTTTGTTTATCTTGTAATCTTATGTTGCACACTGTATATTTAATATTTTAATGTGTTAACTCTTGAATTTAGTCCCTGAGCTCTCTATTCCTTAAGTTTGTATCCAGCTAGTGGTATGTCAATGATCTCCTTGAATGCCAAAAAATAATAATAATAATAACACAAAAAATGCTTTCATAGTCTTTGCAAATCAGCTCTGTGTTAGCTGGTGCTCTGGTTCAAAGTAAAGGGTCCTCTCCTGTCTTTTCTGAGCATGAGCTTGTCCTGGGTCTCAGAAACACCCTCCTCCCCCCATTTATATAAAGATCAAAATGTCCCCTCTTCACCCTATGAAACAGTCTCCTTCGCCACCATCTTCCACTCCCCCATCACAGATGTTCTTTTATATGTCTTAAAGCTAGTAATCCTTCGCCCCAGGTTACTGCAATTTGATTGTTTCTTACACTAATTTAGTTGTCCACAAATTGCTTCTGTGTGAAGGGCAAGTTCAAGGACAGTGAGCCAGATTTGAGTGTTCTGGTTCAGTCCTTCAGGCTCCCACTAGATAGATTGGCACTGATATACAGTCACCTCAGAATGTGTGTAGGGATTACTCTGCTCCCTCTGGAACCAGAACCAGGGACCCACATTGAGAGTGTAGGCCAGCTATGTGCCAAGCCAGGGAAGGAGTGAGGGAGAGGCCAGCAAGGCACCATGATCTCTCCCCACCATTTTTAAGTTGCCTTTTCTTGATTCAACACTCACCTAGTTATTGTAACTCTTTGTTTTCCAGAGCTCTGAAGAAAATGACTCTGTCAATTTTTCCTAGTTGTTCAAAGATTCTGTGGGCGAATCCGGAGCATCTCACACCACCATCTTGGTCACCTGGAAGTCCTAGAAATCTTTCATGTGCCCATTTAGAGGAGCAGTTGCTCCTCTGCCCCACCTAGTTATTGCTACTTGGGATTATTTTTAACATTTCTCAGAGAAGTTGGAAATCTAGAGGGTTTTTTTTTTGGCATAAAATCTCTTGACTTTTAAATAGAGGAATTAAATAAAATTATTAAAAACATTCTTCGGGTTGAACAAAAGATATCTGCTGCCCACAATCATCCATCGATCTGCCAATTTTAGTCACCACTCTAATCTAAAAACCAATGTTTTATCAGTGGGGAAACTGAGGCCCAGAAGTTTAAGAAACAGAGATGACAACATTCCTTCTCATCAGAGGGCCATAGCATCCTTTATCAGCTGGACAGGGTAATCAATGTTCACAGGAGCAATAACAGAAACCCCAGGGGCTGAAGCAGCTGTAGTCGCTTCCCAATACAGGACCTCCTTGTAGGGGACACTAAAATTAGGCACAAAGCTGTTCACTGCAGCAATACTTATCACAGATAGAAACCAGAAGGTCCCCAATGCACAACAACTGGGGAGCGATTAAATAAATTAGGGGGGCATCATAGTGGTTGAAAGATCAGCCTCTAGACTCTAGAGTGAGACTGTTTGGGTTTGAATCTCAGATTCACCACTTCCAAGTTGTGTGCTCTTGAGCAAACTACTTAACCTCTCTCTGAGCCTTAATTTTCCCATTTGTAAAAAAAAGGACGAAGAAGATCTACCTTGCAGCATTTTAGAATTATCTGAAGGCTTGACTACAAATTAGCTACAATTTTTCTGGGCTGTAAGCTCTGTGGGAACAAGGACAATGTCAATCTTGCTCACCACTGAATCTTCAGCTCGTGTCACTATGCTCAGAAACATCTGAGATCCTACTCTATACATGGCATTGCTCTAAGTGCTTCACAAGAATTTTTTACCTCAATTCTCATAGCAACATTAGGAGAGCAAGTACTGTGAACATTCCCATTTTACAGGTGAAGCAAGTGAGGCTTGGACAGGCTAAGGGGACTGTTCTAAAGCCATACAGTTGAAATGTGGTGTAGTTGAATTTAATCCAAGACCATTCTGCTAAAATGTCCCATAGTAAGAAGCTTGATAAATGTTTGGTAAACAGATGAATGAAAAGAAAAAGGAGAGAAGTTTGGTTTAGCCCAATACAGATTCATTAAATGGTAGCTATCATTGTTAAAATTAATTCATTGTTTCATGCAACAAGTATTTATTTACCATCTTCCATGTACCAAGCACTATCCTAGGTGCTGAAGACACAGCAGAGGGGGACGGATGTGGCTCAAATGGTTGGGCGTCCGTCTCCCACATGGAGGGACCCGGGTTCGATACCCGGGACCTCCCGGTAAAAAAAAAAAAAAAAGAAGACACAGCAGGGAACATACTATCCCCTATTCCTTGGCAAATGGCTGATTCCAGGGCTGGGAAAAGAAAAAATCAAGATGACGCTGGAACATTTTTGTGGTGCCAGAAAGCAAAGAGGTGCTCAAAAAAGATGGAGTGTGTCAAAAAGACACAGGAGCCAATATGAAGAAACTCCCAATGGCCAAAGTTGGAACAATTTGAACAATAAAATAAATTACCCAGAGAATAAAATAGTCATGGGCTCATACAATTATTTAATAACAAATAATTGCATAAATAAATTAATAAGCAGGGGAGAACTTCAATTAACAAATGTAGAAAGAAAGAGGGAAATTTAAAACAAAACAAAACAAAACAAAAACACCATTAGGCAAACAGTAATAATTGTTGCAGGCAAAATCCACCAATGGATAAATTAGTGAGCAAAGTAAGACGAAGAAAAAGGATATGTGCAGGGAGGCGGCTGTGGCTCAATCAGTGGGGCTCCCGTTTGCCATATGGGAGGCCCCGGGTTCGGTTCCCGGGCCTCCTGGTGAGGGCGGGCCCGCCCGCGTGGCGTGGTTGGCTGACCCAGCGAGCACGGGCAGCAAGGGGAGGATAAATGAATAAAATAAAAATAAAATCTTTAAAAAAAAAAAAAAAAGGATATGTGCATAGACTTAAAGTATCTCTTTACAAGACACTTGTTAATTACAACGGGGAAAATAGCAGCTTTACAGAGGAGAAACTGGCAGGCACCATCAACACCAAGTGGTCAAGGTCAACATTCCCTGTAGCAAGACATAGCAATGTCACATGCCCCTGACATGATGCACCGAGAAGGCCACGGCATTCCTTCTGTGCTGTCCATGCCCCAAGATGTGTAAACCCAATCTAATCATGACTCATCAGCAGAACAGCCCAAGTTGCAGGACATTCTACAAAAGAACTTGCCAGTCCTCTTCAAAGTGCCAGGATCGGGAAGCAGATGTGGCTCAAGCAACTGGGCTCCTGCCTACCACACAGGAGGTCCTGGGTTTGGTTCCCGGTGCCTCCTGGAGAAGGCGAGCTGGCACAGCAGCAGGCGCAGCAAGCTGACACAACAAGATGATGCAACAAAAGAGACACAAAGAGGAAAGACAGTGAGAGACACAACAAACCAGGGAGCTGAGATGGCTCAGGTGGTTGAGCGCCTCTCTCTCACATAGGAGGGCCCTGGTTCAGTTCCCGGTGCCTCCTAAAGAGAAGACGAGCAGACACAGAGAGCACACAGCAAATGGATCCAGAGAGCAGAGAGCGAGTGCAAATAATGAGGTTCGGGGGAGATAAGTAAATAAAATTAATCTTTTTTTTAAAAAAAAAGTCAGGATCACGAAAGACAAAGAAGGGCTGAAGGATTGTCACAGATGGAGGAGACAACGATGACATGACGACTAAATGCCACATGGGGGGGTCTGGAATTTGAGTCTAGACAAAGAAAAGCACATTAGTGGGAAAACTGGCAAATTCCAATGAGTTCTGTAAATCAGTCAATAGTATTGTACAGTGTCAATTTTCTGGTTTCAATAATTGTACTTTCATTGTGTAGCACGTTAAATTAGGGGAAGCAGGGGAAGGGTGGAGGGTAACCTCAGTACTATTTTTGCAACTTTTCCATAGGTTTAAAATTATTTCAAAATAAAAAGTTTTTTTAAAACCTTCTGCTCTGTTGGAGCTGACATTTAGTGGAGGGAAACAGAAAATAAACAAAATAAATGCAATATAGAATATATTCAATGGTAAGAAGTGCAATGGAGAAAAATAAAGGAGGGAGGAGAATGGAGAGTGCAGGGTTGTGAAGGGCTAGAATTTTTAATTGAGTGTAAAAGAAGGCAGAGCCTTCTTTTCAAATAAAGATTTGAAGTGGGTGAGGGAGTGAGGCTTGTGGATCTCTCAGGGGAAGAATGTTCCAGGCAGAGGAACCAGCAGGTGCAAAGGCCCTGAGGCAGGAGTATGCTCAACATGCTAGGGGAACAGCAGAGAGCCCAGCAGGGCTGCAGCAGAGTGAATGAGGGGAGAAGGCTGGGAGATGAGGCCAGACAGAGAATGGGGCACGGGGCGGGAGGGACCAGGGCCACTGGGCCTCCCAGACCAGGGGGAGGATTTTGAGTGAATTGGGAGCCATGGGAAGGTTCTAAGCAGATGCTTCCCAGCGAAGCAGAAGCTGCCGTTGATCCCATGGGTCAGCACCCAGGCACCTCCAGCCTGTGCCCAGCTGTGGGGTGTCTGTGGGCAACACTCGGCTGGGAAGCAGCCTCAGTCCTCCATTCAAGCTCTCAGATAATGCGGCCACGAGCCTTAGCCAAATCTGCATCATGCCCACGAGCCACCTCCATGACGCTGAGCCCCCGTGTCCACCCCACTGGGAGGGGACACATGGACAGAGGAGATGCTGTCCCTGCCCTTGCCGGCTACCAGGAATAGACTGGGATTAACAGTATCCCATGGCTTTATGGCTTTAAGGGATTCTCACGCCAGTGAGAAGGGCCTTGCCTGAGGTCACAGGGGGAAAGGGTAGTCCATCCAGACTGGAACCCTTGCCCAGCAGGGTGATTTCTAAGCGGGCGGCACAGAATGCAGGCTGGTAGCTGAGGGATTGGGCGCCGGAGCTCGAGGCCAGCTGTGCCACCCCTGGGCAACTCTGTTTCCTCATCAGTAAAACAGGCGATGACAAGACTTAGGTGCTACAAAGACAACACGAGTAAAGTATGCGAAGCAAGTAATCCGTTGACTGGCCCCAGTAAGTGGAAGACAGTATTTTTTTATTCATTCAGCCCACAAATGTTTATCAAGAACCTTCTATGTGCCAATGACTAGGCATACAGAAGTGAACCAAACAGCCCTCATAGGGGAGACAGACAAGAAAGAGATGACAAATGAATTTCTAAAGTAGTAACTGCAGCGATGAAATAGAAAGCAGGAGAAGGATGGAGGGTAATAGGTGACATTTTCAACAGGATGGCCAGAGCGATGTCTCTGAGGAGGGGACATGTGTGCCGAGACCTGCAGGAAGGGAGAGGACCAAGCAAATCTCTGCAAGAAGAGCATTACAGGCTGAGGGACCCACACGTGCAAAGGCCCTGAGGTGGGAATGTTCTTGGCTTTGGCTTAAAAGACAGGAATTTATTGGCTCCCAGTTTTGAGGCTGGATGAAGTCCAAAAGCAAGGCGTCAGCAAGGCAATGCCCTCTCCTCTCCTCTGGTGCTGGCTGGCTGGCACTCTTTGAGGTTCTTTGGCTTTCCCATCATATTGCAATGTCCTCTCCTTTCTCTTCCAGCTTCCATTGACTTTCGGCTTCTGGCTCCTCCCCATGGCTTTCTCTCTCTCTGTCTGAATTTCTTCTGCTTATAAAGGACTCCAGTAATATGGATTAAGGCCCACCCTCATTCAGTTGGGTCACAATTGAACATAAGTAACAGCACTGAGTTATATATTTGAATGTGGTTAAATGGGGAAATATATGTTACTAGAATAAAAATTAAAAGAACAAAAACAAAAACCATAGGCCATACAAAAAAAACTCTAATGTAAACGACAGACTATAGTTAATAGTACAATTATAAAAATATTCTTTCATTAATTGTAACAAATGTACTACACTAAAGCAACTTATTACTAGAAGGAGGGGTATATGGGAACTCTGTATTTTCTGCATGATTTTTCTGTTAACCTACAGCTTCTCTAATTTAAAAAAATTTCTTTTTTTTAAATAATAATAATATCTCCAAGAGCTCCTTCTTACAATGGGTTCACACTCTCAGAAATCAGATCAACATTAAGTACGTGTTTGGGGAGATGCATGATTCAAGCTATCACCAAGAAATTCACAGATTTTTTTTTCCTTTTTAAGCTTGAAAAGCAGTAATATGGATCAAATTATGAGAACTGAACTTACCTTGAAGCACTTGCTAAAAAGGCAAGCTTCCCCGCTCTACCTCAGAACAATTGAATCTTTAATGGAACTAAGGAATCTGCATCTCAACAAATGCCCTAGGTAATTCCTAAACCATCTCAAATTTGAGTTCAACTCTTCTAGAGGCTCCCGGGGCCTTAAGGAATCCTGAAATCCAGATTCAGTGTGTGGATTCTCTCCAACATTCCTTTTACCACACAATTGCATCTCCAGGCCACTTTTACCCCTGCCCCCCACCCCAGGGGCTGGTGAGGGCTTAAGAGAAAGGAGGTTCCACCTGGGATGAGTCTATGCAGGCCTTCAGCTGGGAATTACTCCTTCACGAATATCACTTTTTGGAAATGATCAAGTCAAGCTAGGCAGAAACTCATCATCATCACCTTCCCTACACACACAGCCTCCTCAGAGCCTGGAGCGATGACTGGCGCTCTGGGCAAGCCCAGTTTTGTTCCTTCCCTCCTGGGGGAGCTACCTCACCTAACAAGGAAGGAAGGAATTTAAAGTTCCAGGGGACCGCGGCTGTTCCGGGTGGGCAGGGATTCTGCAGGGCTGACGCCTCTGGGGTGTCTGCTCAGCCGCCAGGGCCCTGGACCAGCCGGCAGCCCACTGCTGGCGGTCAGCTGGACGTGCCACCCTGGCGGGACCGACCAGCTTCTCTCTCCTGGGACTGAGGCTGAATCCTGGGGCCTGGGGACGGTAGGTCCAAGAATGAGAACAGGAAGTCCAGGAGTGTCAACCTGGACAGAAACAAGAGGTGGCATCTGGCTCCCTTGCTTCCTGCCCTCGGTTTCCCTGTGGCTCCCAGTATTCTCACACTCAATCCTCCCTTTGTGCTGAAGCCTTGATAAACCGGTTCCCAAAAATGCCCCCAAGTGCAAGTGTCAGACATTTACATACAAAAAAAAAAAAAAAAAACAACCCAGGAGGTGCCTGCTGGCCTGCCCTGATGGCTGGTGATGTTCCTGATTTCCACGGTCCCTCCTGAGGCCCTCCCGCAATGGAATCTGGGGTTGACAGGAGAAACTTAAGACTCTCAGAGCCCTAGAAGATTCTGTGCTTCAGCCCTGTGGTTTTGTAGGTCATAAACTGAGGCACAGAGATCAGACCTGACTTGCTCAAGGTCACACAGAAGTTGAATAGCAAGGCTAGAATTTGAACCCAGGTCAAATTTAACGTCTAGAGCTGCCTCTAGCCATCAAAGAACTGCGGAGGATGAGTCCATCTCCTTCCTTCCTTCTCCTTTTTGTAAATTACAGAGCTGTTGCTAGGAGAGCCCTTGCAGGGTGGCAGGGGTGGGGGTAGGAAGCAGATACAGTAGTTAAGAAGTGAAATGCTGGAATGAGGAGAAACTGGGTGCAAAACCCATTTCCCAACTGCTCCTGAGAAAAGAACGTGGCTCTATGCCTCAGTTTCCTTACCTGCAAATTGTTTTAAAAATATAGCACTGATCTCAGAGGGGTTGGCGAGAGGATGAAATGAGATAGTGCACAGTACCTGGCAGAAGTAAGAGTTCATTAAACAGTGCCTCCTCTTTTTATTGTTGATGATGTCATCGTTAGTAGCAGAGGTGAGAAAACTGAATGAGAATTAGAACATACCAAAAAAGAAGTGAGGCTGCAGGCAAGGGGGGGCTGTCATCAGAAAGACTGAAAGTCACCTCCCAGCTATCCACCACCCTCCGGCACTTGGTCAACTCAGTTACGCTGGGGAAAATAAGTCTGACTTCCTGGCAAAATTCACGAAACCACCCAGCACCTCTCTGGACCACTTTTTTTCATATTTGTCCGGAGAATGCAAATAGATTGCCATCGGAAGAATCATAAACTCAAAGAAAATAAAAATATGGAGAAAGATTCATGAACAAAGATATGTATCACAGCTAGCCATAGAAAAGAAAAGCTAGCATCAACCAAAATGCCCACCAACCAGGGAGTGGTTATATGAGTACGGCTACTCGATGAAATATTATATACCCATTAAAAATGTTCATGAGAGAGGCAGGGGAGAGAAGTGCCTAGCAGAAAACGCTAAGTGATGAAAAGAGGATATGAAACTGTTACGCAGACTATAAACAGCCACGGTTTGAAAAAAAAGAAAAAGAGGAGATGCACCAAAATGTTCTGTTCTCAGTGGCTGTTGGGTGGTAGGATTATAGATCATTTTCATTGGTCTTTTTTAAAAATTAGTTGTTCAATGAGTTTGTCCTCTTCATAACAGGAAAAAGATACATGTTAAAAAAATTAAACATAGTTTATTTTTTTATTTTATTTTTTTTATTTATTCATTTATCCCCCCCTTGCTGCTTGTGCTCGCTGGGTCAGCTAACCACGCCGTGCGGGCGGGCCTGCCTTCACCAGGAGGCCCCGGGAACCGAACCCGGGGCCTCCCATATGGTAAACGGGAGCCCTACTGATTGAGCCACAGCCGCTTCCCTTAAACATTGTTTAGACCACAGGTCTAAAATTTATAGGTCATGTAGTCCAAAACTCTCACTCAACAGATGAGGAAACTGAGGTTCAGAGAGTTGACTAATCTGCCCGCGGTCACACAGCTGATGAGCAGCAGAGCTGAGATTCAGACCGGGTGTCTTGAATGTCAATTCAGGTTTGGCTTTTTAAACCCAGCAGGTTACTGACCCAGGCATACTAGAGATGACAGGGGTTCTTAACCTTTTTTGTTCCACAGACCCCTTTGCCAGTCAGGTGAAATGAATACTACTGTAACTTATTTGTTGCATACATTCATAAGTGAAGGAAATGCTAGATTTCTGTTAGAAGTCAGAGAAAATAATGATAATCCGTTGATTTTCTTCAATTCAAGCTCACGGACTCCCTGAAATCTTTCCACAGATCCCTTGGGGGGGGGGCTGTGGACCCGTGGTTAAGAGCCCCTGCTAGAGAAGGGAGGAAAACTTAAAGAAAAAAGAAGGAAGGGAGGGAAGGAAAGGGAGAGAGTAGAGGCGGGGGCAGGGGCAGAGGATCTTAAACTCTTCCCAAGCTATCTATGATTTTTCTTCCAAACATTTTGAGTTTTATGTAGCCCTGCTCTTTTTCATAAAGGCTAATCATCTTAATTTTGCCAAACCTCTGCAAAACATTTCCTCTTACTAATATTCCCCAAGGTAAGAAAAATTGCAGGAAATAACCAAAAAACAATTTTTTGCCTCCTAATTTAATTACCACCGTTCTTATTTAGTAGGTCGCTCACCGCTCACCACGAACTGGGCTTTAAAGGTTTCCCCTGAAGGCAATGCAGGGGGCATAGTATCAAGAAAAGTTGTTTAGGACGTCAGTGTGACTCCCCTGGGAGGATGCGCTTCTATAATTTACCTTCCTAAGCCATTAGTGCTTTGATAGTGCAGGGATTTAAAATTTCAGTCACATCTCACATCTTGTAAACCAACCTGCGCAAATTCGTTAATTAAAATGCTACCTCGACTAAACTAGATCAAAGCACAGACGGGCCAACAGCCCCCACCGACCCCCAGAGACAAAATGCAAAAAGGACATTGGCTAAGTCCCTCTCCTGGAGGGGTCTATTTCACAGTTGTGAAAGTCAAAGGAGGGCTTGGGTGAAGGGAAAGATGGGAGGGCAGGGGAGACAGAGACAGAGAGAAAGGGAAAGAGGGAATTTAGTGTTAGTCCAGAGAGAAATGGCGAGAGAACCAGAGAAGCCGAGGTTGAAAACAAGACTGAGATACAGACAGCCAAAGAAAGATATGGAGAGGCAAAGAAATGTAAATATAGAGACTGAGAGGCAACAGAGGGATAGAATGAGCAGCAAGGCTTTCTGGAAAAAGGTTAGAATCTCAGGATTCTGCATCTTGGACATGGAGCAAAGATTCTGGTGCGTTCTTCACAGGCTAGTCCCGAAAGCCCAGATGGTTCTAGTAGGGAGCAGGAATGCAATTTCACACAGCTCTGAAGCATTTCATAGTATAATGGCTGCAGTCTGGGAAATGCCAAGGTCAGGGTGACACTTAAAACCCACATTTTCTCTCTCCGTGGTGACCTGAAGTCATCAGAAGTGGTCATTAGGGCAAACCGAAGCTTCGTTTGTCCTCCAGACTTTGCTGGCCTCAGGTTTTGGCTTGGATTTGCTCTCTTGGTTGATATTTAACAAGTACAATAAATGATGATAGTGGTAATAATTCCGATGAGGGTTCTTTGAGTACTTACTGGGTACCAGGCACTGGGCAAAAACTTTATAAGAATTAAATCATTTCATGCTCACCACACAACCCTCTGCATTTTAGTAACTGCATTTTTTAGGTAAGAAAACTGAGACCCAGAGAAATGGTGTCTTGTCCAAGCTCATGACTCAGGGAAGCAAGATTTGAACCCACAGCCCAGCTGTTAACCACCATGCCTCCTTTCCAAGTCCCTACTAGGAAGATTCATTGAGGAAATGACTGGAGGTCCAAGTGGCTAGGGAAATGGTTTTTTAAAAGTTGTTTTTTTTTTTATTTCTCCCCTTCCCTGCCATTGTTTTGCACTTGCTGTCTGCTCTCTGCGTGTTCTTCTGCGTCTGCTTGTCTTCTCTTTAGGCAGCACCGGGAGCTGATCCGGGGATCCTTCCAGAGTGGGAGAGAGGCTGCTCAATTTCTTGCACCACCTCAGCTCCCTCGATTGCTGCATCTCTCATTGTCTCTTCTCTGTGTCTCTTTTTGTTGCGTCATCTTGCTGCACCAGCTCTCCTGCATGGGCCAGCACTCCTGCGCGGGCCAGCTTGCCTTTCACCAGGAGGTCCTAGGAATCAAACCCTGGACCTCCTATATGGTAGATGGGAGCCCATCACTTGAGCCACATCTGTTTTTGAAATCCACCCCTCCGCAATGCTTTGCCTTCCTCCATCCACCCTCCTCCCCCCTCCCTCCAGAGTTTTAAAATCCTGCTCATTTTTTTTTAGATCTCAGTTCAATCATCATTTTCTCAGGGAAGACTTCCCTGGTTTTCTTGACCAGGAAACACACACCCCCCCTCCCCGTTATACTCTTTTTTGGCATCATATACCTTTCTTGGGGCTCACTTATCATAGTTGCAGTTTACATATTTTCGTGTGATTCTTTAACATCTGGCTCCTCTACTGCAGGAATTCCACCAGGAGGGGCTGCATCAGTTTTGGGCTCATCCCTGAATCTACAGTACCCCCCACAGAGCCCCTGGCCCATAGTGGGTGCTTTTTGTATCTGTGTTGAATTAATTAATTAATTGATAGGTGAGAGACTGAATGAAATAACTAGACATAAATGCCAAGACCAAGATTGGAAATACGGAGATGGGTAAATGCCATCAGAAACACTTAAGGGAGATGAAAGCGATACTAGGAGGAAAGGAGCAGGAAACTATTTTGTTATAAATAAGTTATTATTTGACCTTTAAGCTACGTACCTGTATTACTTTGATCCAGTAAAACTGATTTTTAAAAGATATCACAAAAGTAAAAAGTAACTACTCTGAGAATTTTAATTTTTTTTTAATACAAGAGGAAAGATGAAAGGGAAGGGAGGGCAAGCAGTTTCCCAAATGGCATCAGGGGGAAAACGTCAGTAAGGAGAGGCATCTTGGAGGGCAATCCATGAAGTTGGATCTGGGGTGCCCACAGTCAACTTCTGAGAAAGTAGCCCCTAGGAAAGTAACTTTGTTCTGGAAGTTTTGGTGGTGTGAGCCTGTGGGTTAGATGAAGCCAGCCTTGCTGCCTGTGACCTAATTGAGCCCAGAATCAGTCCCCAAACCAAAGGCAACCAAACATGACCCGAGGGACACCTGGAATGAAACTTTGCCTAATAGGAGTTCTGCATATTTCAAACCCATTCAATCAGATTCTCTCTTAGGAAGTATAAATCCCAGAGCAGGAGTCAGTTCTAAATTGAGACATACAATGGAATTGGGGGAGAGCCTCTATGAAATTCTATGCAAAATTAAATATGTGTGAGGAAAGGGGATGTGGCTCACGCAGTTAAGCACCTGCCTACCACATGGGAGGTCCCGGCTTCAGTTCCTGGTGCCTCCTAAAGAAGACAGTGAGCTGAAGCAACAAGATCACACAATGAGATGACACAACGAGGAGACACAATGAGAGGCAGAACAAAGCAGGGAGCAGAGGTAGCTCAAGCGATTGGGCACCTCCCTCCCACATGGGAGGTCCCAGGTTCGGTTCCTGGTGCCTCCTAAAAAAAAATTAGATAAGCAGACAGCTCCTAAAAAAAAATTAGAAAGCAAACAGCGAGTGCAAACAATGAGGGGAGGGGGAAATAAATAAATAAAATAAATCTTTAAAAAATAAAATAAAATATGTGTGAACTTCCCTGGCTTTCTAGCTTTCATCAAATTGACAAAAGACTCTGTGATGAAGAAAGGTTGAGAATTAGGAAATGATCAAGGTGAAATTTTTTATAATGGTTTTTTCAAAATTGGAAGATTTCATGTAAAAATCAAGATATCCAACTTCTCTCCCAAAAGCTGTATAGAACAGTGAGCCTGTCATTTCATGTAAATGGAGTAAATCACCATATCCTTACCTCTCCTGTATTTTTCTTACCCAGCCTGCTTCACTTGTTTACATTTTATGCCTGGACCCTCTAAGTATTTGAGTTTGCTACTCCTGGTTATCAAAAAGTTGCTAATTCAAACTAAAATGTGAGTGGCTGGTATGTTTGCATTTTTAAGTAAGAACTTATTGACCCTATCAGTCTCTAAGAATGGAAGTCATAAGAGAAATATTTTTGAGGCCCCCTCCAGCCATGTTTACACTCCTCACTCTCAATCCCATTCAGTTTGGACCCAAGGAACAGAAACCCAGTTGCAGGCATTCTACCTCCAAAATCTAATGCTTTAGAGACCTTCCCCGATTTCTCTGCATTCCAGTTCGAGTTTTATTCAGTTTTCTGGGGTTTTTTTGTTGGTTTTGTTTTTGCTTTTCCTTTTGTTTTTTATATTGCGTGTATGTGTGTGTGTGTTGGCTTTTTTTAAGAGTATTTATTAGCTGCTGGCCATTAAAATTTTGCCTCTAAAAAGAATCTTGGCACCTAACAAAACGTGAAATCAGCAGCTCCCTCTGACTGACTCATACTTCTGAAAGCACCCGTTTTCCTCGCTGGTGCTGAGGCCACAGACAGCCCTTAGTGCTGGGGCCACACTGAGGAAGCCCCGGCACCTCTGCCTAATGAAATGCTGCACTGTGTGAACCTGCCTCATGCTGGGCCCATTCTCCGAGCTGCTTGGCACCTGCAAAGGGACAAAATGACTTTGAATCGAGGGGTGGCAGAGAGGAAAGCAAAGGCATCCAGCGTCCCAGTCTGGGGTGGTCTTTGCATGACAAGCTTGGGAACAGTGACTTCCACTCTAGCTCAGAGGGGGAAAGAGGTTTTTTTGCCTGAGGCTTAGTGTCTAAGAGACTGAATCTGTACTCTGCTTAGCCAATTACATTTGATTCAGAGCTGCCTGAGCATCACTCTGTGCCGTGCAGTATGTCTTACATTTGGGGATGCAAAGATGAGGAAGAGAGAGCCTCAGACGGGAGATTGGACAGAAACACAGAGAAAGATAATAAATACGCTTATTCAGCTACTGTAAGAGACATCGGATCTTTCCTGCCAAACACTTATGCCCCACAGTCCTGCAAACGCCACCATGCTCCCATGCTCAGGCTACCTGGGCCAGGTAAAGTCATGGCCGTTGCCCCTCCTGCCTCCCACGAGAGACCAAGTTCCACCAGCATTGAGCCCCTGGCTCCAGCCACTCCTGGTTACCTCATCCTCAGTCTTTCCTGAGCCTTGAAAGTGTAACATGTCTGTTTTTTGCTTACGCTGGTTTAAGTTCTTTTACCTGAAAGAGCCCTGCCTAATAAAAATATATACAAAATGCTTATATTTCATCGTTTCACCCTCAAAATCCTGGTAAGATTTACTAGTGGGAACAGCTCAGGGCCTTGGAGACCAGGTTGGTTTTCTTGGGCACTCCTAAAGAAAAGCCTCCCCTCCTCCAAATTACCTGAGGCCAATCTGACAAGACAAGGACTCGCAGCTACAGCATTGATAGACGAGAGCCAGGAAGACTGACCAGAAGGGAGGCAGACAAACCTTATCAAAAGAGGCCTGGAAATATATATTAAAAAAAAAAAAAAAAAAAAAAAAGAGGCCTAGAGCAGCTGGGAATCCCGTTAAAATGCAAAACCAAATTCAGGAGGTGTAGGGTGGGGCCTGAGACTCAGCATCTCCCACCAGCTCCCACGTGACATTATGCCACGGCCCTGGGGCTACCTGCAGAGCAGCCAAGGCTTAGACCAGGGCAGCCAACAGCCAGAGGGGTTAGCACAGCCGTGGCCACCCAAGTTTGACTTGGCTCATACGGTGTTTTGAAAAATTAAAGCCTTTTATTATATTACTTTCTCTACTTTTGTGTATGTACAACTTTTGTTCTTAAAAAGCTTTTTAAAAAAGTTTAAGTTAGTTGCCAAATCCTAGAGGTGACTTCACTTAAAAGTCACAGTTTCTGGCCTCTGGAGAAATTGGGTCACCTGGCCACAGTGGGCCCCCAATCCTGCCTGGCCGCCTACGCTGGAGTTGAGAAGGGGCCGTGCCCTGCTGGCTCCCTACCGTGGTGAAGGGGACTCTGGAGCCACCCTGCCTGGGTTCCCATCCTGGCTTGATGCCTCCCATTTTACATTGGGCAAATGGCTTTAACCTTGCTGTGCCTCAGTTTCCCTATCTGTAGAAATAGCAAGCCCACGGGGTTGTGGTGAGGATTAAATAAAAGAATATGTGGAAAGTCCTTTAGACAGTGCCTCGCACATCAGAAGGGCTGGGGTCCTGGTGAGCGTGTCAGCTCGCAATCCCGGGTTTAGGAAGTGAAATGGGAGGCTCTTGCCAGTGGGTGAGGTCAGGAAGAAGACCTCTTTCTAGCTGCGTCTTTGGAGGAGTAAATGCCCTAAGGCGGGGGCGAGGGTACAAGTCCCCCAGCTGCGCACTCTCAGGTGGCCAGATTCCAAGCTCTTCTGGGTCTCCCCCTCTTCCTAGGCCCCTAAGAAAGGTGCAGAGCCTTAACCAAGACCTAAGGGGCACCTGGGCTGGAGAAGGCGCACGTCCAGCACCCTGTGGCTACTACCCTGTGCCAACCCCGGGAAGAGGGCCACCCCTGGGGGCGCAGGACGGGGGACTCCCGAAGGAGCCTCTAGCTCCCCACCACCACCTGTTTTATGCGCGCGGTGGCACACCCCTGCAGGGGGCCGCCCCCCACACCCGGGGGCTCCCTGGGGTCCCGCCCGGCTCCTCGCCGCCCCACCCCCAGTTCTAGCGCATCCTCCTGTTCCAAGCGTCCCATTCCCGAGCACAGCGTCCTGCGTCCCCCTCGCCGCCCCAGAGAGCCCCCCACGACCTCCCCCCAGTGCAGGCTGCAGCTCCCGAGGGTGGCCGGCACCTTCCCCGCAGCCCCCACCCAGCCCAGCTTACCCCGCCCCCCCCCCCCGGCAGGCTCGCGGGCCAGGGCCCCTCCGCCGCCTCCTCAGCGCGAGACCCTCGATCACCAACCCCCCCTCACTCTCTCTCTCTCTCTCTCACACACACACACACACACACGCACGCACAAGCCTTGCCCTTAGACGTGGGAGCAGCGAGCCAGCCTCATCCCCCTTCCCACCAGGGAAGCTCGTCAAGGGTTAATGAGCCAAGAGCAGGGTTCAAAAGCCCATGCCCAGCCCCTGTCCCCCTTCCACCATCAGCGGCTAAAAGAAAAAGTCCTCTCTGCTGCTGGTTTCTGGGCTGCCGGAGCTCGTGCGTGCGCTCCCGCCTTCCCCATGCCATCATTCGTTCCTTTTGCTGCCTTGGCCCCCTTTGGGGACTTTGCACTTGCTGCCCTAAATCAAGAACTCGCTTCCCCTCTTGTAAGGGGCCCCAGGGGAAAATCAAGGGCATGGGGGGGCCGAGGTTACGGGGGAGGTGAGTCGACCTCCAGCTCTAGGACTCAGATGGTGCCTCCACAGGACTTTCAGCCAGTTTGTTGAACCTCTTGGAGATTCAAATAAAAGAGAGCTGTCGTTGGAAGTATTAAATGAGTGCCTGTCACTTAGGCACCCAAGAGTATTAGCTATCGCCATCTGCTTGCAGTCAGCGTGACACCCAGTCCCGGTGCTGAAATGGAACAGAACATCTTTCTAGTGTCAAAATCATCTCTCTCTCTCTCTCTCTTCAAAGCAAGTGCTGTAAACCAATGGACTGGGGCCAAATGCGGCCTACCGGATACCTTGTATTTGGTTTAATTGATGTTTCAGAAAAATGTGAATTAATTCCCAGCAGCTGAAAACAGAGAAATCACATAAACCTGGGGACTTCAGCTCCTCTTTGATAAAGTTTGGGCCACACTGAGCCCTCTTCCCTGGGGTCTGGAGCTGACTGGAGGCAGGCCCTTGGCTCTGTCCATTTCCACTCAGCCCACTTGCTCTTCTACGGAATCTTGCTGGGCCCATAGGCCTTTTGAGTTTAGGCTAATGATGCTGAGTTAACTTCAGTTACTCCCAAGAAGCAGCTATCATCATCCCCATTTTACAGGTAAGGAAACTGAGGCACAGAGAGGTCTGGTCCCTTGCCCGAGGTCACACAGTTAATAAACAGCAGAACTGGGATCCGAACCCAGTCTTTATTACAAAAAAACAAGTACCTTAGTATGATGGGGAAGGAGGCAAAATAATTCAAACCAAATCTTTTTTATTAATAGCATACTTTGAACGCCAATTTTCTGGGATTGTTTAACAAGAATTTCCATTTTTAGTTTCATCTAAATCAGCAGGGCCCTCTCCCACACTCACCCCACCTCCTCATTTTTCTCCTTTAAGCACTTTTGAAAAATTCTAAAGGTTTGACTAAAACTGAAAACGTTTCTTATTTCATCCATCCCTAGTTACTGGCAACTGTAGGTGTTCTTTCCGTTTCTTTTTTTCTTTTTTTAGCTTCTTTATTTATATTTTACTCTTTGTAGTTTGTAAACTCCCTCTTACCAGCTGCTTGCAAAATCGAAATGTCTTTACGGTTAAGTTTCCAATTAGGGTCGTGCCCTCTTCCGGCTTAATAACCACACATCTGAGAAGATGCAGGTGCAAGCACACACAAACACACCTTCACACGTGCTCTTCCACTCCTAGCAGGGTCTTGGTGTCTCTCCAGGTCTCAATGTCCCAAAATATATTTAGAGATCTTAAACTCAAGCACCAGAGTCACTCAGTTTTTAAATGAGCATTATTGGATGAACATTATTGTACCTTGAACATAAAGGTTTCAGAAGACATTGCTGTACTCGTCAGCCATAAAAGTGATCCTACATTATTGTCCTTAAAAAAAAAAAAAATTTAATGCTCTTCAGGTTATGTTTTTAAAAGAATCTTTGTATAGTGAGTAGCAGCTGGTTTATAAATGGGATTGTGGCTGAAAAAGGTAGTCTAGGGATTTTTGAAAGAAAGCTAGAGAATAATCTAGGGACTGAATAACACAGTGAACCCAGAGGTGGATGAGAATTGTGGTTGAGGGTACAAATGCAAGAATGGCCTTCTGTGAACTAGAACAGATGTACGTCACTAATGCAGGATGGTGGGAATGTGGAGGAGCACGGGGAAAATACAATTAATGTAACCTATGGACTACAGTTAACAGCAATATTGTAATTTTCTTACATCAATGCCAAAGATGTACCATATTAATAATAGGGGGGTATGGAAAAAAAATGACAAATGTATGCTATGGACCATACTTAGTGGTAATAGTCTGATGATATTATCTCAGAATCTGTAACAAATGTTCCACAACAGTGTGGTATGTTGGTAAAGGGAATTGTACACATGTGCATGATTGTTTTGTAAGTTCACAACTTCTGTAGTAAAAATAATTTTTTAAAAAGAGGAGCGGTTGAGCACCCGCCTCCCACATGGGAGGTCCTGGGTTCAGTTCCTGGTGCCTCCTAAAGAAGACAAACAGCAAGCAGACAATGAGCAAAAACAAACGCGCAGAGAGCAGATGTGGCTCAAGCGGTTGGGCGCCTGCCTCCCATGTGGGAGGTCCCGAGTTCCATTCCCAGTGCCTCCTAGAGAAAAAAACAAAAAGCAGACAACGAGCAAATGAGCAGATAGTGAGAAAAAAAAAAGAAAGAAAGAAAGAAAGAAAAGAAAAAGAGAAATGAAACCCTTAAAAAAAAAAAAAAAGAGTAAGTAGAGCAAAGAAAGCCAGACACAAAAGAATACTGACCGATTCCATTCATAGGAAGTCCAAGAACAGGCAAAATTAATCAGTGGTGATGGAAATAAAAATAGCACTTAACCTTGGAGCAGGGATCGGGACATGTACTGGAAAGGGTCACAACAAAAATTTCTGGAGGGAGGCTTTGTCATCACTAGCATTGGAAGAGTACATAATACGTTCTCATCGAAATCTTATCCACTACCTGTCAATGGGAGATGCGATAAAGATAAGGCAATAACAATAAATAAAGTATGACGCAAAAGAATACCAATTAACACAGACACTAACAGAACAGTCAGAAGTGTTTAAGGAGTTGAGGACTAAAGGGTAATTAATGATGCCATTGCTCAAGGCTGAAAAACCGCTTTCTTCAGAAAGACCTACCGTATTTTGTATTTTCACCTTGTACATATTGTTCTCCTTGACTGGACTCTTCTATTGAACTAACAAACTCTTGGTAATCCTCTGTGGTAAGTAGGTTCACTAAGTAAAAACCAGTCTTAAATGTTAATAAAGAAAAAAAAAAACTTTGTCTTTTAAAGATATAAAATATTTATAGATGAAATGGTATGATATCTTGGATTTAATAATTTGGCCAGACTCATATAATGAGGATCAAATGGCAAATATTTTACCTAAGAAAGCATTGATCAGTTAGGATCCTTTTCAAGGAACATGAACAAAGCACAACAAATTTAAAACTGGGAAAAGGAAGTAAAATTATTGGATCACATAATCGAACAGTCCAAGAATTGATCGAACTTTCTGGCACAGCATGACTCAGGGACCGGCTTTCTTTCCATCTCTGCTCAGCTCTGCTCTCTGCCATGTTGTCACTTCGTGGGGACGAAATGGCTGCCAGCAGCCCCAGGCCTACATCCCCTCAGGTTCAAGCCCAGCACATGAGAACAGGCCTCTTTTCCGGCAGCGCCACGGAAGTTCCTGTGCTTCACTGTGATTGGCCAGTCTTAATCTAACGCCCATTCCTGAGCCAATCAGTGTGGCTAGTGGAATGGGAAGCACTGATACACTCAGGCCTGGGACACAGGAAGAACGGGGAATTGCCTCCCTAGACAGTGACAACAAATGTCCCTGACGTGTCTATTTTTCTGCTAACAACACATGGGTTGGCAGCAAAAGAAAACCAATACAGCCTGTATCCAACTTCAGGCGACTGCAGAAAGAAATTCCGCAGTGATCCATGCTCTCCAGGGAAAGCCAATGCAGGGGGGGAATTAGTTAAACAAACAAACAAACAAACAAAACCCCTCAAGTGGCCATTATTGGGACATATGAGAAAACTGGAACACAGACTGTAAACTTTAACTCAATGTTAATTTTCTTAAACTTGATAACTGCACTTAAGGTGGTTACATAAATGAATATCCTGTTCTTAGATGGAACTATTAAGAATTAAGGAGCATAATGTATACAACCTACTGTCAAATGTTGAGAAAACAGATGATAGATAGAAAGAGATTAGTTGATAGATAGATATAGATAGGCAGATAGGAAGAAAAATAGAATGATAACGGCAAATGTGGCAAAATGTTAAAAGTTGGTGGATATACGGGTATATTAGGGGGGAAGGGTGGGGACAAGTTGGAATTCTCTGGGTTTTGTATTATTTTTGCAACTGCCTTGGACATTTGAAATTATTTCAAAATAACTTTTTAAAAAAGTAAAGCCTCCAGTGGCATAATTGTTTGAATATAGGGGTTCCTCAGAAAGCTCCACTACAAGGTTAATTCTGGGTGCTGACATTGCAGGATAAATATGATATACAGGATGGGGGACGGATGTGGCTCAAATGGTTGGGTGTCTGTCTCCTATATGGAGGACCTGGGTTGGATCTCCGGGACCTCCTGGTAAAAAAAAAAAAAAAAAAAAAAAAAAATGATATACAGGTGGGACTTCATTGGGCAACTATAGTATACAGGGTTAAGATCAAGGTCTGGAATCAAACCTAGGTCAGATTCTGGCTCTACTACTTGACCCTGGGCAAGCAGCCTCCTCTCTTGGAGCCTCGGTTTCCCCATCTGTGAAATGGGCTTAATACTAATAGCACCCACCTCCTAGTTCTTGTGAGGTTTCAATAAGATATTATATGAGAAGTACCTGGTGCCTAGCAAGCCCTCAAGAAGTGACAGGAACTGCTATTGTTATCACCAGAAACGAGCCACCTTATTAACAAAGTTGAAATGTATGGCAATGATGACCATTAACTGTGAAGAACTTAAAATGATCTGGTTTTGAATGGGAAAAAAAAAAAAAAAATCTAGGACCAACCTTTCAACACTTCTGGTGAGCTATTTTCATCCACCAAAATTTGATGATAGGAAAGAAACTAAGCTCTGTTTGTTTCTGGCTCCAAGGGAGGTAGTTTCATATTTAATCCTACTTGTGAGCAGTAGATACTTTCATCCTCACTTTGATAGACATGAAAACGGAGGCTGAAAGGTGAGGTTGCTTTCTTTCCTTTCTCATTCTGGTGAGAGTTGGGGTGGTGATGAGGCGTCCTGGCATTATCTTTGAGACAAAAGTGCTAATATAATCCCAGCATCACGCCCTTAATGCTTGAAGATTTAGGGTTGGACCAGTCAGGGTGCTGGAAGGAAGCAGATGCACAGCCCAGGCGTAAATCAAAAGAGCTGACCAAGTGTCCGTTTACAGAGTGAGGGCGGCTATAAGGAACCAGCCAGCGTGGCGGGTACCCAGGAGCCAGCAATGCTGAGCCGGAAGGGGCAGCAGAGGGGAGTGGGCACAGAGCACCCTAGCGCGGGGAAGGGGCTGGCTGCCTGTGGGACCCGTGGAACCAGATCTCCTGATTTTTCCAAGCGAAGCTGTAACTCCAGATTTTTATGTGCAATCTCCCAATTTATAAATGTTGGCAACTAATTCAAAAGACTTTTAAACACAGGGGAGAACCTCCCCCCCCCAAAAAAAAAAACCATATCCGGGGGTGACACAGCCAGCTTATGACCTCTTTTCTGGACTTCCAGGTACCCCATGTGTCCACCCCTGGGAGACCAGCAGGGAAATCTCTCCCCCTTGCTTGCTGTTCCCTCTCTTCCGGGGTCCCTTGGTCCCTTGATCCTCTCCAGGTAGACGACACACGTCTGTCCAGTTGCTCTGTGGGGTAGAATGGGTGGGTGGCCAGAGGAGGAGGGAGGGGACCTCAGTGACTGCAAAATGGAGGAGAAGAGGGGAGTGAGAGGCCCTCACTGTGGTCTCACCTCAGGCTCCAACGTCCATGAGGTGCCCTCAGAAGTGGGGTCCAGCAGCATCAGCTTCATCTGGGAGCCGGCCCCATCGTTTCAGAGGCTCTGGGAGGGGGCGCTCCAGGAGCTCCGTGCTTTAGCCAGTCCTCCAGGCGACTCTGTTGAGTGCAAGGCTTGAGGCTAAACTCCTTCTGAGTTACTTGGGCTAAAACAATCTCTGCTTCTTTTTCTACCTTAAGCGACGCCACCAAAGACCCCCTTCAGGAAAGGGAGGCTAGGAATCCTGCCCATCACACAGAGAACCCCGAACACCTCCACCCCTGTCTGGGGGAATCAAATCTGGAGTCCACTTCTCTAGATTTCATCCTAACTGTATCCAGAATATATAAATAACTCCTACAATTCAAAAATAAGCAAATAACCCAATTAAAAGATGGGCAAACACTGTGGAGGACTATTTGGCAGTTCCTAAGGAAGTTGAATATACACTTGCCGTGGGACCCAGCAATGGTGTACACCCAGAAGAACTGAGCGCAGTGACATGAACAGACACCTGCACACCGATTTCATAGCGGCGTTATTCACCATTGCCAAAAGTTGGAAACAACCCAGGTGTCCATCACAGATGAATGGGTAAACAAACTGTGGAGTCTGCACACGATGGAATATTATGCAGCTGTAAGAAGAAATGAAGTTATGAAACATATGACAACGTGGATGAACCTGGAGGACATTATGTTGAGTGAAGCAAGCCAGACACAAAAGGACAAATACTGTATGATTGCCCTATAATGAACTAAATATATTATGTGAAATATGAATATGGGTAGAATTGCATTTTTCTTTGAAGCTGAACAAAAGTAAGTTAATGCTACACAATGTTAATATCAGAAAAAAAAAAAAAAAAACATACTAAATGAAGGTGACCAGACACAGATTGCATGATTCCATCTATATAAAATGTAAATATCAATCAATTTATAAAGATTTAAGGAGAGTAGTGGTTATGTAGGTCTGAGGAAGGAATGCTAAGGGGGGTGGAATCTTTCTTTTCAGAGTGATGAAATTGTTCTAAAATTTTTGAGATGATGAATGTACAACATTGTGATTATACTAAAAGCCATTGATTGTACACTGTGATGGTTAGGCTAATATGTCAATCAGCCAAGTAATTGTGCCCAGTTGTTTGGTCCAGCAAGCACTGGGCTAACTGTAATCCAAGGACATTTATGGACTTTAGTCACCAGTGAGTTTACTGCACAGATGGCTGATTACATCTACATCAACCAGGGAGACTGTCATCAGCAATGAGACTTATCCAATCAGCTGAATACCTTAAAAGGGGAAGTGATTTCAACATTCAGAGAGAATTTCCCAGCTCGTCACTGGACAGCCAGTGTCTCCCAGAAACTCACCAAGGACCTTCATTGGACTTTTATCGGAGCCCCTGGTTTGCAGCCTGCCTGTGGAATCTGGACTTGTGCATCCCCACAGTCGCGTGAGAGATGCTTATAAAATCTCACACTATTGACCCATATTTCCTGTTGATTCTGTTTCCCTGGGGAACCCTGATTAATACATACACTTTGGGTAGAATAGCCAGAAACAGCAGCTATGTACAGTTGGGGAAGCATAGAGAGATTGAGAGGTGAGGAATGTTCATGTTTGTCTGTCTGTTTTTTGTTTGTTATTGTAATTACTGAAATAATGAAAATGCTGTCATAATGACTGAAGTGATGAATGCACAACTATGTGACTATAGCCAATGCCATTGATTGTACACTTTGGGTGAATTATGTGGTTATTAATATGTATCAATAAAATTGATTTGTTGAAAAAAAAAAAAAAAAGATGGGCAAAACACTTGAATGGTTTACAAAAGAAGATATATAAACGGCCAATGAGCACATAAAACGTGCTCAGCATCATTAATCATTCAGGAAATGCAAATTACAACCGCAATAAGATATCACTATATACCTAACAGAAAGGCTAAAACGAGCAATCCTGACAATATTAAGTGTTTGTGGGGCTAGGGAGCAACTAGAATTTTCATACATTGCTAGTTGTTGCATAAAACGGTGCAACATCTTTGGAAAACATTTTTGCAGTGTATAAAGCTACATTTACAACATGACACAACATCATATCCTAGCTAGGCACTTATCCAAGAGAAGTGAGAACGTGTGCCTATAAAAAGACTTGCACACAGCAGTTTTATTCCTGATAGCCCCAAACTGGAAATCACCCAGATGTCCATCAATACGTGCATAGATCAATAAATCTGGTATATCCATTCAAAGGAGTAATATTCAGCAATGAGAAGGAATGAGCTACCGATATATGCAACATGGATGAATCTCAAAGGCAGCCAGACACAAAAGAGGACCTACTCTGTGCTTCTATCTATATAAAATTCTAGGGTCCATAGTAATAGAAAGCAGGCCAGAGGCTGTCTGAGGCTAAGGAGTGGTGATGAACTGCAAAGGAACAGCAGGAAACGTTCTGGGAGGGTAGAAACGCTCTATCGCATTCTTGGGGTGGCAGTTAGGCAAGTGCATGCCTCTGTCAAAACTTATCAAACCGTCCACTTAGAATGGGTGCATTATTGCACATAAATTACACCTCCCTAAAGTCGAGAATTTTTAAATGCTCACCCTGGCCCAGTTGTGACCACGGGGACATCACAAATCACAAAAGGGACAGAAGCCTCTGGGCATTCTGTCTTGGCCTCGTATCCATCCTCCCTGCAGTTTGGAGGAGGTTCAGCTGTGCAGAGGTTTCTCCCCCATCAAATGACTTCAAAAGCCCAGTAACTGGGAAGCGAGTGCCTCCCGCACAATGGAATTACCAAGCACCCCTTGCTCTGCCCTTCAGCCAGCCCCAGGGGATGGAGAGCATGTAAGGGGCGGGCAGGAGCCCTCCTCCAGCCCTGGGGGAGTCTCACCGCCAAGTGCGGGATCCCACGGTCCAGCCTCCACCGCTGCTTCCCTGATTGGGGTCAGAATCCTCGGGGCCACGTTCTGAGGTTCCTGAGCCTTTTTGAGAGGGAAGGAACTGGCATTTCACAAGTCAGATGGATGTGTGACCGCAGCGGCAGAGCTGCCACACGGGACAATTGTAGGCACCCCTGGAATCGGGCAACACAGCAGTCCTGCATGCGGCGTGGAAGGATGCACCAGCTGCAAAAATCTACAGTAATCCCATTAGGGAACCATTTTTCTGTTCACGGACACTTTAAAAAAAAAAAAAAAAATTGAGGGTAAAATCCACAAAGTATAAAATTAGCCATTTTAAAGCATGCCATAGAGTGTCCTTTAGCACTTCTGCATTGTTGTGCAACCATACCTCTGTGGATTTCCAAAATATTTTCACACCCTAGAAGGAAACCCCTTACCCATTGAATACTCCCTCCCCATTCCCCGCTCCACCCCCAGCCCCTGGCAACCACCCATCTGCTTTCTGTCTCTGGATTTGCCTGCTCTAGACATTTTACATAGATGGAATCATATAATATGTGATCCTTTCTGTCTGGCTCCCTTCACTTAGCACCATGGTTTCAAGGTTCATCCATGGAGTCTCGTGGTCAGAATTTCTTTCCTCTTTATGCCGAATAATAGTCCGTTGTGTGAATATACCGTGTTTTTGCTTCTCTGTTCACCTGTCAATGGGAACCTTAGCTCACTGTCCCAGGAGGCGAGCAGGGCGGCGAGTTTCTAGGCGGTCAAGTCCGTGCCTTTTGAATTCTTCACAATTCCCTGCCTCTGACCCAGCTCTGCCACCCTCCTGCACCTCTACTCCCACCCACCCCCAACCTCCAGCCAGTTCCCTGGGGCATGGAATACAGTCTTTAATACTGAAAAAAGAAGGGTGGAGAGGTGGAAGGGAGAGCAGGCTTTGGACAGATAGTAAAAGCATCATAAAGCTGATTAGTGTTATTCAACAAAGATTTAGTGGGTACCTGCTACGTGGCAGGCAGGTTCAATGCTGGGGATACAGCAGTTGGCAAATTCTCTTGTAATAGTCCTTACTTTTTCCCTCCCTCAACTTTTAATTTTTTCATTTTGAGACTCCCTTCGCCTCCCCCCACCAAGCTGTCCAGGTTTCTTCCGTACTCATGTCTTACTTTGTTTCCATCCTATTCCACAACTGAGCCATTTATCTTCCCAGCAAATAAGGTTTATTTGAAAAGAAGACCTGTACATGGCAATAAGCACATGAAGAGGTGCACAGCATCATTAATCATCCAGGAAATGCAAATCAAAACCACAATGAGATAGTGAGACATTCCCGCTAGAACGGTTAAAATTAATAAGGCAAGGAAATGGAGCAACTGGAACTCTCATACATTGCTGGGGGGGGAGCAAAAGGGTACGACAACTTTGGGGGAAAGTTCAGCAGGTTCTTGTAAAGGGAAAGATACGTGGCCAGGGTCCTGCGGGCGACGAAGAATTTTTATAAACACTTAATCTCTGGAATAACACACAATACAAGCCAACATCACGGCCCACCTTGACAGGTTCCTGTCAACTCCATGTGGCATTCCAATCTGATTCTGGAATCAAACTCCAGAAATTACCTTTGGCTCTTCGCTACGGGCAAATCTTTCTCCTGGCTTGCCTGGGGCATTGTGGCAGCATTAGAGCAATACGGTCATTTTCAGTTAGTAGTGAGCTTTTAATTCACTATTTTTAAATTGCTCACGTTTTTCCTTGTTAAGCATGTTCCTAAAATAAAAATGGGACAGCAAACGTTTGGGATTCGTTCCAGAAGAATGGAATCACTCACTCATGTATTTAACATTCAACAAACGTCAGCATCCAATGTGTACAAGGCAATTGGTGGGAAGAGAGGAGATTACTCAAGGAGCTAAATCACATGGGAAGAAATGAATTAGTTCACAAACAAGAGAAAACTGCACAGAGGGATCAGATAAGGGGAGTTATGTCCACAGGTGGCTTTGCAGGGAATTCTGGGTCTTGGAATGACATGACAGACTGAGAGATGGAGAAAAGGACGTTTAAAACGACCTCGACACGGAGTGCAAATTGGTATAACTACTTAGGAAAACTGTTTGGCAGTGTCCACTTGAACTAAACATACTTATACACCATAAACCAGCAATTCCATTCCTAGGTATTTTCCAAAGAGAAGTACATCCATTTGTTCATTAATCGACATATGCTAGAATGTTCAAGATAATACTATTCATAATAAGGGAAAAAGCCCACAAAACAGGAAACAGCCTAATGCCAATCAACAGCAGAACGGCTGAACAGTGTGGCATATTTATAGCTATGTGAATAAATGGTTTACAACTGCATGTGGCAACATGGACGAATCCCACAAATACAATGTTGAACCAAGGAAGTCAGACACAAAAGACTACATGCTGCATGATTCCATTTACAGAAGGTACAAAAAAAAGCAAAACGAATAGATGCTGTTTCAAGTCAGGGTAACGGTTACAGCTGTTGAGGAGGGTACGAGGGGACTCCTGGGGGCTGGTTACATGGTGTGTGGGTAGGTTCAGCTTGTGACAATTCAACAAGCTATACACTTAGGATCTAGGCATTTCTCTGGGCAAATGTTTTACCTCAATAGAGCGTTAAAATTGGGGGGAAAAATTACCTGATCACCAGTTGTGTGCAAATCCCTATGTCCACTTTGTTTCACCGATATACTCCACCAGTGTGGACAAATGGATTATCACAACTCCCTCTACCCCAAGAAATGATCAGCCATCATTCTTTTCCTTTTTTTTTTAATATACTTTTTTATTTTTTTAAAGATACTTAGATTATATAAATGTTACATATATGTGCCTCTTAAGAGACCTTGTGGCGTGAGGAACTACTGCAAAGTAGAAGCAGAAATGAATAAGTTCTTAAACTTTCTTTCCTCTCCCTTCCTGGTATCTGATGAAGATGTTAAATTGTAAGTGAAAAGCCACTTTAAGGGACTCCTTAGAAAGCAATACGCCATTGATTATACTCTTAGGATGGATTGTATGGTATGTGAATACATCTCAATAAAACTGCTTTGAAATAAATAAATATGCAAGAATCGCCAGAAAGAGCAGCTATGTACAGCAGGGGAAGCACAGAGGGACTGAGAGGTGATGAATTTCTTGTCTGTTTTTTGTTTATTATTATTGAAGTAATAAAAATGCTCTAATAATGATTGAAGTGATGAATGCACAACTATGTGATTATGCCAAATTGTACGCTTTGGATGTACAATTAATCGTACACTTTGGATGAATCGAACCCAGGGCCTCCCATAATCCGCTTCTCTGTGTGAGTTGTTTTGACCAATGGCACATGGGCAGAAGTAACCAAGAGCCAGTTCCAAGCCTAGACCTTAAGAGGCTGCACACATACCTGCTTATCCTCTTAGATTTCTGACATCACCATGAGAAGAATATGACCCAGTTAACCTATTGCTTGGAGGAGAAGGATGAGAGGCAGATGGCGTACCCTAGATCAGCTGACCTCTAGTCAATACCCAAACATGCAGGCAAGCCCAGCCAAGATCAGCAGAGATGCCAAGACTAATCTATGTCAGCCTGCCCCACCCCGCAGCCAGTCCGAAGTCTTGTAAGCAAGCGGACCCAAGATCAACAGAGCTGCCCAGCCAAGGCAAATCTAAATCAGCCAACCCTCTGAAGATCTACAGGCTTGTAAGCTAAGTAAATTTTTATCCTTGTATGCTGCGGAAATTTTGTTGTTGCTTGTTATGCAGCAACAGCTGACTGATACAGATAGTGAGAGGCTTTTAAACAAATCACCTCTAAGAAGTAAAAATTAAACAAAGTCAGGGCACATTTCTTAGCTTGGATAATTTTGGTATATTAATAGATCTCTAATGAAAATAACTATATTGGTTATATCATTTTTAAAATATGAGAACAGAGTGTCAGGAAAAACTCAAGATTTTCATTTACTATGGCTTAGGGGTCAAGGCATTAACTTTTGGGTGGGGAATCTGTGACCCAGCTGCTTGACCTTCAGCAAATTATATCACTTTTTAAGCTTGTGTTCGCCATTGGATAATGGAAATAATATCTCCTCTGACCTCAAAAAGTTATTGGAAAGATTGAATGAGATAGTGTGTGTGGCATTCTTAATATAATGGTCTGAGCCATAGTAAGGGCTCAAGAAATATTAACTATTATTATTTTTGTTGCTATTATTATTACTACCAACTAGTAGCAAGCATCAATCGGTTATAGACAAGGCCACGACAAAAATCAGTGGCTCTGCATGTTCCAAGTCATAATTCTAATGATAATACTTTGTACTGGGGCATGCCATTATAGTTTCTTCATTCAGGAAATGTTTCTTGAGCAGCTGCTATCTGCCAGGCATGGTTCTAGGCCCTGGAGATAGAGACAGTAAATAAGACTGATAAAAACTCCTGCCCTCATGGAGTGCACATTCTAATGGGGGAAAGAGATTTTAAAAAGTCATATACCTGACATGCTGATCACATTTTAGTTTGGGGCCAGGCTTTTTTATGGAACTAAATAACTTAATGATTAAAATGGAACTAAATGAACATTATGCTCTAAACCTGGATTTGGTTGGCCCTCTTGGAGGAAGGGGTGGCCCTTCAATGGGCATCAGGGGAAATACAAATATCCTAGAATTACATGCAAAATGTTGTATGGGGGGCGGTTCTGGGGAAAAGGTCCAGAGCATTTTCAGATTCTGACCTATAAAGTATCCAGAACCTCCAGAGTCTCTCCATCTTTCTTAAGGCCCATGCAAACCTCTTCAGGGCACATGGCTGTAATCCTTGGAGTAAGCTCTACTTTGCTTGAGTCACTTAACATCACTTCTCTGACCCAGGTCATGTACAGCCATATCCTACTTGTCATTTGTAAATGCTGCAAAAGACTGCCCTGTGCCCGGCTCTGATCGCTTGGCATAACCGCTCTACTAACGCCGGCTGATGGTGGTTGCTCATTTCTTGGCATTCCATACAAGGCTGCTAGGAAGACCTTTGTGCAGATTGTTTTTCCCTCCTAAAGAATATTTTCTTGGAATGTGTTTTGAGAAGTGCAAGAAGTGGGTCAAACGGTGCCAATGGTTTGATACTCCTGGCTTGCTCCAGACCACATTCGCAATGCAGCAAGAGCGGCTATTAAAAGTCACCCGCAGGATGCGCCAAAAGGGATTGTCTTAGCTTTAATTCATTGCTGATCTTCCTCCCTCCCTGCGTGATAATAGTCATCTAGCCCTGACAAAATAGGAGACTGAAACATACTTATTACAATAATGGAAAAATACCTATTTTCTGGCAAGATAGTTCATGCTTCTGTGCCCTCGGAAGTTCCTCTCAAAATGGTTCCTATCATTCACCATCACCAGCGTATCAGTTTCAGGGTAAACAGGCAAGTTGGGGGTGGGACCTGGTGTGTGTGGGGGTAAAGGGTGGAAGGTTGCCGTGGTAACAAAGGATTTCAGTGATGGGTATCCATGGTGATTGTTGCTAAATTCTGAGAGGTTTTACGTGCTTTATTTAAAATACATAACAACTGTGCAGCTGCTGAGGATGTTAAGAGGGAAAGAGGAATGTTTGTTCTTTTATGGACACATACTTGACGTGGTTCAGAAGGAAGAAGATACAGACAGATTTGCTCCCTCTGTGATGCTATTTAGCAGTTATTGAAGTCTGCTATCCCTCTAACACCAAATGCTCTCATACCTCTGGGTCCCATTGGTACCATGATCACCTACTCGAAAGGGTGACACCAGAGAAAAATTCAGGCAGAAACCAGTCCCCAACCTGCCCCTTCCTTGGGCAACCTGTCCCCACCACTGCCTTGGAATAGAAACACACTGGGCTCTGGGCAGAACTGAGAGTTCCCAAGGGGCAACCCTCACTGGAAGACTAAAATAGGTGCTAGGTGTCGCAAAGCAGGGACTATTACTTTTCCATCCCCACATTTACATGGAATATGAGTTGGAGAAGTTGTAGCAGAACTCAGGTCTTCTGATTCCTAATCTAGAGTTCACGTATTCTCCTTTTGTATTAGAATGAAGTTTGGCTATAAACTATATACAAAGACTTTATCAAGATGGGCATTTATTTACCTTTTACAAAAAAAAATAAAAAAATAAAAAAATAAAAAAAATTCCAGGCTCCTTCTGTCTTGTTGCTCTATTTTATGTGGACTCCAGTCTCATGGTCACCTCATTGTCCAAGATGGCTGCTTGATTCCAGCCATCATATCCAAATTCCAACCAACAAAGAAGGGGACGAGATACAAAACTAGAAGCAGAGTCCAAACACCTGTCTTTTACAGAAAGTTCCTGGAAACTGCTACCAGACACTTCCCCTGACCTCTTTGCAGGGCCTCACCTGCAAAGAAGGCTGGCAAATATAGCCTTTCTACTTGTGGGCTAATTGCCAGCTTAAAAATTGGGGTGTTAGCATATGGAGTAAGGAAATAATCAATACTGGGAGACAACCAGCAGTCTCAGTCACACACTCTAAAGTGAGGAATAGAACCAAGCTTGCCACCCTCCCTTTTTTAGAACCAAGTCAGCCTTACCCTCTTCTCTTCCTCCTTCCCATCCTTTTCCACTGGCCCCTTCCACAAACCCCAACCCCTAGGACACCAAACAAACTTTCACTGAGAAGAAAGCTTGCGTTTTCCTCGTGCTTTGAAATGACAATGATCAACCATTGCCATGCCCTCAAGTTGCCCTCTTGGGTAAGTCTTCAGTGTTGCCCACCCACGGAAGGTCGAGTGTTTTCCAAAGACAGGGCTTGAGTGTACAGCCATCCTCACAGGGCTGGGAGTTTTGGGATCGTGGGACCAGTGTCCTGCTGAGGTCTTATCATCAGTGCCTTACGATGGCAAGGGGAGGAAGGGAAAGAAGGACAGACAAAAAGGCTTCCACTGTCCAGTGTTGCTACAGTAAGGGCCGGCAGTGGTTCTTGAGATGATTTCAGATGGGACACGATCACCTGGGGAGAAACTCATCTCCCTTCCAATCCTTCTGATTACTGTGAGGACAAAGTCTCAGGTTGGTGCCACAGGCTCTTGCCCACCTCTCTCACACTTGCTATTGTCTCCTTTTAGTAAGGAGAGCACAAGCCTCCGCCCAGAGCCTGGAGAATCCCTAGTGCCCCTAAATATTATGAACTTGGCGTGCAGAGCAGATGCTAACTTTTGTTTTACTGAGTGGCTAACTTATCAAGCACAATTGTCTTGCTAGAGCTTAATAACAATTTTTTTCTTGAATTGCATTAATTTTCATTTACTTTCTATTTGGGGAAAAAAGAAAGGATTTTTCCATTTACATTAAATAAATGTCTTTACGTTTTAAAAAGTGAATTGATTTAAAAAAAAAAAAAAAAAAAAAAAAAACAACTGAATAAACACCAGTACAGGTGGTACATGGATATGGTAAGAGAGTGACTGAAATTTGAGACACACGGGTGTGGTAGAAAATGCAAGCTGTGGCTGCATTACTTGGGGCTGCAGGGGTGAGAAAAGACTATAGGGATGATGGGGGGTGGGCAAGAGGCTCGAGCTCTGGGCCCAGCTCCGCCGGTGTGGCCTTAGACCTGTAAAAGGAAGAAAACTGGACTCAGGAGCTGCTATGATCCCTGCTGTCTCTGCGTAACAGGAATTCTGAAGGTCTGCAGAGGATCCCAGAATCCACTTCTGAAGACCCAGACATCATCTCTCTAGTGACACCTGTTTGGCCTTGGTGAGCATTTGCGAATACATAAAGCGGGCACTTTGCTTAGCCATGGAGATTAATCTGTATTCAGCATTACAAATCAATAAAGATTTTGAAGACACTGGAGAGCCAGCTCCCCGACATGCAAAATTAGACTTAATTATTTTTAAAACAATACATCTCTTAATTTGCAAATGAGCGGACCGGAATGCTAAGTAGGGTCTTATTTTGGATGCTAACTACAGTAGCTTTTTCAATTGAAGATTTTCATCCTCTCTCTTCACACTTCCCCACCCCCAACTGTTTATTAATAACTCTGCCTTTTCCTTGGTTTTAAATTATCTCTAAATAGTAAACCTGGTGTGCAGAGCAGATGCTAACTCTTGTTTAACATGTCTTGCTGTCTTATCACAACCCCCCAAAAGACCCATTTCCCATTTTCTTAAGGAATGCTGGGAGACAGCCCACTTTGGAGCTCAGATATGTCAACCCCTGCGTGTCTAGGCACATCAAGAAATGCACATTAAAACAAACCACAATGAGATACCATTTTACGTTTGTCATATTGAAGAAATTTGAAATGTCTGACTCTAGCAAGTGTTGGCAAGGATGTGCAATTCTTATAGACAAGAAGCCAGGAAGACAGTGTAGTATGGGGGACATTCATTTAGTCATTCAACAACTATTACTGAGCACTTGCTATGTGTCAGGCACTATTCTTGGTACCAGGGATGCAGCAGAGAACAAGACAGACAAAAAGCCCTGCCTATGTGGACCTAACATTCTAGTGGGGAAGGTGAACAACAAACAAAATAAGTACATGGTAGAGTATATTTGATCATGGTAAGTGCTACAAAGAAAAAAATAAAAGGGAAGGAATCTGGGATGGTAGGAACTACAATTTTTAAAAAAGTGGTCAGGGGAGGGTCAGTGAGGTGACTTCTGAGCAAAGACTTGAAAGGAAATAAGCGATGTGGATATTTGAGCAACGGTATTTTAGACAGAGGGAATAGCCAGTGCAAAGGTCCTGAGGTAGGAATGTGCCTGATGTGACTAAGGAAGAGCAAGGAGGTCCAAGCGACCGAAGTGCAGTGAGCAAGGTGATGAATGGCAGGAAATGAGGACAGAGAGAAAATAAATTAGGGCTTGTAAGCCAGGGGAAAGATTTTGGCATTTACTATGGGTAAGATGGGAGCCACAGAAGAGTTTTGAGCAGAGCAAGGACTAAGCATTACTGGGGCTACAGGGGTGAGAAAAGACTATAGGGATGATGGGGGGTGGGCAAGGACATAAGCAGGGGAACCAAGGAGGAGGCTACTGCAATAGTCCAGGTGAAAGTGATGGTACTGGGTCAGGTGGTAATAGTGGGGCTGGGGAAGCATGGGCAGGTTCAGGATATATTTTGACAGTAGAACCAACAGAACATACTGAATCCAGACAGAGCTGGGTTCAAATCCAAACTCAACCACTTTCTTGGGCATGATCTTAGGAAGTTTTCTCCTCTGGAAAATGGGGATAATGACTCCCAGTGCAGCTGTGGTAAGGATTCGGGGAGCTGGTGCACAGTAAATCACAGCTATTATTGTCATCTGCTAAATTCCATGTCCATGTTCTCGTGGTTCTGCTGACCCGCCCCCCACGCCCCCTCTGGTGGTTGTGGAACCGGGACAGGAAAGGGAAATGGGGTCTCTCCAAAATGGACCCTAATGTGCTGATGTTGCTAGCAGCACAGAAACATGGCTGAGCATAAACAACAGGCATGCGGCAGAGGTGGGGAAGATGAGAGTGGGGGCGAGACTGACCCCCATTGCTAGAGGCCAGGAGAACTAGTCCCCCCTCCCCGAGATCTTCCTTCCCTCATCTCCTGCTCATCTCCTCCCTCTCATGCTTGCTGGAGAGCATTTCGGCTGCCTCTACCAGCCTTTCTGCATGCTGAAGATCTGGGGGAAAAACAAAATAATCATGCCCTGCCTGTCCTGGCCTCTTTCGGCTGGGGACCCAGAGTGTTTTCCAACATGAATGAGGCCACTGAGGCTGCCAGCAGCTGAGCACTGGGGGGCAGCCACAGGCAGAGCCAGGGCTGGGGCAGCCAGGGTCCCTCTTCTGCTGCCTCAAGAGCCCCCCAGGAGGAATGTAAGCTCATTCAGAGCAATGTCCGGTCCATTCTGAAAGGACAGATGAATCTGCCCTTTGGGTCACATCTTTAAAAGATGGTAAATCCGACACAGAGAAAGGAAGCCAGAGGACCTTAAAATGTTTTTAGAAGGAATCGTATGTAATTCACACTGATTACCAACAATCAGCTTATCCACTTCTGCCATAATCAGGCTGGAATTCAGCGTATCGTCACTCAATCAACAAACATTCTCTGTCATTTCACATGTCATTCAAGCATGCTTTTTCTGACCCCTATATTTTAAAATGGCATCCCATTTCCCCATCACCACCACCATCACCTCCAGCATTCTTTGTTCCTTTATGTTACTTTATCTTCTTGTATTATAGTCATATCACTATGACTATGTGGAATTATGATGATATATTTATTTTCTTATTTACTATTTACTCCCTCATAAATCATAAACCTCACATCTGCCTTATTTGTCGCCCTGCTCCAGCATCTAGTACACTGTCTGGTACATTATGGGCCCCTAATATATATCTGTTGAATGAGTGAGTGAGTGAGTGAGTGAATGAATGAATGAATGAATGAGGGACAAGCCTGCCAGGTAGATGGGGCAGGTACATTGTGACCATTTAAAAGCTGAGGTTCACCCAGACTGAAATGAATGATAATACAAGGAGGGGAAGGGAAAAGAAACCAGCTGGGGTACCTACGATGTGCACGGAACTGGGCTCGGTGGAGCCCACGGGTTCTCCTCTGAACCTCTTAACAACCCAGGAAGAAGGTTTGATTATCCCCATTTTACAGATGACCAGTAAAGTTCACAAACTGCCTGGTGGCAGGTAGAATGACGGCCCCCAGAACTGCCTGCATCCCTGTCCCTGGAACCTGTTAGAATGTTAGGTTACATGCAAGGGGGAATTCAGGTTGCAAATGTAGCTAATCCACTGACCTTAAAATAAACAGACTGGGGGGCGGATGTGGCTCAAATGGTTGGGCGTCCGTCTGCCATATGGAGGGACCTGGGTTCGATCCCCGGGACCTCCCGGTAAAAAAAAAAAAAAATATATATATATATATATATATATATAGAAGGCGCATGGGCTGCCAGGCTGTGTGTGCCACTGAGCCGCCAGGCCCCGGGAGCCATGCAGCAAGATGATAACGTAACAGGAGAGAGACACAGGGGAGAGACAAGACAAGACGATCTGAAAGCTCTGAAAACCAGGAACCGAGGTGGCGCAGGTGGCAGAACACCTCTCTCCTACATCGGAGGTATCCAGGATGGAATCCTGGTGAAGACTGGAGGAGGAGGATGAGAAGAGATGGCAGGAACCAGACACAGAGAATTGCCCAGCAATGGACACAAAACAGCAAATGGGGAAGGGGGGGGATTTAAAATGGATAAAGTAAATAAATAAATCTTTAAAATAAAATAGACTATCCATGTGGGCCCCAAATAATCACAAGGGCCCTTTAAACAAACGTGTAACAGGAGGCAGAAGAACCAGTGTCAGAACGATGAGATGCGAGAAAAGACTCCACATGCCGTGGCTGCCTTAGAAGACGGGGGAAGGAGACGCAAGCCAAGTGATGCAGGCAGCCTCTAAAAGCAGGAAAAAGCAAGGAAACAGGACTCCCTGGAGCATCCAGAAGGAATGCTCCTGTGCCCAAACCTTGATTTCAGCCCAGTGAGACCATTTTGGGCTTTTGACGTCCTGCACTGCAGGGTGACACATCTGCGGTGTTCACGGCACTAGGTTTGTGGTGACTCGTTCCAGCAGCCATAGGAAACTAATACACGCCTCGGGGCCATCCAGGGAGCCAGTGACTGTCATGGAGCCACAGCTCATTTGTTGCCCTTGAGGAGAACCAGCCCAGCTCTCAGGCGACTCCTGGCCCAGGCCAAGTGAGCAGTGGGGACATGACCCTTCCCTGATCGCGGCAGGGATGGATGACCCGCCCAAAAGAGGTCACTTAGATTTTCTCCCTCCTGGGAATTTGCTATTGACAAAAAAGACTCAAATTAGTTTTTGTTTAGAGCAGCCTTAGGCCAAATCTGATTTGTCAATGAGATTTACTGGGTCTTCACTGTGCTTGAAAGTCATTTTTTTAAATTAGTTGCCACTGTGTTTAAACCTGGAAATTTATTTTAAAAATCTGGATTACCTGCTTCTCTTCAAAACTCAGACCACCTAGCAATACTGGCCCAGGCTCCTGCAGCGGAAAAATGGGCTACAGCCAAGTCCCAGCTGCTGTCTTTAAATATATATATATACATTTTAAAAAATAATATTTATATAAGCAAATAAAAAAAAAAAAAGTTTAAAAAAAAAAAGGGGGGGGGGGTTGTCACCCCTGCATTAGAATACCTGAACGTGGTTTAAAGGGAAATTATAGGAGGTGTGTATGTTGCTGGAATAAGAATTTAAAAAAGCAACTATAGAACTATATAACACAAATGAAAAGCCCTAATATAAACCATAGGCTGTAGTTAATAGTACAGTCATAAAACTATCCTCTCTTCGCTTGTAACAAAGGTACCACACTAATGCAAAATGTTAAGAAATGGGGGTGGGTCCATGAGAACTATATGTTTTCTGTATGATTTTTCTGTAAACCGACAACTTCTCTAATAAAAAATAAACAAACAGGGGAGCAGATGTAGCTCAAGTAGTTGAGCGCCTGCTTCCCATGTACGAGGTCCCAGGTTCAATCCCCGGCCCCAGCACCTCAAAAACAAAGAAACAAGAAGGCATAAAAGGTGGAGGGGTGGCACATGCTTTTTGCCCCACATCCCATCATTCTCCATTTGCTCCCCCAACACTAAGACAGGACACCCATCAACTTCTACTACCTGTGCCCAGGTGTCAGCTCTGGCCGTTTGCCCCTCCAGATCCCTCTTCCCATGTTGTGGGTTGAACGGTGTCCCCTCCTCCCCAAATAATATGTTGAAGTCCCAACCCCAGATACCTGTGAACATGACCTTCTTGGGAAACAGGGCCTTGAATTACGGTGGGCCCTTAATCTAATGACTGGTATCCTTATAAGTCATTATAAGAGGAGAAAATGGAGACACAGAAGGAGCCCCAGAGAGATAAGGGCCATGTGAAGATGGAGGCCGAGGTGGGAGCCAAGGAGCACTGGGGCCAGCAGAAGCTGGAAGAGGCCAGGTGGCATTGACCCCAGGAGCCTTCAGAGGGAGTGCAGCCCTGCCAACACTTCATTTTGTTCCTCAAACCTCCAGAACTGTGACAGGAGAAGTCCCTGTTGTTTCAAGGCACCGAGGGGTCATCTCTTCCAGCCACCCCTCTGCCCGCCCTGCCTGACTCCCCACAGGCTGACCGTGTGGAGGCCTCGGTGGGCTCCTGTGCTCTCCAGCTTTGGGTTGGGTTTGGCCCATGGGAGGTGCCAGCAAGAGATGGGAGGGCAGGGAGTGTGTGCCGTTGGGTTATTTATTTCACTGGTCCCTCCCCGAGGGGTCGCTAAGGGCAGATGTCACTGTCCCCTGAAGGCCACGGCTTCTAGCTGCCCTCTCCAGACCACCCTCTCCTTCCAGCTCCAGAACGACTCCTTCCCCTGGTCCTGGCTTGCGTGGGCCGAGGAGTGGTGGGAGCTTGGCTATTACTAGCCGTGGGGCGCTACCCTGGCCCTTGGGGTTTCCCACCCCCCACCCACAGCTTGGTACGTAGCTCTTTTATAAACTCTCTTCAAATGATCCTGATGCAGGCACGCCATCCGCTTCCAAGGGGGAGGATGGCTGATATGCCGTCCATCCAGGGCAGGGTATAAGAGGTGGGCCGTTGCTCTCACTGACACCAACTGCTTGACCCCTAGAGATTCTGAACTTGAGACCCCAAATGGACTATCTCTCTTGGACCTTGAACTAGCAAAAGGCACAGAGCTATTCTCTTGGTGGATGCATCGGAAAGCAGAGGCAGACAATGAAGAAAGCCTATGTGCAGAGAGAAACAGGGAAGACCGTGTGTGCCCGAGGGGGGCAGGGGCAGTGCCCCTCTATCGAGACCCCATTCCCGGTACCCAGGACTCCTCCTTCCAGGGCCTGCCTGGGCCTCTTCCCTACATTGTCCTCTCAAGTGTGAGTCACGCCATCACCGTGGGCACCTCTAGGTCTGAGGGTGGCCAAGGAGCAGCTGTTTGTTTGGGGGTGTAAAATAGAGCCTGGACACATGGGCAAGAGATCTACCCATGGGCCCTTGTGGTGCAGGACAGAACCTAAGGCTGGGTCTTCCCAAATCCCCACATTCTGGCTCATAACTCTGAGGCATCCGAGAGTCTCAACTCAAACCTGGCCTTTCACATCCTCATTGAGGCACACATGTGCCACGATAGGAGGATAAGTCATCATCTACTTAACAGCTTATTAACTTGATTAACAACTTTAAATATTTAGACAAATGGTACGTGGCCTCCCTTTGTACTCTTTCCCTGGGTGCTGCAAATATTGGGGATGGGCCTGTAAGATGCCCCCACCCACCCCAGGCCAAGGAGTGGACAAGGAACTCGGGCTGGACCAGCTGGGTGCCAGCTCCCTGCAATGCATATCCTGAGCTTTTCAGCTAACGTCTTCCACTTAGCTGAGCCTGAGTTGGTTTCTGTTGCTTGCAACCAAAGACCCTAACAGGTACATAAGGTCTACCCAACCCCAAGTCCATTGTTCCTTCCATTAGAAAAGGAGGTACAGACATACCAGGTCTGCATCCAAGGAAGATAAGGAGAGGAAGGGAGAGACGAGTAGGAGGGCATCCTCAGGCTCATCTCACAAGGACGGGTCCAGAGATGGAGTTGGGTCCACTGCTTCCTGACTCGCTTCTCCCTAACCTTAGACCTAACTCGCCACCTTCCGTGTGCCTCTCACCCCACTACAGACCCCGGGTAAATCATGCATTAAGATCCACCAAGCTGCATAAAAAGGGCGTGCGTTCAGTTTCTGCCTCCATCCTCAAAGACATCAAACAAAAACAATTTTAATTTTTGCTAGAAACCATCTAAGCCTTCACGCTTGATTTTCTGTCTTTTGTCAATATTTATATCCCATCCTCTAAGAGTGATCTCACCGAATGGATGAATAATAATCTGGAGAGAGGACTGAGAAAATTTACATCCTTTAAATGAGAGCCTCTATTATGCAAAATTATTATTCAAATTATGCCAACATCATCCTCTCAGCTGGATGAACTTGCTCCAGCTGGGGACAGACCACTCTTCTTAAGGCAGCAGGAGGGAAGAAGAGAGATGATCAGGACAATAAGAAGCCTGGGGAGAGGGTACCCCGGGAAGAGGGTACCCCAGGAGCGAGCAGTCCTTGTACCTTAGGTCTACTTATGCCTCACTCTCTCACTTAAAGTCAGCGCCAATCTGAGTCATTCCCCTCGCGAATCACTCAGAAATGATTACTTCAGATGTTGTAGCTGTAAATCAAGAACCCTTGCAGCGGCAGCTCCCACTATTCTGAAAGACTGGGAAGGATGGCATTCCCTCCCAGCAGGGTGTTTTGTAGAAATGAGATGACTTGGCGGGGGGGGGGGGGATGTTGTTTTCAGGGTACACGGGAAAAGGACAGACGGTCTTGTACAGCAAAGACCAGTATCCATTAAAGTTATCGTCGATGCTGATTCTCCTAATAAAAACCCTGTTCATTTGCCAGAGCTTGTTTTTGTTTTGTTTGTTTTAAGGAAATTGGATCATGACCTTTTAGCAGCTTCCTGTTCCACTGGAAATGCAACCAAGGCCCCCGTGGGAGGCCTGTTGAGGTCTGTCTCCCTTTCCAGGTTATAAACTCCAGCAAGGCAGGGATCATTCCTATGTGGTTCACAGCCAAGCCTCCAGGACCTAGCACAGTGCCTGGTACATAGTAAGCAGGCAATAAATACTGAATCAACCAGCTTATTAATAATTAATTCACTGGCAGGGTGCTTTATAGTTCCCAAAGCACTTCTGCAATTCTCTTGAACCTCAAAGCAAAGCTGTGAGATAAGTCAGACAGATACTAATGATTCCCATTTTGCAGACAGACACCTGAGGCCCAGATTTGCCCACGGGAATGGGGAGAGGGGAGAACTCACACTGCCGGGTCCCTGATAGCCCCATTAATTCAAGTGCCACTGAAATCTGTGATGATTTCCTCTTGTAAACTTTTTCTTCATTTAGAGTTCAGATTATCTGTAAAAAAGATTGTAAATATTTTAAAGAATAAAGGGCTTTCAAAGGCCCTCAACCACTTCAGAAGCATTCATTCATTCACTTATCCATTCAAAGATCGTATTGATTCTCTGCTCTGTGCCAGGCACTGTTCCCAAGCCAAATGTGGGAACCACTGATCTAACCCCATGCCCTCATTTGAGAGACAGGGAAACTGAGACCCAAAGAGGAACAGTCACTTGCCCAAGTAGGAGAAGGAGCCCCTACGTCCCTGGGACTCTGTATATGTGATTGTATATAATCCTCACAACCACGGTTTGAAGTAGGTGTTACTATTCCCCATTTCACAGTGCAGGGATTTGCCATGGTCAGTTGGAGCCAGGGCTCTGCTCAGGATTGCCCGGCATTAAAAGAGGGCATTGTTTGCACTTGGCTACAGGTTTCCAGTCCCAGCTCTGTTCCTGCAAGCCAAGTGATCTCAGGAAGTCAGGTACCCTTTCTGAGCTCCTGGTCAGGAAAATGTGGCTAATGCCCACCTCATGGAGTTGAAGGGAGAAGTAAATGTAGTAACGAAGGTTTCAGAAAACAAAACTAAAAAAACCAACTAGCACATTGTCTGGCACCTGAATATTATAGTGGTTATTTACTCTTTTTTTTTCTTCTCATAATCCAACCGTTAATACTCTTATTTATAGTTTTTCTTGGTTAAAAAATTCTTTTAGGCTGAGGAATATAATCTATCTGACAAAGATTTTGAGTGTCACCTGACCCATCTCATGCACCTACTACTAACATAGTGTAGCAGTTTGATATGGTTTATGAATTCCAAAAATAGGTATTGGATTATGTTTGTAAGCTGGCCTGTACCTGGGCATGATTAAATTATGATTAGGGCTTTGATTGGACCACATCAGTAGGACGGTGAGTCCCCACCCAAGGGGGCAGGGACTCACAGAGAAAACTACACAGCAGAGAAGAGAGTTGGAGTTTTGATGCTGAGTTTTGCGCTGGAGCCTGGGAAGTGAACACACAGGAGAAGAACACAGAAGAATAGAGATGTCTCCTTAGACACGGCAGAAGCCTGGGGGAGAAAGACAGAGCCATTCACCTGATAGTCTACCGCTGGCCTTGTGGAGAGAGTACAGCAGCTGAGCCCAGAGAGAAATGAACCCCAGGAAGAGAGGAACCCAAGAAGCCTGAACTCTTGGCAGATGTTGGCAGCCATCTTGCCCCAACACATGGCAACAGACTTTGGTGAGGGAAGGAACTTATGCTTTATGGCCTGGTAACTGTAAGCTTCTACCCCAAATAAATACCCTTTATAAAAGCCAACAGCTTTCTGGTATTTTGCATCAGCACCCCTTTGGCTAACTAACACACATACCCACCAAAGTATCTTCCAATATCCAGAATCCCAATGTACTATAGAATTCTGACTCTCAGATTTGGAAAAAATCTTAGAAGTCGTCTAGTTCAACTCTTACAATACCAGGATCTCCTCTTTGATACTCCTGATGAGGTTTTCTAGCCTCTACTTGAGCTTTTCTAGTGACAGACACTATCTCACAGGGCAGCACATTCCACTGTTGTGTAACCCTAATAGGTAAGTTTTTCCTTCTCTTGAGCCCAGCACTGCCATGTAACTTTCAGAGATTGGTCATCCATAGAAGCATATTTATGCTACATAGAACTATATAAAAAGTCTTTAACTCCGTCTATAAGACAGCTATTCACTCACTACAGGAGAGCTATAATGAGCCCTTTCCTATGTTTTCTCTTCCACATGGTAAGGATAGCCAGGTCCATTACTCAACCATATAACATGATTTCATGTTGTAGCCAGATTTTCTCTAGGTTTCTGGCTAAGCTACAGGAAATAAATTTTGAGAGCTAGCTGGGTTAGTTAGGTCGGTAATTTATTAAGGAATGGAGAGAAGAGAAATGGGAGAAAATAACAGATCATGGGTCCCAGGTAGAAAGGAAGGGGCTGAAGAGTGATAAAGAGGGCCGATTTACAGACTACAATTCTCCATTATAGATTATAAATGCCCAGGTTTTACTTGCGTGTTGTTCCATGGGCGAGGGGCAGAAGGCGAGAGAGGGGAAAAGGCAAGAGCAGGCGGTTATTTACACTTAAAACCACATTTTTATTGGTCCTTTCCTTCCCATCTTTAATCAGGATGCCAGTTGCCCCCCTGACATCTGTTTTCCCCTTCTCCTATAATAATTGTTATAGTGGGACACATGACTGCCTAGCTACAGACTACATTCCTCAGCATCCCTTGCACCTAGATATGGCCTTGTGATTATATGCTGGCCAATGGGATGAAAGGATACTTACAGTTCCCCCCATTAGAGACGGAATAGGACTTCTTGCCCTTTGCTCTTTCCCTGCGTCTAGATGGCTAATATTTGTGTCAGAGCCCCTGGGGGTTGCCTGAGGCATGGGCATGGCAGTTGGATTTCTCCCTCTGCCCGATCCTGTCATGGTCTCCATCTTGCACAGGTGCTGATCCCTAATTAACAAAAATCGTGTACCCCCAACTTCATCTCAGCGTCCTCTTGCAGAGAATCCAACCTGAGATGGTCTCTTTCTCCAAGCAGGTTTATTAGTAATGAAGGCAATATGTTGACCTCTAGCTCTCTGGCTTCTCTGTCTTACTTCTCAATTGGTCCTAAACCCAGAAGTTCAAGGGTGATTAATCACCATTCCTAAAACCCAAACAGTTACAGCTCCTCCTGTTACATAATTTATAATGGTACATTTTCTCCATTGTTTGGGAAGTGATCATTTGGCAATTTTTTTTTTTTTTTTTACTATGTGTACACAGGTTATCCGTGTAGTTACCATGTAACCTCCTAGAGAACAGGAAGTATGCCTAAAAATAATAATAACAATAGCAATAAAGAAATGGTGGTAAAGAGAACTAATATTCATTGAGCATATACTCTATGGCAAGCACTAGTCTAAGCACTTTATTTACAATGATTAACTCATGTTTAGATCCTCAAAAACACCCTCTAAGTTGGATTCTGTCTCATCACCACTTTACATCTGTGTAACCTGGAGCTCAGAGAGGGCCCCTGATGCACCAAAGACCACACAGCCAAGCAGTTGCAGGACTGGGATTGGTGCCAGCCAGATGGGGCCCCCTGCAAAGCCCAGGCTCTTTAGGAACTGTATGGCGCCAGATTGAGACTCAGCTGGAATACTGAGGACTGTGTGACCTTGGCAAATCTCAGCTTCTCTCTACACCTTAGTTTCCACATCTGTGAAATGGAGCTGACAACACCCACTTGTACCCCATATACCTGGAACATTGCTTTGAACCCCAAAGCTAAAGATGCTGATAACTAGAGCTGCTACCTGAGCACTTACTATGTGTGGGCACCACGTGAAGCACGGAATTGTCTTGCTGATCCTCGGAACAATGCGCTGGTGTAGGGGTGATTGTCATCCACTGTCCCAAGTTGGATTCCCCAGGAAGCAGACTCTGCGGCAGAGTTTTAAAATACAGGCTATTTATCAAGGAGTGCCCTGGGATCAACCCCTGTGGAAGGGAAGGGAAGGAAGCAGGAGTGGGCAGACGGGGAAGCTGAGCTATGATGCAGACACAACCACAGCTTCACCAACCCCACGGGGAGTCCTGGTACCATGTGGCCCTTCAGAGGTGATCCAGGTTGGGTGCAGATGACCAGGCCTTTATACCCCGCCTTGACCAGTCTTGGGCTGTGGGCTGCCCTGGGAAGGGAAATAACCTTGGGCGAGGGGCTCTGCAGCTGAGGTCATCCCTAAAGGGGCTGACAGTTAGGGCCATCTGCTGCCAGCACTCTCAGCAGCTGGAGCAGCAAGTCCACCATTGAAGGGGGATCTGGGTGACACAGGGAAACTGAGGCTCAATGAGGTCATGAAACTTGCCCAATGTTGCGGGGACAAAAAGTAGCACAACCAGGATTCAAACCCAGGCCTGTCTGAAACCAAAGTCCCAATTTTTGTTTTACCACCACACTTCACTGCTTAGTAAAAAACAAAAAATCAAAGAAGTGCAGTAACCAAAGAGGTTTCACATCTACTTGTATAGAGGGAATAAAAGAGAAAGATTTATCAGTCCGAAGTCTGACAGCCCAGGAGCCTAAATATATGATGTCATTCTTGACAAATGAGAGATTTGGGATCTGGAGCCAAAGCAGGGAGGGAAGATGGCGGGTTCAGATTTGACAGACAGAGGTTGCAAGAGTGAAAATTTGTATTCAGGGAAAGATGATGAAACCACCATTTTTCACTCTCTCTAAGATGGCAAAAGGGCCAGGAAGATAACCCAGCATTTGTTTGGAGCACTGCATGATGGGAAGAGCCATTAACACTTGGAAAAGATGAAATGCAGCCAGGGAGATTAAAGAATAACACTGTACTTTCTTGCAGGGTCTATGAGGAATCGCATTTGTTCCCATAGAGAGGTTAGCAATTGAAGATGATTTCACACAAATGATGACAAAATAGAATAAGCATACAATGAGGAAGGAGCAGGACTGGGTTGCAGCCCCAGCTCTGCATTCACAAACATGCTGTGTGTCCTTGGCAAGCCTCTTGCCCTCTCTGAGTTTCAATGAAACTGGGTCACAATCTCTAATGCCTTTCAGAAGCCGGACATGACACAGAGTGAAATCCAATAAGTTTGTTTTCTAATCATGTCTTAGGTTGTAGTCTTTTCTCACAGACATACTTTTTCAGCACAATAAACCCATAGGAAAAGCACATTCCCACAAAGAAAAGCACTCACTCTTCATCTACTCCTAACACACAGCCCTCTCCATTAACCATTTATTCTTCTCAAGATTGGTTTAAAGAAATCTTTCTCTTTCCTCCTAACTCTACTGCAGAAGCAGGAATGTATACTCGGCAACTAAGTGACACCCAATCTCCATGTCAGCGAAGCCGTAGGGAGTGGTGAGGCCAATGGCAAAAGGAGAGCTTGGGCCCCATGTACGGGACTGGGGTAGCTGTTGATTGTGGTCAGGGAAGAACACAGGCCTGGCGTTGCCAGACTTTCCTATTTTCAAGAAAAAGCTGCAATCTGAGTTCAAATGAAAAATCTCCTGGTCCCCCTTGGCGTTACCTAATTTGCATTTTTAAACTAATAGACTTTATTTTTTTAGAGCAGTTCTAGGTTTACAGAAAAATTGAGCAGAAAGCACAGAGAGTTTCCATACGCACCCTCTTTCTCCCTACACAGTTTTCCCCATTACTCACGTCTTGCACTCGTGTGGCATATCTGTAACAATTGTTGAGCCAACACGCATGCATTATTATTAACGCCCACAGTTTACGTAAGTGGTCCCTGTTTGAGCTGTACGGCTGTCTGGGTTTTGACCAGTGCATAGTGGCACGTGTCCACCGTTCAGTCTCACACACCATAGTTTCACTGCCTAGTCACCCCACCCCACTCCAAACCCCTGACGGCCTGGCCTCTTTTCACTCTCTCTCTAGGTTTGCCTTTTCCAGAATGTTATGTATTGGACTCATACAGTGGATAGCCTTTTCACATTGGCTTTTTTCACTTGGCAATAAGCATTTCAGGTCTTCCACGTCTTCTCATGGCTGGACAGGGCGTTTCTTTTTTCACTGAATAATACACCACTGTATGGGTGTCCCAGTTTGTTCACCCATTCACCTGCTAAAGCACAGCTCGGTTGCTTCCAGGTTGGGCAATTAAGCATAAAGCTGCTGGAAACATTCGTGGGAAGGTTTTCTCTTTGCATTTTTAATGGGAGGAGAGAATAGGGAGTGACTGATTAATGGGTTTGGGATTTTCCTGGGGATGATGGAAATGTTTTGGAACGAGATAGAAGTGGTGGCTGTATAATATATGAAAGTACTAAATGTGATGGAATTGTACACTTTAAAATAATTAATTTTGTGTTATGTGACTTCCACCTCAATCTTAAAAAAAAAAAAAAAAAAAAAAAAGTCTGGCTTCATGAATGAAGGCACCTCATTCTCTCAGGTCCAGGCATGTACCCCATGGGAGACAGGTGCACACACAGTGCCACTTGGGGTCCCCCAGAAGTGGGGAGAGGGGGCATATCCTATTGCACTCAAGAGCCATGCCAGAGACAGCCAGGGCCTCCCCTCTGGGAGTCGTCCTGCCAATTCAAACCAGCGCTGGCGGGCGGCCTTGGCCATGCCCAGCCTCTGCTGCACCTGGCATGTCCCACGCCTGGCTGCAAAGGCTCCCCCTGCACCGACTCTGCAAAGCACGGTGACAATGATCATCTTTGAGTACATGGCCTTTTCTGAAAACTGTTCTCCACATTTCCTGCCGGGAATCCACCATCTCACCCTCAGGGTCTTTGGACTGTCAGCCCCCCAAGGCAGGCTTTCCTGTGTGCTTAGTTCACCAGGGAGTCCCCAGAGGGCCTAGAAGAGAGCTTAACACATAGGAGAGGCTCAGTAAATATCTCCTGAATTAATGAATACTGTTCCCTCGCCCAGAAAACTCAGACCCAAGTTTTTGTTTTGCCTGCCTGGCTTTTGGCCCCATCCAGGTCTCAGGTTCCAAACACCTCCTTGGAGAGACTTCCCTGACCACCCTATTTAGTTACTGTCTCCCTTTAATCATTCTCTAGTCTAGAAGTTAGCAGATGACAGTCAAAGCCAGGGCTGTGCTTTTGTAAATAAAGTTTTATTGGAACACAGCTACACCCATTTGGCTCACAAAAATGAAAATATTTGCCATTCAGCCCTTTCTAGAAAAAGTGTGCCAACCTCAGCTCTAGCCTGTTATTCTGCTTTCTTTTCCTCATCCTTGGCATTTCTCACTATTTGAAATGGTCTCATTATTTGTTAACTGCTAATTTGGCCATCTGTTCCCGCTAGAACGCAAGCTTCAGGAGGGCAGGATGTCGGAGGGGCTTGTTCACTTGTGTGCCCAGGGCCTAGAACTGTGTCTGGCACACAGTAGGCATGCTGGTTCCCTCGATCTTGCCCAAGCCCCCCAAATCTAGACTCCTCTATGCCCAGGGTGGCGCCCCAGACTTCTGTACTCTGACTTGCAGGCCAGTCCAGCCAGTGGTGACAGGTTCTCACAGGAGACAGAAAGGCAGAAGGAAGAGGAAGTCGGGTTTTCTTCCCGCCCCTTCTCTGCTCAGACCGTGTTTTCTGGCAATGGCTGGAACCTCCTGACAGGTGGCCCCTCCTCCACAGCGCGCGCCTCGCTGGAGTCCCCTAGCTCCATCCCTCCCTTCGGCCCAGAGGTGATAAGAGCTGCCCGCTGCACCAGTCCCTCAGTGCCTCAATATACCTTTTGGTTCCCTTGACTCCCTGCCTCGTCATTATAGTCTTTTTATTAAACTCTCCTCCATCCCCCAGTTGAAGAGCCTTCTCTTTCCTGCTAGGAGATGCTCAACAAATAAGTATGAAAAAAATAAAAAGGAGAAAGAGGATCAGTGTAAGGATTAGGATGCAGGTTAGATTGGGTAAGGGTAGGGGTACACATTAGGTTAGAGTAAGGCTATGGTTAGGGGAACTGCAAAGCTTAGGGCAAGGAGAGAGGGAAGAGCTAGGGTTAGGATGAGGAGATGGGTAGGGTAAGGTTAGGGTAAGTGTTGGGATAGGGGTTGGGTTAGGGGAGGAGTTAAGGATTCACAGTGGGGTTAAGGTTTGTTTGCAAAGCAGGAGTTGGCATGAGGAGAAGGTGCGGCCCACAGGCCGTCTGCAGATGCAGCTTTTAACCCAATCCATCTGGTCTCTGCTGCCTGAGGGAACATGAGATGCTGTGCAAAAAGCCCATGAATTACTTTGGCCGAAGCTCAGCCTGCACACCCCACCTTCCATTCCACAGCCCCAAAGTTTACACCACTTGCGAAACACTGGCCCTTCACCAAGGCACCGGCATTGCCAGGAAAGGACATTCGACTCCAGCCTCGGGCAAGGTCAGATGAAGGAGACCGTTTGCCTGGCATCCTTAAAGGAAGGTACCAGACAGACCCTGTGGCGACGAGAGGAGACATTCCTCACTTTAGACCAGCGAGTTGTGAAGCTTCTCAGTGTTGTTGTTTAGAATAGGCTAAGGAGTCCCAGCTTGCCTCCGCCTGCCTCCAATGCAGGCATTTTAGCAATTTACCTAAGTCTAGATTTCTAGAGTGTTTCTCAAATGTCACTTATTTAAACCCATGGTCACCGTTTGCCATATTCCTGTTAACACATGCTTTATTATTTACTCAGTATTTTTTCTTTAAATCGGTTCTCACCCAGCCCCACCCCTCTTTTTTTTCCTTAAGTACATTTTTTAAGGAAATGTTATATCACTCAGCATAGTAGACTGGTTGAGAGCGTGGGCTCTGGAACCAGACCTCCTGGATTCAAATCCTGGCTCTGCCAAATGCTACCTGTGTGACCTTGGACAAGTGCTAGAACCTCTTTTTGAGAATAATAATATCTTACCCCTTAAGGTTTCAAGAGGAGTAAATGACATAAGAACTGTAAAAATGGTGGTGGTTGATGCTATTATAAATGGAAAACCAGTTATCACTGGTAGGGGAAAAATAAATACAAAATGGAAAACAATACTATTAAAAATTTTTTTTTGTTAGAGAGATTAGAAGATGCCAGGTGTCGAAGCCATATTAGTATGAAACTGACTTTTTCTTGATAAATAATAAGAAAGACTGAAAGAGAATTGAAAAAAGGAAGAACTTTGTGACAGGTGCAAGGCTCCATTCATGGGTTATTTAAAGCAGTCCCTGCAAGACAGCCTACTTTCCAGTCTGGTTTCCTCCTCCAGTTAGGGGAAGGGGCTGGGGCTGGGGGGAGATGATGACGCAGAAGCCAGAAGAGGCTTGCCCACGGGCCCAGGACAAATGACTACAGATGCCCTTCTCAGCCCAGCGGGAGGTTCCTTTGCCATTAGGGCTCCTGGAATCAAACCTACAAATGAATAACTCAGAGCCTCATCCTGCTCTCCTTTAAATGGGTTCATATCTTCAGGCATCCAACATAAAAAGCCCCAAAATGCAAAGGAAGGTTTTTTTTAAAAAACTCTAAAAACTCGAGGAGCAGTTGGTGGCCATTAAACCAAATGATTTGCAGGTGCCTCAGACGTTTTCATCTTCTCCAGACCTCCCTGATGAAAAAAGACAGCCGTGGATGTGAAGGCTTTCGCAAAGCTCCTGGGGGTTGGAAACACCAGTGTACTGCCATCAGCTAGCCTCGGGAAACTTGGTGGGTTTTTTCTTGCCACTGAAAACCCGGTATTCTCCCTTGGGGCTCAAAATTAATTCAAATGTGCATTCCAGAAGAGGAAGGAAAAGTAAAAAAATAAAATTAAAAATTAAAACAGCAGTGTGGGGGTGGGGCAGGGGAGTGAGATCAGGACACAGGCTTATGTTTGCCACTGTGGGAGGATGGGTCAATTATTTTCCCTCACAGGGTCTGGGTTCCTCACCTGAAAAATAGGGACTTGAAACCAGTGGTCTCTAAGCACCTGCCACCCGCGACCCTCCCCCCAACACAAACACATACCACCTCGACGCAAACGGACCAAGCTTCCCACTCCTCCCTCCCATCCTGTTCTTCCCTGCGTAATTCCTAGTTAAAAACAGTCCATCCTTCCAGTCACCCAGACTTGAGACCCCCGAGCTCCAATTCTCCTTCATCACGCACATTCACATCATCACACCAAATATTCCTGACTCTGCCTCTTTACTATTTCTTTTTGCTTTTGTTTATACAATGCTTATTATCTTCCAGAAAGAAAAAAAAAATGAGCTAAGGGCATTTCAAGCATTATTTCCTTAAATCCTTACAACTGCCAGTAAGGGGCATCTTTTATTTTTTTGTACAGCATCCCCTCCCTATCTTCTAACCACAGTACTTCTTTTTCTCCTTTGAGGAAATACTCTTTCCCCACTCTCAGTCCATGGGGCTTGGGTAGAGCCAATTCACACTCCCTTTCATGACCGGTGCCTGGCCAATGAGTGTATTACGGTTCCCTGGCTATAACGATTGGCTCGAGAATGGGCCAATTAATGTGGTGATCCGATTAAAGCCAATCCCATAATTTTCATAAGAAATATTAGCAAGGAGGTGGGATGGAAGGCTGGAGATACTGGCAGCCATCTTGCCACCATGAGGAGAGAGATGGTCTAAATGAAGCCAACACTGAGCCAAGAGATAAATTCCTCCTAACATTCCTGGAGCTCCTGGATCCAGCCATACTAGAAATTGGACCAATCTCTAATGAGCATACACAAAACAGGGAGATAATAAAAGAAGAGTATCTCAGGCAAAAAAACAACAACAACAAAAAAAAAACGATGAGACTATGCAAAGGCCCTGAGGCAGAGGTGTTTGGATGAAAGAAAAGAAAGCCATTGTGACTAGGGTTCAGAGAGCAGTGATGGGCAAGAAGAGAAGAAAATGAAGTCTGAGAGAAAGGCAAGGGCCAGACCATCCAGCCAGGCCAAAGTAAATATTTAGATCTTTCTTCTGAGGGCATCAGGAAAGGCTTCAGGAAGGGGAGAGTGAGGAGGTGAGCACTGTGGATGCTGGGACACCTCTGAAGGCTACTGAAAGCATCAGGTGGGAGGAAAGGTGACCTGGAACAGAGTGGCAGGTGTGCCCTTGGAAAGATGGAGTCAGGGAGGGGAGGCTGGCCACGTCCTACACCTCTGTAGCTACATGGTATGAAAACTAATGCAACTGCCAAGGCAAGATTCGCCGCACCCGAGCAGCCCGCCGAATCACGGGCAGTTAACACAAGCAATAAATCTACTGTTGCTGAGCGTGGGTGCTGCTTTGCATACATATAGGCACCAGCAAGGGGCCTTGAGCTATTTCACTGGTTGAATTTGGGGTCCCCCTTAAGCTGGTAAGAGGTCTGGGCAAACTGTATCTGCCAAACCAGGCTCCTTTATATCTCTCTGTTTCTTCCTGTTTACACTCTTCAATAATTTCTTCTCCCGAATATTTTCCTTGAGTTAAAAAATGGCAAGAGGTTAATTACAAAGAGAAAAGCTTCCTTTACAGCAGAGAAATCAGAAAACATCACCTTAACAAGGGATCGAGGTTAACGCCCTCAATAATGGGACGAGTGGCATCACGTGTCCCCGGATGGGACCCACGGAGAAGGACACAATATCATTCGTGGTATTTTTGCCAAAAACATTTAACCCAAACCTGATCACAAATCCAAACAAATCCAAATTAAGGAACATTGTGCAAAAACAACTGAGCTATGTTCTTCAAACATCAGTGCCACGAAAGGCAGCCTCACAAACTCCGGACACGGCTAAACAACAGGAACCGAGGGGCTCCCAGTTTCGGAGGCTGGAAGACGTGCTTCCTCCCCGCTGGCCAGCAAGCCCTGGTTTCGCCGTCATGTGGCGATGTCCTCTTCCTTCCTCTTCCAAGTTCCAGCGTCTTCTGAATCCATAAAGTCTCCGATGATAGGATTAAGGCTCAGCCTCATTCTTTTGGGCCTCACCTTGATTAGAAACATCTTCTATAGGTTCTGTTTACAATGGGCTCGGACCACCGCATTAAGATTCAGAACATGGTTTTTTTCTGGGGTACTAAAGTCAACCTACCATGAACTGAGAGGACATAATAGGGGAAACTGGGGAAATTTAAGCATTGACTGTGTGCTAGGTAACAGTATTGTGTCGATGCTCACTTTCCTGAGTGTGCACATCGTATTGTGGTTATGGAGAAGGATGTGCACGTTCTGAAGAGACGCACACTGAGATGCCGAAGGGGTGAAGGGCCACGCTCTCTGCCCCTGGTACGCAAGAAAAAAGGATAATGTTGATGGGGCGAGCACAAACGTGGCACAAATGAAGCAAGGGCTGCATCTGCGTGATGGATATCTCAATGCCATTGTACTAGTCTACCATTCTTGCAACTCTTCTACAGGATTGAACTTTTCCAATTTTCCAACGTGAGGAAAAAATCAGTAACTCTGTTCAGCATGCACAGTACATGTACCCTCTCACACACACAGAGGCAGTTGTCCTGTGGTCACTACGGTGAAGAGTTGTCTCCCTGGTGGAGAAGATGGTTTGCCTGGGACAGCCCCAAACTACATCTGCCATCTCAACATCATTACTGAAAGTGCCTCCAAAAAAACATGCTCCCCCAAGTTATGTGCAGAGTCACCTTCTAAGATATCAGCTCATTCCTTCAACCAATGTTCTGAGCTCCTGATGGCCCTTTACAGAAAAAGCTTGCTGACCCCTGGTCTTAAAATTGTGCTTCTCAGTGTAAGTTCCCAGGTCACTGAAGATGAAATAAGATAATAAATGTACAGCAGGACAGTGCTTGGCTCTTAATGAGTGCTCGATCAATGAGAATTGGTCGACGGCCTCAGTTTACTCATGTGTAAAAGGAAGATAACAGCAGCACCTACCCGGTGTGGATTTAATAAGAGAAGATATCAAGCACTTAGCAGAGTGGCTGCTTATAGTAATCACTCAATAAAAGTAACTAATGGCTGTGACATGAGCTGACTTCAGCAGTGTGCTTGATATTTACAAGGCAATTGTCAGGTTCATTATCTCATTTAACTTTTTTAACGTTTTACCCTGAATTATTTCAAATGTTCAAAAGAATATATGTAACCTATGATAAAGTATAATACCTAGGAGTTAATTTAACCAAGGAAGTACAGGACCTATATGCAGAAAACTACAAAACAATGCTAAAAGAAATTTAAAAAGACCTAAACAAATGGAAAGACATTCTGTGTCATGGATTGGAAGAATAAATATTGTGAAGATGTCAATCTTGCCCAAACTGATTTATAGATTCAATGCAATACCAATCAAAATCCCAACAGCTTCCTCTACAGAATTAGAGAAGGCAATTACCAAATTCATCTGGAAGGGTAAGTGCACCCGAATAGCCAAAAGTATTCTAAAAAAGAAGAGCAATGTGGGAGGAATCTCGCTGCCTGACCTTGAAACATATTACAAAGCTACAGTGGTCAAAACAGCATGGTACTGGCATAAAGATAGACATATCGATCAGAGGAATAGAATTGAGAACCCAGAAACAAACCTTCACCTATACAGTCAACTGGTTTTTGACAAACCTACCAAGCCCACGCTGATGAGAAAAAACAGTCTCTTCAACAAATGGTGTTGGGAGAACTGGATATCTATAACCAAAAGAATGAAAGAGGACCCCTATCTCACCCCCTATACAAGAATCAACTCAAAATGGATCAAAGATCTAAATATAAAAGCCAGGACCATAAAACTACTACAAGAAAATGTAGGGAAACATCTTCAAGACCTTGTAGTAGGTGGTGGTTTCTTGGACCTCACACCCAAAGCACGTGCAACAAAAGAAAAATTAGATAAATGGGACCTCCTCAAAATTAAACACTTTTGTACCTCACAGGGCTTTGTCAGAAGGGTGAAAAGGCAGCCAACTCAATGGGAAAAAATATTTGGAAATCACATAGCTGATAAGGGTTTAATATCCAGGATATATAAAGAGATGTTACAACTCAACAATAAAAAGACAAACGACCCAATTAAAAAAATGGGCCAAAGACTTGAATAGACATTTCTCCAAAGAAGAAATACAAATGGCAAAAAAACACATGAAGAAATGCTCAGCCTCACTCATGATTAGGGAAATGCAAATCAAAACTACCATGAGATATCATTTCACACCTCTCAGAATGGCCACTATTAAAAAGACAGAGAACTACAAGTGTTGGAGAGGATGTGGAGAGATAGGAACACTTCTTCACTGTTGGTGGGAATACAGGATGGTACAACCACTATGGAGGACTGTTTGGCAGTTCCTAAAGAAGTTGAATATAGACTTGCCACGTGACCCTGCAATACCACTACTGGGTATATACCCAGAAGAACTGAGAGCAGTGACACCAACAGACAACTGCACACCGATGTTCATAGCCACATTATTCACCATTGCCAAAAGTTGGAAACAACCCAGGTGTCCATCAACAGATGAATGGATAAACAAACTGTGGTCTATTCACACGATGGAATATTATGCAGCTGTAAGAAGAAATGAAGTCATAAAGCATATGGCAACATGGATGAACCTGGAGGACATTATGTTGAGTGAAGCAAGCCAGACACAAAAGGACAAATACTGTATGAATGCATTACTATGAACCAAATATATTGTGTAATATATTGTTTGATTCACACACACAAAAAAAACAAAAAAACAAAAAACAAAACAAAAAAATTTACATGTATCCATTACATTTAATTGAGAAATGTATATATTTATTCATCTGTGTTTACTTTTTAGTTTTTAATTGCTTATGTTTTCAATTTTTTTAAATGTACAAAATAGAGTTTAAATAAAAAAAAAAAAAAAAGAATAACCTGCCACAATTCTGCTAAAATAACAGAACATTCCTGAAGCCATAAAGACCCCCTGTGCCCCTCTGATCTTATCTACTCCCTTCCTTCCCCATGCCAAAGCAACAAGTACCATGGAACTGGGCTTCGAATGATCTCATTCTATTCATCTTCCTCTACGATTTCCTCATCCCTTTCAACTCTTTGTACAACTATTGACAACATCCATGTTGAGGAGTGTATTCGTCAGCCAAAGGGGTGCTGATGCAAAGTACCAGAAATCTGTTGGCTTTTATAAAGGTTATTTATTAGAGATAGAAGCTTACAGTTACAAGGCCCTAAAGAGTCCAACTCAAGGTACCATAAGAGGTACTTTCTTACCAATATCAGTTGCCACATGTTGATGCAAGATGGCGGGCGATGTCTGTTAAAGTTCAGCTTTCCTCTTTCCTCTTAAGGCTCCATGGGCTCAGCTTGGCCGTCTGGTGCCGGTCAGGACCTGGGTCCGTGAAAACGGTGCCGCGGATGAGAAAGAAAGAATAAGACAAAAAGAAGAGAGACTGGGGATCAGGGGACTCTCCGTCCGATATGGATAGAAGAGCCGATCTCAGCTATAGGCTGACATAGGGCTCGTCTCTCTTCCCAGGACTCGTTTCTTTCTGGGCTCAGCCGCTCTGGTCTCTTCACAAAGTCAGCTGTAAACTATCAGACGAATGTCTCATCCCTCTTCCTGGGGCCGCAGGATCAAAGCTGACAGGTTGTCTCCTCCTCCGTGTCTATGGAGCTCTCTCTAGTCCTCCGCGTGTCTTCTGTATGAGTGTCCATTTATACATCCCACCAAGGGGGTGGGACTCATCCCTGCATGCCCTAATGGCGTGGTCGAATCAAAGCCCTAATCTTGACTTAATCAAGTAAACATAAAGTCTTTGAATTTAAATTATTACAAACATAATCTGTATCTCTTTTTGGAATTCTTCAATAATATTAAACTGCCACAAGGAGTGTGGCTGACATTCACTTCAGCAAATGGAAACCATGGCAACAGACTCTGTCCGTTCTTCTGTAGAGGGAGATTTGAAGGGTCTCCAGTTGTTTGCTCCTGCAAACAGATGATCGTCCTTGTCTGTGTCTATTTGCTCATTTCGTCTTCGCAGCCGCATAAATAGTATATTAGGATTGTCGTCCCATTCTTAATAAAACTGAGGATCCAAAAGCTTAAGTTTCTCAACAAAGTCACACAGGCAAAATTCATAAGCAGGTCTTTACCTCCCTCAGCCTTCCTCTGCTATCAGCTCTTTGCAATTTCCCCCAAACAGAAGCATTTCCCTCATTACCCAAGGCAGAGGCTCTGGACAACTCATCTCTGTTCCCAAGATTAAAAGCCATTAGCAAATAAGAAGATGTCTGCTCGTCCTAAGTGTGCTTGAAATTAAGTTTTGCAGTCCATGCCAGGAAGGAACACTAGTCAAGGGCTTCCATACTAGTTGACTGTAATAAAAGTATGTAAACTCTACAATCCATGACTTTTGTTCACAGATCCTTCCTGCTCTGTGCTGGAGCTGGCTGTCAAGGGCCAAGGCATCCCTGAGCCCTACAGGAAGGAGACAGATGTTTGCTGAACACCTACTATGTGCCAGGCCACCTACTGACATTAAACTCTCATGACCCTTCAGACAGGGAGGTACCATTATGTGCATTTTCTTAAAAAGGACACTGAGGGTCAAAGAAGCTGTCTGACTTGTCCAAGGTCACACGGCTAATATGTGACAAAACAAGACCCAAACCCAAGTCTACGGGGTTCCAAAGCCCTGATTTTCCTACTAACGATACTACAAAATTGACATGCCTAGAACAGAACACTCCATCTCAACCTGTAGGCTAAAATTCAAACAGATTTATTATCTTAAACCCAAATGCTTATTTTACCTTACTCTAGGCAGAAACCTGATGGTTTATTCCTAAATCTAAAGAAAGGAATTGGGAAGCGGCTGTGGCTCAATCAGTAGGGCTCCCGTTTACCATATGGGAGGCCCCGGGTTCGGTTCCCGGGGCCTCCTGGTGAAGGCAAGCCTGCCCGCACAGCGTGGTTAGCTAACCCAGCGAGCACAAGCAGCAAGGGGGAGATAAATGAATAAATAAATAAAATCTTTAAAAAAAATTAAAAAATTAAAAAAATAAAGAAAGGAATTGCATGGGCCCCAACAAGGAATTTAGTCCATTTTCAAATGTGGAAAAGGTATGGGACACAATAAATCCATTCACAATAGGGCACTGTTAGAAGGTAATTTGTATGGCTGAAGCTCAGGAGTTTTTTTCTAGGCATAACTCAGGCCTTTGTTGGACATTTTGTAAAGCCTTCATACAAAGTAACACTTGGTGGAATCAACCCTTTAGAAGGAAGGAAATTGATTTTAGTGTGAGAGAAAAATGATAATGGTAATATGGAAAGCAATAATCAAACATCTATGAATGAAGATGGAAAAAAAAAAACCTGCTTTTTACAAGGCTGGAAATCTGTCAAGACACAGACATCTGTCACCTCCTGAACAGACTTTAATTTTAGAGTTTGCTTCCTTTAAATCTTTTTCCTTCCCTTCCCACGGTTAGATGGATTTAACATATGCTTGGGATTTCACAAACTCCTTTTTAGTAGGTGCGATGCCTAAGAATATCTGAAACTGTTTTTGAGACGTCTTATGATGATACTTGTCTTCTTTGAGATTCAGTCTTTGGATCTTTTCTTACTCTATAATCTAAATGTTGTGGCTACTTTTGTGATGACAAATGATTCTCAGACCTGTGTTTCCAGACGTGGACTGACTCAAGCACGGATGTAATTTCCAATAGCCTTTATCTCCATATGGAAATCCTCCAACACAGCACGTCTCAAGCTACAAATATGCCTACGAATTTCCTGCTGATCTTGTGAAAATACAGATTCTGATTCGGGATGGCTGGGGTGGGGCCCGGGACTCTGCATTTGCAACAAGTCCCAGAGGCAGCTGAGGGTGCTGGTCTGCAGAGCACACCTGGAGTGATGAGGCGCCAGCCCCTCCAGATCCATTCTTCTTCTTTTTTTTTTTTTTTTAAAGATTTATTTATTTACTTTATCCATTTTAAACCCTCCCTTCCCCATTTGCTGTTTTGTGTCCATTCACTGGGCAATTCTCTGTGTCTGTTTCCTGCCATCTCTTCTCATCCTCCTCCTCCAGTCTTCACCAGGATTCGATCCTGGAGACCTCCGATGTAGGAGAGTGGTGTTCTGCCACCTGCGCCACCTCAGTTCCTGGTTTTCAGAGCTTTCGGAGCATCTCGTCTAGTCTCTCCCCTGTTACGTCATCATCTTGCTGCATGGCTCCCGAGGCCTGGCGGCTCACGGGCACACAGAGCCTGGCAGCCCATGCGCTTTCTATATATATATATTTTTTATTTTACCAGGAGGTCCCGGGGATTGAACCCAGGTCCCTCCATATGGCAGACGGACACCCAACCATTTGAGCCACATCTGCCCCCCTCCAGATCCATTCTATGTGCTGCTCTGGCCCAGGAAGGCTGAGCCTTGGGATTGCAGGTGGGCGGGGCCCTTTGGAGGCAGCGGCAGGAGATGGGAGGGAGGGAGGAGAAAATGATCGGGGACTTTCCTTCCCTCCCCGCTGAGCCCTCTGTGTCTGCAGCTCCTGCCAGGGAGTCCTCCACGGCTCCAGATCTTGAGGGTTCAGGAATGCTCTTCCCCCACTCCTGGGCCCTTGCAACCTAAGGGTGCTGCGGCATACAGGATAACGGCCCCCAAAGATGTGCATATCCTAATCACTGGCACCTGTGAAACATGGAACCTTACATGGCAAAAGGAACTCTGCCAATCCAATTGCCCGCAGACAGGGAGATGATCCCAGATTATCAGGGTGGGCCCGGAGTACTCCTAAGTGTCCTTGTAAGTGAAAGAAAGAGGTGGGAGATCATTGGGGTAATGGGATGTGAGAGACACTTGAGCAGTCACTGCTGGCTTTGAATACAGGAAGCGGCCACGAGCCAAGGAACGTGGGTAGCCTCTGGAAGTTGGAGAAGGCTCCCCTGAAGCCTCCAGAAGGAACCAGCCCTGCCAGCACCTTGAGGTTAGCCCAGTGAGACCTCCGTTGGACTGTTGGCCTCCGGAACCATCAAGTTTGTGGTCATTGGCTACAGCACCCCTGAGAAACTCACACAGGTACTGACAGGCTTCCCGCCACTGCGGGTCCCTGGGGCTTCACCGTCCCATGTCGTCTCCCTTGAACCTGCTTCAGCTTCTGCAAATAGTCCCTTCTTTAATTCCCTTCAGTTCAGCTTTTGTGTGTGGACTTCTTCACCCCTGGGTGCTGATGGATACACTCTGGCACCCCAGGTGCCTCTTCAACATGTTCACAACCCAAGCCATCGTCTTCCCCCAAATCTGCCCTTCTCTTGACTGTCCTCTCCTGCAACGGTGTCATTCACTCAGGCAGTCACTCACTCCTGCATCCAGCCCACAAACATTCCCTGAACTACAATGCCTTAACTGTTTCAGGCCCGGCGGGTGCAGCAGGGAGCAAGACAGAGACCCTGTCCTCTTGGAGCTGACACTCTAGTGGAGCAGACAAGAAGACCCTTGAGCAAAGAAGAAAAAGAGCAGGATGACTTCAGAGAACAGTATGTGTGAAGAAAAGCCACAATGAAAACAAGACAAGGGGACATCATAGAAGGCAACCCAGCAGGTGTCCACTTTGCTCAGGGTGGTCCAGGAGGGTGTCTTTGGGAAGGTGACATCTGAGCTGAAACATGAACAACAAGAAGTCAGCCATGTGAGGATCCGGAGGGAGAGCATTCCAGGAGAGAGAGAACCAGCATGTGCAAATGTCCCATTACAGGCATCAGCTTGGTACCTTTTTGGACTAGAAAGAGGCCAGTATGGATGAAAGGTGGTGAGGGAGGAAGAGGTGGTGCCACTTATACAAATATATGTGCTTGGGAAACAGATGTGGCTCAAGAGGTTCGGCGTCCGTCTACCATATGGAGAGACCGGGGTTCGATCCCCGGTACCTCCTGGTAAAAAAAAAACAAAAAACAGTAAAACAAATATACGTGCTTGCCGTACACTGTTGGATGAATGGTGCACGGCGAGGCAGAGGCACGGGCAGAGGCCAGAGCGTCACGCAGGGCTTCTCAAGCAGGGCAGAGACTAACCCCCTCTGGGGGAATTTGGTACCATGTGGCGTGCTCATGGTTGTCATAGTGACTGTGACACTATTGGCTGGGTGAGGGCCAGGGATGCCAGGGACGCAGAATGTCCTAAAACAGGCAGGAGAATCCTACCCACTCCAAAAACCGCGGTAAGGAAGGTGGATTTTTTTGGGGGGTGTGATGGGAAGCCACTGGAGAACAGGGAAGTGACGTGATCTGACGCAGGAGTTGAACAGATCCCTCTGGTGAGAGTGGGAAGGGGAGGCTGCTAAGAGCACACCACGTTCCAGGACCTCCTTGGCCTTCAGAAATAACAGTGGCTAGACGAGGGCGGAGCTAGTGGAGATGGGGAGACATGACAGACCTGGGATACAGACAGGAAGGGGAGAAGACAACTGGCTGATGGGTTGGACAAGCAGAGCGCGAAGGTGTGAGAAGCGGAGGAGTCAAGGACTGAGCCTATGCTTCCCACCTAGACCACCGGGTGGTGGCAACGCCATTCCTGCGATGGGGGTGGTGGTGAGGGTGTCGGCGCAGATGTCCCCTTCCCTTAGCACTGGGAGGCCCCTTCTTCAAAGAACTGTCCGTGGCCACAGGAGCTGCCTCGCCTGGGAGGTGACACACACCCCCGCCCCGCCCCTGGGGCCAGTCCACAGCCGAGGAGCAACTGACAAGTCTGCCTTGTCTCAAGGTAGCACCAACTCCAAGGCACAGCGTGTGCTCCAGAGTCCCCATGGGATCAGACTGAAGCTGTCTCCAGTTGAGGCCATGTCCATCCTTAGCTTTTCCATCTCCCTCTCCTACTTCCCTCACTCCCCTTCTCCTGAGAGACAACCCCCCCCCTCAGTAAATCTAAGACAGGGGAAGTCTCCCTGTAATTTTTTTATTTAACAAAGTTTTTAATTTAAAAAAATCTGATTTATGGACTTGATAAAAATTTAAAACTTTTGTGCACCATTATCAAGAAGGTGAGGGAAGCAGATGTGGCTCAAGCATTTGGATGCCGGCCTACCACATGGGAGGTCCTGGGTTTGGTTCCTGGTGCCTCCTAAAGAAGACGAGCAAGATAGTGAGCCGACGCAACAAGATGACACAACAAGGAGACACAAAGAGGAAACACAATGAGAAACACAACAAAGCAGGGAGAGGGGGGTGGCTCGAGTGATTGAGCACCTCTCTCCCATATGGGAATTTCCAGTTTGGTTCCCAGTGCCTCCTAAGGAGAAGACACAGAGAGCACACAATGAATGGATGCAGAGAGCAGACAGAGAGCGCAAACAACAAGGGGGAGGAGGTGAAATAAATAAATAAATAAATAAATAAATAAATAAATAAATAAATAAATAAATAAAATCTTTAAAAGAAAAAGGTGGAAAGACAACCTACAGTATGGGAGAAAACAGCTTTAAGTCATATATTCAAAATATATCAAAAAGACTCCTATAACTCAACAAAAAGACAACCCAATTTTTAAAAATGGGCAAAGGATTTGAATGGGCATTATTCTTAGGAAGATATACAAATGGTTAATAAACATGAAAAGATGTTTAATGTCATTAATCATTAGGAAAATGCAAATAAAAACCACTTACCCTCTAGGAAGGCTGTTATTTAAAAAAGAAAGAAGTGCTGGTGAAATGGAATGAGGAGTTAATGCTTAATGAATACAGAGCTTCTATTTAGGGTGATGAAAAATTTTTGATAATGGATGGTAACACAACATTGTAAATGTAATTAACGCCACATTTAAAAATGATTAGAATGGCAAACATTAGGTTATATGTATGTAACCACAATAATTTGTTAAAATTCTGATTAAGAAGAAAAGTTGTCCATCTTCTGTCCAAAACAGTTAAGTCTATTCTCCTTGGTTCATGGTCTCAATTTGCCTTTCCCACCTGCTCTGCCATTCCCGCCCTTCGCACACCTCTGCTCTCGCCAGGCCGGACCCTTTCCCCTACAAATCATGTGCTTTTTTTTGCCCATCACCCACATCTCTGGAAATACTCCCGTAGGTCCCCTGCCCTTTCCAGTGCCCTGGTCAAGTGTGAAGTCCTCACTCAGGTCCTCTCTCTCTCCCGGGATTCCTCAGGCGTCGTCAGTGTGGTGAAAAGGAGAGGGCGTGAACTTTGGAGTCAGACAGACCCACCTGGGCTCAATTCCTAGCTCCCCCACTTACCAGGCGAGGAGGACCTTAGCTAAGTCAGTTAATGTCCCCAAACCTCAATTTACTCATCTGTAAAATGGAGCTCAGCCATCCATCCCACAACAACTGAGTATCTGCCACACCAGGTACCGGGCTAGACACTGGGTTTGTGGGGCTGAGCCAAACAGGCAGTGGAAGGTGCTCACCTCACAGGTTTGGAAATAATCTGTATAAAGCCTCTCATAGCATCTGGCATCTAATTGTCATTTAGGAAATGAGAAGTATCATGGTCATTTTCTTCTACTCCATTAGTCTTGATACAGGCCTCATCCACAGCAGTGATTTTCCATCTTGTATTCTGCCCCTGTGTGTCTTCTTTCCCTAAGGGGCCATAAAGTCCTTTATACAGGCATTAAGACAGATTTGTCTTTTGTATTCCCCACAGCACTCAGCCTAATGCCCGCTCATTGTGCTCAGTAAAAAGTGATTGAAGGAGTGCTTGCAAGCATTCTGTGTGGCACTGATGAACACGAAAGAAAATACGAAATGACTCCCAACTGGCTGGCCAGGTTAATTAAGACTGGTCTCAAGTGGTGCCTGGCACGGGTTTCAGCACACTGGGAGGGCTGAGAATGCGATTCTCAGGCCATACTCATCCCTACAGAGAATTATAATCAGAGCGAGGCCAGAACCGCTACTCACTCCCAGGTGTATCTCATATGCATCTAAAGAAGAGCATTTTACAGCAGCTGATCCCGGTGACTCCATATTCCCAGTCATGTCGGTTGGTCGTAGAGAATTAAATCTTTATTCCTAAACTCAAGACAGACCCACAACTTAATAGGAAAAATGTCCAAGGGCATAAAGAGTCCACAGAAAAGCATACACAAAAAGTATGCGGGGATGCTCAGCCCAACTTTTAAGGGAAATGCGAATTTACACGGAACTATCACATCTCACCTATCCGACTGAAGAGGATGCAAAAGCGTGCCAACATGCTAAGTTGATGCCTTAGTTTCCTGGCTGCTATGACAAATACCACACAATGGGTTGGCTTAAACGAGAAGAATGTGTTGACTCACCATATCAGTCTAGAAGGCTTGCCTCCTCCCGGGGCCGGCAGGCAATCCTTGGCATCCCAGGCTTGCATCTCTGCTGCTCGCCATATGCTGATGTCCTCTCCTTTCTCTTCCTGGTTCCGTTGACTTCCGGCTTCTGGCTCCTCCCCACGGCATTTTTTTTTTTTCTAACCATGTCCAGTTTCCTTTGCTTATAAGGACTTCAGCTGTATTGGATTAAGGCAAACAGGCACACATATATTGCTGGTGGGGATATAACTAGGTTTGGCCTCTTTTAAGGGTATCTTAATTTTCAGGGGCTGCCGAGACAAAGCACCACCGACTAGTTGGCTTAAGCAACAGGAATTGTCTTTGGAGGCTAAGGATGTCCAAAATCAAGGTGTCGGCAGGGCCATGCTGTCTCTGAAGTCTAGCACTCTGCTGGTGGCTTGTTGGCCAACACAACCCCTGCCTGCCACATGCCATCTCTCTCCCCATCTGTCTCCTCCTGTATCCAGACTTCCTCTGCTTATGAGGAGTCCAGTCTCACTGATGAAGACCCACCCGGATTCAGTTTGGCTTTTCCTTAACTAATATGATCTTCTAAGATCCTATTTACAAATGAGTTCACATCCACAGGATGGGAGTTGAGGCTTGAACATGTCTTTGTGAGGGGACATGATTCAGTTTGTAACGGGACACTTTGGAATTATCTATCCAAGTGACAAATGGAAAAACCCATAGAACCAGCATATTTATGGTGGGATGTATGTACAAAGTTACTCAGGGTACTCAGATATGATGGGAAACCTTGTTGGTGAAGGAAGGAAGACTTCCCAATGTAGGCTCTTTTGAACTTTTTACATTTTCTTCTAAGTAAATGTACTAACTATTAAAAAAAAAAAAAAAAAAAAAGACAAAATTTTAAAAATCAGAGGAGCTTTAAGCCTAAGGGAAAGAAATATCTTTAAAAATAAAGACAAAGATATAAGACTGAATCAGGAGGCCACATTCAAACATTATCACTTAGAGGACACACTTCTGCCAACCCACTAAAACTCAGAGGACAAGAACAGCTGCATTTTCTAGGATAATCCTGATGGAATATAACCTTATCTTTTTAAATAAAGGTAATTTATTAAATATAAAACTAAATTGCAATTTAACGTTTAGGCTTTTGTGAGTTTATGTGAAAAACATTATAATCCAGGGGGAAAAAAATCCTTTGCCCAACAATATGAACTTGGGTTTTCCCTTGAAGAATGTGATCTCGATAATGAGTATGGCACATTCCAAACCATAACGCACACTAAATTACACTAGGCAATCCTGACAAAATTGGCCTGGATTATCCAAAGCAGTGAATTTAGTCAACAAATTTCATCAAGAGCTGAATGGTTAATGCAATAGATAAAAGGCATGGATCAAGAATGGAAACACTAAAAAAATATATATACAATGTTATGAAAAACGGGTGCAGAAAGAGTGCTGGAAAGACCATCTGTACAGGTCATGGTAAAGAGAAGCATTCTCCTTTGTTCAGAGATGAATGGAGAAGCGACTGGCTAGGTGTGCTGGGAAGCCCATGGGGCGTGGGCTACGGAAGAAGAGGCAGACTCTGCTGCCATGACCCCTGCCGGGAGGGATCCCATCGCTGCCTGGCTGGGCCAGCTTAGTCGTGTTCCCCAGAGCTGGGAAGGGTCACCCACCATGGACCTAGAGCCTCTGCTGCAGGAGCGGCCACCAGCCTACAACCCGGAGGCCAGCCAGGGCAACTACGCGTGCCCCGTTGCCACCCTACCCCTGCCTCCTCACAAGGACAGTCACCCCTCCACCACCCCAGGGTCTGCATGTTACCAGGTACCCTGCCAATTCCATCATTGTGGGGGGAGGTTGCCCAGCCTGCAGGTCCTCAGGCCTGGCGACTAAGCACATGCATACCCAGAACCTTTTAGGCAAACCTAGTTGGGAAGTCGGGGTTTTGGAGAACTTCACCTTCCTGGGCATCTTCTTGGCCATTATCTTGTTTCCTTTTGGGTTCATCTGCTGTTTTGCATTGAGGAAGCCAAGATGCCCAACTGTGGAGCAAACTTTGCTTAAAGGGAACAATACACCATGCGTTTCAACGTCCATTATCTTCTAGTGTGAATGTTGTGTAAAATAGCTTTATTTGATTAAGCTTCAGGACTGATAAGTAAAGTGCAGTGGGATAATTTGGCACTTATGGGCGGGGAGGTCACAGAGCATGGACACGCAGGGACACTGCTCCCAAGATTAACAACAATTTTTTTGCAGTCTTCAGTTTGAGAGAGGAGAGGGAAGGAGGGAAGGAGCGAAGGAAGGCAGGAAGGGGAACAGACAGCCACTTCTTTTGGAAGTTCATTTCTAGTAAGCGATCCAGAGAAGAAAACTGGCCTTGACTGAATCCACAACAAAATAGGACAGTTACCGCAGCCTAGAATCTCTTACACATACACACACACACACACACACACAGTTTCCGCACTGCTAAAGAATAAGCTCAAGCAATGCCTGCCCTGAATTCTAACTCTCCCATAATTTATTGCAGTAAGAAACCATCAATTTATATTGAGAGGCTAATACTGCCTATATCCCAATTGTAAGTATCTGTACGTCCAAACTTCTCCTGGACAACCCTGAGTTCCTGGAAAGCAGGAACTGTTTTATTCATCCATTCCCCAGTGCCTGGCCCTTAGTGGTGACTAAGTCCCACCTGTTGTAAGAGAACTTGAACCCAAAACAAATTCTTTCCAGTTCAGTATAACTATGGTCTTACCAGATAGAAATGACTTCAAATCTGAGCATCATTTGCAATTCCTTTGTTCATAAACTGCCACAAGTTTTGCAGCTGGTATTGCTTCCTTATAACCCTGATTTTACTGGCTATATTTTACACCATGATGATATTTGGGGGATTTAAAATGTCTGACCTCAAATGACATGAACAGCAACTCCTTGTTAACTGTTGCCCCATTGACAAAAGAGCAAATCTTTCTTTCTGGCTCACTTTCATTTTGCAAATTCAATGTTTGGAAACCTAGCTAGTTCCTAGGGTAGATAAACCCACTTCTGCAATAAAAACCATTCACTCAAGGTCACAGTTCTCTTTTTACTACCTCTCATAAAATCAAAGAGAATGGGTGGATATAAAGTATAGTGTAATGAGATCTAAAGCAAAAGTAGTGCTTTCTGCAAAAGCTTTTTCATTTACAAGATGATCACATTGAATGAACCCTTAGCTCTTTGCCCATAATGGATTTGTTATGGGGATTCCTGCCTTGCCTTTAATTGACACATTTTCTTGGGGATGTTTCTTGTGAATAGGCACTACAGAACTAGAAGGACCTTTTGTGGCAGGTCAAAGGATAAGATATTGCCACTGCCCTCTAATGTGCAGCCCAGTATTTCAAAAAGGATTGTGGGGAACAAGGCAACTCCAGGCCAACAATATATTTGGCACTTCTTCTGAAAGTCAAGAGAGGGTAAACCCAAAGAGTACCATGGTATGAAAACTCAGTAGAGATCCTCCCATGTGTGGAAAGGTACATTCCCCTATGATACACATCCTAGCCCCAATTCATTACACTCATCACATTCGAAATTAGTTGTCTAGTTTCTGTCTTCTCTGTTTTGTCTTAGCATCCTGCACCTTCAGTAGTCCTTATAACAAGTATCATTAACTGTCTTCTTATTGTATTAGGCACTGGTTTGAGTCTTTTGTGGACCCCAGAAAATCATGTTCTTAAGCTAACCCATTCCTGTACATGTAAACACATTGTATGTGAGATCTTTTTTTTTAATATGGAACACTTCACGAATTTGCGTGTCATCTTTTGATTAGATTCAGCTCAAGGACCTTTTGATTAGATCGCTTCAGTTAAGGGCCTTTGATTAGATTGAGGGACCCAGGGTGGGTCTTAATCCTTTACTGGAGTTCTATGTAAACTGAGGAGAGGAGAAAGGAAAAGTGCCATTTTACCCTGTCATGTGAGAGAGGACTCCAGGATCAACTACTGCCACAGAAAGACCGAGAGAAGCCACAGACAGAGCAGCCCAAAGCAGAACTAACCACAGCCTGGAGAACTGGGGAGAGGTGAGCGGGCTGCCATTATGCCCTGCCTTTTTATTCCTCCTACAAGCCTCCTTTGTCATTCTTTTACTTCACATCTCTAATGCCATTTCTATTCAATTTTGTTCCTGCCTATTTTACACAAATACATTTTTTTATTCTTTACTTCCTCATAAGTTCTTCCAAACAGAACACCTTTTCTGTCTCCCAAAGCTATTCAAAAGTAGGTACTCAATAAATGCTCGAGGAACTAATTCATTCATTCTTCATTCCAATTCACCTTCTAGATAAGAGCTGTTAAATTTCAACATTTTGTGAGTGTAAGAGGTTGAGTGATCTATAATCCCATTCTTCCTGAATATTTCTGATGAAGTAAATGACAAATACCATAATATATGAAAATGGTTTTATTCCTAATTTTTAGTTCCCATACAGTTTACAAATACCCTTTTATTCTGATAATACAGCTTTGCAACTAGCAAAGCAGTTGAACTAACACCCATAAATACAGGTGGCGAGACAACATCCACTAACGTTTCTCTACATAAACTATTCTTTTACTGTCATTTTTTTTTTTGTTTTTTTTTTAAACAACTGTAAATAGACTACATAATATACGTGGGCAAAAAGGCAATTAAGTGAATCTCTTGAAACACTAAATGTATAATAAACAGTGCATATTATCAACATTTACATGATTCACATCAAAATGATGACATCCTAAAACGTATTCCTTTTAAAGGATAGATTTATCAATAAAATATTACATATCTTTTAATACTCTGGTACAATACTTCTTCATATACTGCAGGAAAAGTAAAGGTAGGTCTAGTCATCAGCTTGATAAAGGATCCTTTTTCATTAGCTTTTATTAATAAAAGAATCACAATTAGGTCATAAATAAACAGGCAAATTATTAATTACATGTTTTGAGGTTTAAGATGAAAACTTGTAAGAATTAGTTTTGATATAAAGCAAAGTTATACAACATATTAAAAACAACTGTTTAATATTTTTGCCTTATGTGAACTGCCCGTGGTAAAAAAGGAACAAACTTTTTAGTGATGGATGATATAATAAACTATATTTTGGGACTTATTTTTCAAGAGGAAGAGAGAAAAAGATTTCAACAAAATTAGCAAAGGAATTACAGATCCTAATAAAAGGTATCTTGAAATCAAGGAAGCCATGTGCTTGCTATATAAAACTTTATTCTCCTGACGACATAAAGAAATCGAAAACCGCACCAGGTTTGTACTAATTCTACTGTCTAAGTTTCTCTTATGGATTAATAATCTACAATAAAACACTTCACAATTGCATCCCTTTCCACATTCCCCTGAACTAGAAATAACCCAGGATGTTCAACTAGTTCTTAAAATTCCCAGTAAAATAACCCTAAGAATAATCTTAACAATTTTCTTGGCTGTACAAAGGCAACTGGACTCTGTATGACTACAGAGGCACCAAGATATTCACACATTTCTCATTCTCAATTAGCCACATTTGAAGTCATTGATTTCAGTGGGAAAGATGACCATAATTTTCAAGAGGGCCACACACTGGATATGAGGTGTCTTTATTTTCTTTTAAAAACTAGTAAGACACTGAAGTTTGTCCCTCTTTTTTTAAATCCCAATACCATTTGCCCGATTGTTTCTTCACCAAATACTCAGCCAGCTGTGGGATATTGTGCAAATGTAGTCTACCAACAACCCAGAAGTACTCCCTGGCTGCAAACTGCATCTGTGTATCTATGACACCTACTTTCCTGGTAACCTGATTCACTTATCACTGACTGCTCTGGCTCTGGGCCCCTTTACCGCCTCATAAACTACCTCCTTGGAACTTTCGTTAACATGATTTTTTAAAATCTTCCCCTGGAGCCACCCCTCTCCCATCTGACTTGCAATCACCTTTTATCAAACATACTGGACAAACCTTAGCAAACTGGGGACTATAATAAATCTTCTCTGGGCATAAGTTTATATAACAACATGATCGTTTGCTTACTTAGTGGAGGGAAATCTACATTAAATCAATGTCCTATGACAAACAAAGCTAGCTAAGATCAGGCATTTGACTTCCTAGGGCAGAAACAACTGATCTTAAGCTACAGGCAGAGACATTAATATAGCAGATATATTTGTACAATCAAACCCTTCTATGCTGGTGAAAGACTTTGCCCCCAAAGTCTAGAGTCCAAACTTTACCATAAAAATCAAGGCAAAATGGAGAACTACTCAGTGTGACAATGTAATAAAAAGAATAGGGTTTCACAAGATTCTTGTTGCAAATACTCAACTGGAATCTCAATGACAGTAGTCATTTACATTTTCCTAAGAAGGTAATTATTTTCAGGCCACACCTGTGCTCCAAAGCAACTCTAAGTTTAATGGATGTTGGTGGGGTGGGGGTGGAGAGGAAAGAAGAGATCAATGCACATTTTGTCTATGAAAATTGTGGCCATGGCTCTGCCCAAACTATCTCAGGGTTTCAAGGGAGTTCAAAAAGGAATTACTATCAGGGCTGCAGCTAGTCCCCCCTTTGAGGAGTCAAAGCAAGAAGAATCTGAGTAAGCAGACATGAATTAAGGGCAAAGTTGCCATAGCATTTCATTATCTTTACAAAGACAACCGATAATACTTTAATTAAAATACACTCACTGAATGATGAATCAACACACAGGGCTAAGAGAGATGTCTCAGGGGAAGGCACTTAAGGTAGAATGTTAGCAGATATTACTGCTTGGTTAAAACAAAAATGAGCTACTACTGCTAGTTAAAAGTTAGTGGCCTTGTTAGGACTGCTCCTTTTCACTCCAGCCGACTGCAAATCAGTGACATCAAGAAGCCATCACACTCACTCACTCACTCTACGATGCCATGGCAATGGGGCAGTTCTACTGTCAAATATTCTGTGCCCTAACACATCCATCCTTATGAGACCAGTTTTCCCAAGTGAAGGTGCAGAAAACATGGTCAGAGCTGGCAGAACTGGTTCAGAAGGCTTCTTAAAAGCCCTCTATTTCTCATTCTGACTTCCGGCTTATACCAGCTTAAGCAGCTTGAGTTTCCCAAACTCAAAGTAGCAGCTTCTACTTTTGCTAACAACAGCTGTTTTTCCATGGCACTGGCTGTAGCTGTCTGTTCCACTGGTGGCCCCCAATGAGCCATGCCTCCCGATACTCATGCCCTTGTGGTGTGGAGTGCCCGTCCTGTACCTGAGCTGGGCCTGTGACTCGCTTTCATCAGTAGAATGCAGTAAAAGTGATGTCGTGCCAGTTCTGGGCCTAAATCCTAGGAAGGCCAGGCCACTTCTGCTTTTGTGCTCTTAGGAGCTCTGAGCTGCCATGTAAGAGGGCCAGCTACCTCGCTGGACAGGCCACACGGAGAAGGAGAGACCATAAGGACCACATGCAGAGAGAAACAAGTGTTACCATCCCAGTGTTGCAGTCAACCTGCCGACTCCATGAGTGACCAGCAGCAAGACGAGCAGGAGAACAAAGCTCAGCTGAGCCCAGCCCAGCCTGAAGAACAGTAAGCGAAAAAAGAGATGTTGCTTTAAGCCACTATATTTTGGGGTCGTTTGCCAGCAACAACTGATAACCAAAGTACTGGTTGTCCATACATGCCTTTTTTCTAAATACAAGACAATTACTCCATTGCAAAGAAAATGTGACAAACGTTTTCCCACCACAACCTTTTCAGTCAAAAGGCTAAATGGTAATTGGTCATCTGCTAAGAAGAAAAAACACCTCTTATCCTAATTCATCCGTTTCCATGATATTTTACAAGGCTTCTGACAGTCTTGGGGCACTGGCTTAATTATCATTTAGCTAAAAAAAGAGGCCATCGAAATGAATTATCCACTGCCAGATAAGTGATGGTAAATGAAATTGTTCCCACTTCTATAGGTGTTGTTACGTAATTTTCCCAAATAATTTCTTTTCTTGCAAGTGCCCTATCACGCCCTACAAAGAGAGAAAAACTTTAATTTGTTAAGGTTATAAAAAGAAAAACAAAAACAAAAACAAATGCTGATAACTAGAATTTGAGTCACCATCACCTGCAAAATATAGAGGACAATTTAACTGCTCCCTCAATTTAAAACAAAATTCTATAAAATATAACATTGTCTACATTGTAGAGATGATTTCTTCTTATCTGAGAAAATGAGTAACTAGAAATCAGGTCTTGTCGAGTTAGTATACAGTGGTCTTTAAACGGTTTCAAATTTCGCTTATCAGAAGGTAGTCAACCACAACTCAAACCTTCCAAAGTCAAATTCATTCTTCACATAAACTTTCTTGTATCTTTTCTTGACCTTTTTAGGGGCAGGGTGAAAGTCCATATCTGGGGAAGAAATAAGTTAGAATTTTTAAAGAACATGATCTAAAAGCGTGGCAAAGCATTAAACTATTTTACATATTTCTGGTCATAACCTACAAAATTGTGCGGGACAGAGTGTAAACTCTAGTCCACGGTTAGTAGCAGTGCTCCAATATGTGGTCATCAATTGTAACAAATGTACCACACTAATGAAGGATGTTGTTAATGTGGGAAAGTGTGGGAGGGGGAGGGGGTGGGGCAGATGGGAATCCCCTATATTTTTCATGTAACATTTATGTAATCTAAAGCTTCTTTAAAAATAAAAATAAAAAAAACTATTGTACATTAGATTTAAAACTTTTAAGTATATGACCTATTAAAGTAGGAATATACTAAAACCACTAAGTTTCTAACTTGCTAAAACACACGCCATGTGTGTGGGCCACTGTCTAATAAAAGTGACTGACAGCGAGGAAACACACAGGGAGATGAAGTCCTGGCAGCACACCTGGAAGCGGCATGGGCTTGATGCCACAGGAGGCCCAGGGAGTCCAGCACCCCATGCCACGCAGCCGTCAGAGGTTGATAGGGATGAGAACTCGGGTCTCCTGCCTCCCAACCATCCAGATCATCCCCCGGCACAACTTGGGTTAACTAACTCTAATAAAAAATTGCAGGGACGGTTGTACCTACTTTTATTTTTTTTTTGATTCTTCTTTATTGTTTATTTCCACAAGCATTCCCCCTTTCCCTCCTCCCCCAGTAACCACTAACCTGCTTTCTACCCCTGTGAATTTGCTATCTTAGCTATCTTATGATATCTTAGAAGTGATGCCATACAATATTTTGTCCTTGTGTGCCTTGCTTACTACACTGAGCATAATGTTTCCAAGGTTCTTCCATGTTGCAGCAGGTCTCAGAGCCTCATTCTTTCTTATGGCCAAATAGTACCACATTCTGTTCATCCATTCATCTGCTATGGGGTACTTGGGTTGTTTCCACCTTTTGGCTATTGTGAATAATGTCGCTCTAAACAATGGTGTACGATTATCTTCTTGTGACCCTGTGTTCACTGTCTTTGCGCAGACACCAGTAGTGGGGTTGCCAGGTCATGTGGTAGACATTTGCTCTTCACCACCAATGAACAGATTCTCTGCGATAAGCGCTCATCTTGCCCCTTACAGAATTAACTCTATATCTGATTTTAATGCTTAAGGAATCCTAAAATAAATCCAGTTTGGAAAAGGGAGAATGAAGAGGAGACTGGTGTGTAAAACTTAATTATGGTACATTTTGGTATATTTTGCTTGCTCACTCACAAATCAATGCTTAAAAATGATAGTATCAACAATTTACCTACAGAACACTTAGCATTTCAATACCTGTTTCTCTGCTGAAGTTTTGGCACGTCTTCTCATCTGAAACTTTTCTGCTGCTGCATCAGCCCCACATTTTCATAGACTCGAGCATTATCTTCTCTCATTCTGAAAAGAAAGGGAAAAAGAAGACATTTACAAAAATGTAGACCATATTGTTCAAACTTGCATGATGTTTATAAAGCACATACTACATTCTTTGGAGACCAGAAATGGTTCACAGTTTCTACCCCAGGGAGCTAACAGTGTAAGAAGGACTATGGGACAAATATATAGCAATGTAATTGTGAAGTTAAAAGTGAAATAAGAGCCTCGAGCCACTGTGCTTTCTGGGGTTTGGGAAAAAGCGAGTTGTTTTCCAGGTTGACAGAGTCAGGAAGGCCTATAGGATGAGGCATGTGACTATGCTTTGAAGGATGGTGGGACATGTACAAATAGAAAGAAATGGTATGAATTTCAAGTGGAGGGATCTGAAGAGGTAGAAGCTCCCAGAAGGTAAGTGGGAGGTGCAGTCGGGCAGTGACTGCAGATCCGTGCGGCTTCAGCTCAGGCTACACGAAGGAGAACGGTGAACACAAAGCTCCTAGTGGTTTAGGGTCCCAAACCTAATTGGGTGGAGGCCCAATGGCTCCAAGAGCCTGGAGTGAGACGGGAGCAGTCCTGGAGGATGAGGAATCTAGCAGCTGTGGGCAGGGCAGCTGAGGCAAGCAGAGCCTGTCAGGAGGTGACCTGGGCCTGCACCCCACACAGGGGGAACAGGAAAGGCCACAGGCACACCCCTGATAGTAAGGGAGTCCTCACAGCAGTATCTGCTGCACCAATATGTGGGGAAAGTTTTCTAGCAAGGACTCAGAGCTCTGACATCCTGGTTGCAAGTGATGGCAGTGAGCAATCTAAAATACCAACTTCCCAGTCAGTCCACTGGGAATGAACACAGCAGGTGAAGGAAGGGGAACTTGATGGAGAGAATACTTATGTTACATAATTTCATTTCAATGTTAAATGGAAAGCCTCATATATGTTATCTAAACCATTTATATCAAATATCCAAATCCACAGGGGTTTAAAAATCCACATCAGAAGCAGAGGTAAGATTCTTAGGGGAAAATAAAAAGTAAATGTTATGCTAGAGTGACTTTAGAATGGATAGAAAAATAATAACTTAAAATGCTATTCACATACTCGATTTAACAAATGTTTTCCTATCACGTTTTAAACAAGGAGTCAGCAAAGTTTTTCTGTAAAGAAGTAAAGAATAAATATTTTAGGTCCTGCAAGCCATATATAGTCTGTCATGTATTTTTCTTTTTTACTACCCTTTAAAAATCATTCTTAGCTCATCGGCTATACCAAACAGGCTGTGGCCCAGATTAGGTCTATGGGTGCAAATTTGCTGACCCCTGGGGTTTGAAAACCCAAAGGAGATTTCTGTTGACTGGAGAAAACTTGGCAGATCATGACTGTGTTGACAGTTAAAGGTGAATTTATTCACTTTTATTTAGCAAAGAGTCTTAAGACATCGTAAAACGTGTTACCTACCTCAGTAACAACCTCTAACCCATAAAAAGAAAACCGAGATTCTTTTTGGAGAAATACCACTTGATGTCTATATAATCCCTTATAATCCTAGTTAGTGTAGCAATCAGTCTTCAGTTTTGGAAATTAAAATTCAGTTTGGATAGCTTCAATACAAACCACTGAAATTGCTAATCACCGACACACTAATTGTTTGGGTAATAATAATTTGAATCATGCACTGCAGACTTTCTTTTCTTTAAAAAAGCCTTTCTATAGAATTATGTTCAGGTAAAAAGAATTTTCCTTCAGTATTACTTACTCTGCACAGGATGGTGTTGGGGTACAAGGCAGGAGGGGACTCTGATCTCCACTTGTCTGGTCCGCTAGGGAATACTTAATATTTGTATACTCGTGCCCTTTCCTCTTGCTTTTCTGAAAAGTTGAAGATTGCAAATAAGGGAATGTGACTTTTTAAAAGAAATAAAGAAGCAAAAAAGACATTTTTGTCTCACACACACACCAATAAAAGAGAGTGATCCTTGAGAATATTGATATGTTGCGCAAGTAGTAGGGAAGTGGCCCCCTTACGGTAAAATACACCATAGGGGAGAAAAGTACTTTTGAACCATATAATTCTAAAGCACAGGGAGTCATGCGTTAACAACTTAGCTGTCTCAAACCAAATGTACCTGTTTCTGAGTTAAGAGAGAATTCACACTTTGTTTGTCACATTAGCATTTAATCATTTCATAGTTCATTTGCAACACATTTAATGATCTTCAGATAAACAGTTGGGAAAGGAGTTCCAGAAATAAATTCACTCCAAGCAGAAATGGCACATGCAGACACAAGATGGTGGTGCTCTTATTAGAAACAATAAAATACTTTATCATATCTTTCTTTTTCCTAGAAATGCCATAGCACTTTTAAAGTTTTATTTTTGGCTCTAATGATACTCTGGAAAAAACCGGCACAGAATACCAGCAAGGAATGTGATCTCAGATGCAGCATGAGCTACATTTGGTAGGGCTCCTGGTTAGATGATTTTCATCATTTCATCTCTGCTCCTAAATTCACCTAGAAACAACCAGTTCTGAAAATATAATCTATCAAACTGTCATCATTATGTGATATAGCCTTCATTATAGGATGGCTCAAAAAATAGTAAATATTAGAAAGGGTATTCATATCAAGTATTGATGTACATGTGGAGAACTTTCATGAGAGAGTAAATTGGTACCATCACTCTGGTGAGCAATTAATATCTAGTAAAAGTGAAAATGTATATATCCTACGATTTTTAAAAAAATGTATTTACTTCTATTTTTCTTTTTATTTACTGCCCCCTTCCCCCAGATGGTTCTCTTGTCTGTCTGCTCATTGTTTGCTCGCCTTCCCCAGGAGGCACCTGGAACCAAACCTGGGACCTCCCACATGAGAAGTGAGTACCCAATGGCCTGAGCCACATCTGCTCCCCATGGGCTGTGGTGTCTGCTGGCTTGTGGCATCTGCTCATCGCAGTGGGGACGGCATCTACTCATCTTCCTTTAGGAGGCACTGGGACCCAAACCCGGGACCTCTCATGTGGTAGGTGGGTGCCCAACTGGTTGAGCCACATCCGCTTCCCTATATCGTACAATTTTGAACATCTAATTCTTGAGAAACTCTTGCACATGAACCTAAGGCACCTACAAGGGTGTCCAGTGAAGTGTTATTCTTAATAACATCCGCCAGCAGAAGAACAAATGATGTGGTCCATTCATATCGTGAAACAATAAGCAGCAGTGAAGAGGATACAGGGCACTGAAGACAACCACCCAAATGAAAGCCATGGGCCTCCTCAGCTACCCTTCCTCCTCTCAATATGAGTAATAAGGAGTAATTCAATAATGGGTGGACAATTAGAAAGGGCTAGCACAGGACCTATATATAGATACGGGGGAGGGTTACAAAAAGGAAAACAGGAACAATAAGTAAAAGACCGATGGAGAAAAAACACATCACAAAAGAAATTAAGCAAAGAAACAGGAAGAGGTAAAAACAAAGAGTTCTGAATTAATCTCACAAACTTTATAGATAGAAGCTTTCTTTAAAAAGAACTCAAATAAGAGATTTTAAAGCAAGAGAGCAGATGAAAAGCAAGCTGGCAAAACACTGGAAAGAAACAGAAGAAGAAAAAGACAAGAAATTTTAGAAATTAAAATCCAATTAAAGGCAACAAGAAATAAAATAACTAAAAACACAGAAAGGCGTATTGCAGATGGACTAGAGGAAGACATACTAAAAAAATGATAGAGAAATAAACTAGGACATTTAATATACAAGTGAAATTACTGAAGAGAATAGAACAGAAAAAAATATTTTAAGATAGAATGCAAGAAAATATTCCAAAAATTAAACAAAGACCTGATTCTGCATATTAAAAGGGCACATGTGGCCCGCTCCATCTCAGCACTCCTGGCCATGCCTGTCCCTCCTCAGAATGTCCTCTTCAGGCCCCTTCCCTTCCTAAATCCTAACTCTCCTTCAGAGACCTGGTTTAGTTCTTCCTCCCCTGTGAAACCTCCCCTAATTATTCCAGTGGATAGCTCTAGGTCTCTTTCAACTTCTATGGCACTCACAGTTGGCATGAACCAATGAGCACATAATTGCCTTATATCAGGTTTCATGACATCGGCACAACTGACATTTTGGGCCCGGTAATCCTTTCTTGTGGGGGGCTGGTATGTCCTGTGCATTTTAGGATGTTTAGCAGCATCCCCGGCCTCTACCCACTAGATGCCAGGAGGACCCCTCCAGTTGTGACAACCCAAAATGTCTCCAGACATTGCCAAACTAAGCTAAGAACCACCACTTTATATTGTTACTTAGCTTTTAATGTTTCATTTCCTTGGCTAGACTCCTTAATGTGCCTTGACGTGTCTACCACATTGTTAGATATGTCATGTGCTCCACAATTATCACTTGTACAAACCAATACATGCTTTTCAAATGTTAAAAGTACAAGGCCAAAATTATACTTTGATGGGGTGCCAATATTCATATGTATTTCTAAAATGTCAGTCCATTTCCTTCCCACAATCAGATCTTAAGAAACAATATAATTGTTAGCAAGGAACTTTGCCATACTATTGGAGAAATTTTGTTGCCATAAATGTAATCCAAAAAGGGGGGGGGGGCACACAATACAGGAAAAACTGTACAACCTCTCAAACATCAGTGATAAAGAAAGAAGGAAGGTCTCCAGGCACAAAAAAGAGGACACGTACAAGGGGGGTAATCAAATTGACTTTAGACTTCAACAACACGGCCATATAAATCTGAAAAATCACTTGGTAATGAAAGATGACCCAAGAATCTTATATCCTGCTAAGTTATCTTTTAGTTATAAAACTAACGGTCAGATATTTTCAATTATGCAAAAATTTGGAATATATATTTTTAAAAACAACTAGATAATGAACTATAGCCAACAGAAATAAATCAAAATCAAAAGAAAGAATGCAGAGAAAAAGAAGCCATGAAAGAAGAACTAGTGAGGAACACTTATTTAAATAGAGTACTAACTTTAAACAACGGTGGGAATGCTAAATATAAATGTCATAAACCATATTAAAAATCAGGAGGTAAAAAAAAAAATGTGCTAATTCTCTTTCAAAGATGGAATTAAGGGAGCAGGTGTAGCTCAGTGGTTGAGCACCTGCTTCCCATGCATGAGGTCCTGGGTTCAATCCCCAGGACCACCTAAAAAAAAAAAAAAAGAAGATGGAATTAACTACATATTAACTATTTTAATAACTAAAAAAATCATTTAAAATTCTCTGGGAACTTACTTTGTGTCAGGCACTATTTAACTATATCATGTGAATACTCGTAACAATCTTTTGAAATAAGTTTTATTATTAACCCTAGTTTAGAGATAAGGAAGTATGCTATTTCTGGGTCATGCCCTTAAATTAAAACAGGGATTGGCATACTATTGGGCTGTAAGACAAATCTAGCCTAAGGCCTGTTTTGTACAGCCTGTGAGGAGGAAGAAGAGAAGGATGAGAAAAGAAGAAATGGAGACCACAGGGTGCCTACAAAGCCTTCAATATTCACTCTCTGTCCTTTACAGAACGTTTGCTGACCCCTGGTGAATAAGCAGCTGCTTGACCTTCACTCTTCGTGCTGTCTGCAACCATGTGGAAATGGGAACATCCAGAAGGGCAGAAGTACAACCAGACAGAAGGTCCCTGAGTCCCTGGATGACCCCGTGGAGCACAGCTGTCCTCCATCCCCTTCACCCCCAAATGGCCTGCCAGCTTGGACTGACATGAGGAGAGAAAAATAGCCACTATTATGTAGCCTCTGCTAAAGCAGCCAAGCCAATTTATTGACCGGCAAAGGAATGTAGGGAGGTAGTTGCAAAAATGAAATCCAAGGGGGAAAATGATTTGTTTAGTCCACATAGTATTTTAATTTTTTGAACAACCATTTTTAAAAATCAGGAGATTTCATATTCAAAATATTTTTAAATGAGTTGGGTTTTTATTATTACTATTATTATTATTAAGTAGGCTTCTTGCTTGTATTTCACAATATGGATATTAAGGTTAAAGTCCTTGTGAATAACCACCCTAGAATGGTAGCCACAGATTTTTAGCACTAAAATCTTGACTTACATAAGAAACAATCTTTCAAAAGATACAATATAGGGGGGCAGATGTGGCTCAAACGGTTGGGCATCCGTCTCCCATATGGAGGGACCTGGGTTCGATCCCTGGGACCTCCCGGTAAAAAAATAAAAATAAAAATAAAAAAGATACAATATAATATTAAATATTAAATGGAAGAATTGGCAAAGCACATATTTATTTTAAAACTTATTACTAGGGGGGCGGCTGTGGCTCGATCAGTGGGGCTCCCGTTTACCATGTGGGAGGCCCCGGGTTCGGTTCCCGGGGCCTCCTGGTGAGGGCAGGCCCGCCCGCACGGCGTGGTTGGCTGACCCAGGGAGCACAAGCAGCAAGGGAGGCATAAATGAATAAATAAATAAAATCTTAAAAAAAAAAAATAAATAAATAAAAAAAATAAAACTTATTACTAAAGGTTAGAATCTCAATTCTTTTTTTTTTTTTTAATTAAAAAAAAAAAAAAAAGCTGAAAAGTGAACTTGTTTTTTTTTTTAGGAGGTACCAGGGATTGAACCCAGGACCTCGTACATGGGAAGCAGGCACTCAACCACTTGAGCTACATCCACTCTCCATGAACTTGCTTTTATACTCAGTATTTTCTTAAAAATCAGTATTTCCACATGAAGGGATTAAAAGTGAATTTCCTAATGAGGTATAATTAAGACAAATGGGACACACAATAAATCAAAGTAGTCCAAGGAAAAACATAAAAATACTGGAGCTTTTTAGCTTATTTAGGAAAAAATATACTGATTCAAACATCAGACAAGCTTGTTGCTTAGCCCAGGCTGTTATATAAAGAAAAAAAATTTCAGGGGACTAAGGATAATTTGGTTTCGTATCAAGAACATATGGCCTGCAAGCCCCAACCCTGCCCCAGTCTGGTCTCTGTTTACTTTTCCAATCCCACGAATCATGCTCCATTCTCCCCCTAACTCCCAGCATACTGGATTTATTTCATTTCAGAGAAATAACTGCTTGTTTATTCCCAGTATCCAGCAAGTGCCTAACACATATTAGAACCTGCTGCTTTGATTGATGCATAAATGAATGAACAAATGAATAAATGCCATTTTATCGGACCAAGGAAAGCAAGGAAAATAAGTAAAGAAGCACAAGTCTGGGGAAATGGGGCATAATCTCATGTTAATTCAAATTTTACATCTGGTCAAGCTTAGGTCCCATGAGGCAATAGCCATGTCTATCTTGAGTCACCATTATATCCCCAGCATCTAATCAGTGTCTGGAACACAAAAGGCATCCAAATATTTCTTAAAGGAATAACAGCAAACAAAAAGAAGATGTTCGAGAAAACCTAAGGAGCTGGAATGAAAGGAGCATTCCTCGAGGCACACTCAGCGTGCAGGACGCACCCCCGCAGGCAGGTTCAAGTCTTGCTGGCAACAACTTAAAGCCTTGGCTCTAGCATACCTACCCTGGCTCAGCAGTCATTACAGATTGCTCAAAGGTAATTTCTGTCCTATAGTATGATTCACTCAGAAAGAACAGTGCTCAGGTCTCTGTACACGGCAGCTGAAAGGCCATTCCCAATGGGGCGCAATAATATTTCCTCTAAAGAAGGGTTGCCTCCTTGGTAAATTTGTTTCTCACAGAGGTATAGCTTAGCAATTCTGATACTACTTTACATGTATAGGAGGGTTGAACAAATAAGTAAATAACCTGTGGATAATGGGAGCTAGGTTTTGGCCTGTCAGAGAAAGAAGTTACAAGTAAGGGGGGCGGTTAGAATGAACCACGTGGGGCTACATTCGAGTTCAAGACATCAGTATGAATACATGGTTAGCTTACTACACACACACACACACAGACGGACAGATTCAAAAACAATTACAGATAAGTGTGTACACATAGGTTACTGAACACACATACATTTCCTAGTTCTGTCCCCCGTAAGGGCCTGGAAGCAGTGATAGCCCAGTAGCAACAAGCACGCCCACATCTTGGTTTCTAAATACCAGTCTCCAATAAAAGGAACCAGGTTCATGGAAAAATGTCTGATTCTAGGGCCTGGGCACAGGAAATATAGGATGAGCTAGGAGCATCTTATAGTGACGGAAAGTAAAGACAAGCTCAAGAAACAAAAGGATAGTGGCAAGTCAAAGTGACAAAGGAGTCAACCTGAAAGAGTTGCCAATGCCAAAGCTGGAATAGTCTGAGCAACAAAATAAATAACCTGGTATTAGATTATAACCCAAAGTATAAAGTAAATATACATGAGCCCACACTGATACAAATAAATAAGTAAATAAATAAATAAATGGGGGGAAACGGATGTGGCTTAAGTAGTTGGACGCCCGCCTACCACAGGGGAGGTCCCGGATTTGGTTCCCAGTGCCTCCTAAAGAAGACAAGCAAGACAGTGAGCTGACACGACGGGCTGGTACGGTGAATTGAAGCAACAAGATCACACAATGAGATGACACACCAAAGAGATAACGAGGAAACAACAAGCAGGGAGCAGAGGTGGCTCAAGTGATTGGGTGCCTCCCTCCCACATGGGAGGTCCTCGGTTCGGTTCCTGATGCCTCCTAAAAAAAAAAAAAAAACAAACAAAAAAAAAAAGGAGGCAAGTGTAAACAACAAGGGGTGCAGGGGAGAGAAATAAATAAATAAATAAATAAATATGGGGAGAAGGGACAAATATTCTTTACAAAAGAATTCCAAATAATTTATATAGATATTCCCCGTTCCGGGAGGTAAAGCTTGATTCCCCTTTCCTTGTGCAGGGGCTGGACTTAACGACTTGCTTCAGAGAGCAGAGTAGGCAAAGGGAACAAGACTAACTTCATAGTGGAGAAACCTGGCAAGCACCACCTAACCAAGTGATCAAGGTTAGTATCACCAGCAAAAAATCTTATTAATAGCATGGACCCCCAATAAGCCGTGATGAGAAGGCCAGTTCACCTCTGGGGAATTCTACCCCAAAATCCGTAACTCCGGTTGAATCACGAGAAAACATAAGACAAACTCAAATTGAGAGACATTCTGCAAAATATCTGACCAATACTCTTCAAAACAGTCCAGGTCATGAGAAATAAGAATCACAGACCAGAGGAGACCAAGGAGACATACAACATACAACCAAAAGCAACAGGATCCTGAACTGGATCCTGGAACAGAAAAAGGACATTAGTGGAAAAACTGGCAAAATCTAAGAAAAATCCGGAGTTTAGTTAATTGTAATGTTGTCTATGTAAAATTTTTTAGTTTTGATAAATATATCACGATTATGTAAGAAGTTAACATTAGGGGAAACTGGATAAAGAGTACATGGGGGGGAAGCGGATGTGGCTCAATCGACAGGGCTCCCGTTTACCATATGGGAGGCCCCAGGTTCGGTTCCCGGGGCCTCCTGGTGATGGCAAGCCAGCCCTTGCAGCGTGGTGAGCTGACGCAGCAAGATGACGCAACAAAGGGAGACAAGAAGACACAGAAAAATGCATGGCAAATGGACACAGCAAGCACAAGCAGCAAGGGGGGATAAATAAATAAATAAATAAAATCTTTAAAAAAAAAAAAAAAGAGTACATGGGAACTCTGTATTATCAAAAATTATTCCAAAATAAAGTTAAAAAAAAAAAAAAAAAAAAAAAACCAAAAAACTATTTGAGGGCAGAGCAAAGAAGAGTTGCAAGAGGTTTATTTAGAGTTAGACTATAGCAGTAATTAATTGGCTAATAAGAAACTCAAAGAAAACTATACCAGTACCAATAAATATACCCAGCATCCAGATCTTAGTTTCTAAGTATTATTTTCTAATAAAGACAAACAGGGCTCCTTGGAAACATGGCTGGGAAAGTACAAGATGAGGCAGGAAGATCTTGTGGTGTCAAAAAGGAAGTAAGAGCTCAAAAATCTTTGGAATATATAAAATGGACACAGGGACCAACCTGAAAAAGCTCCCATTGGCCAAATCTGGAACAACTTAAGCAGCAAAATAAATAATAATAGTAATAGATTATAACCCAGAAAACAAAATAAGAATCCATGAGTCCACTCTGATATAAATAAATGAATAAATAAATGGGAGAAAAGGGACAGCTTCTATAGAAATCGAAAATCACCGGTTGGCAAATATCACAGTAATAATTGTTCCAGGCAAGAATCATCAATGAATGTCAATTAGGGGGCAAATCATATGTTGAGAAATATATTACTTACAAAGTCTCAGGTATCTCCCTACAATATAGTTATTAATTAAAAAGAGAACAATAAGAACTTTAAAGTGGAGACATCTGGCAGGCACCACCTAATTTAAGTAATCAAGGATGGCATCACCAGTAACGGAACAAATCAACAAAGGCGCTTCCAGATCCTACACACTGAGGACACAACATCACTGCTGTGATGGTTGGGCCAAAAATGTTTGGCCCGAATCCAATCAAGAGAAAACATCAGACAAACCCAAACTGAGGGTTCTACCAAATAACTGACCTGAACTCTTCAAAAACGTCAAGGTCATAAAAGAAGACTGAGAAACCACTCCAGATTCAAGGTGACTGGAGAGATATGACAACTAATGCACCATGTGATCCTGGACCACATAAAGGATATTTAGTAGGACAAACTGGTGAAACGTGAATAAGGTCTGGTAGATTAGATAATTAGATTGTATCATTGTTAATTTTTGGATTTTGATCAAAATGTATGTAAAAGAATGTCCTTATTTTCAGGGAATACAAACAGAAGTATTTAGAAATAAAGGGGCATCTGTTTGCAACTTAAAAACATTTCAAAAGAAAAACATATAAATAGAGAGAGAGAGAATGAATGAAGATAAAGTAAGTATGGTAAAATATTAACAGTCAGGAAATCTGGGTGAAGGGTACACAAGAATTCCATATACTGTTTTGCAAAATACATACATACACATATACATACTGTAAACAGAAGATAAAGAAATCTACCTCCAAGTAAACTGCAGAGTGTGAGAAGAGCCATTTATAAAAACTTGCTTCATTTTCATTTTTCCCTTGAATCCCTCCTCCTCCTTATGCTGTCTCTATTTCTCTACCTCCTTCTCTACTGTTCTCCACTCCTCTTTGTCATTTTCTTTTCTTCATTCTTTCCTCTTTAGCAAATTCTTTCACTCCCAAAAGTCCTTAATGCTTCATCATTTTGGAAATGACTATATTTCAAAATATCAATTATTCTGAATGAATTTCATTCTTTTCCTTAATTTAAAAATCAGGTAGGCTTAATGCTTTTAAATCTGCCACCTAAAACATTCTACCAAATGAAAGTACTTCTTACATTACCATGAACAACCAGGTAGCAAGTTCCTATATTGGATCAAACAGTACAATGCAGAAAACTATGTATTACAGGATCCCATTTTTTAGAAAAAATATTTAAATTAGCCTATACTTTTTTTTTTTTTTGAGGTACCGGGGCCAGGGATTGAACCTAGGACCTTGTATGTGGGAAGGCGATGCTTGACCACTAAACCAAAATGGTTCTCCTGAGTTGGTTTTTTTCGTTTGTTTGCTTTTTGTTTGTTTTTGTTTTTAGGAGGCACCGGGAACCAAACCCAGGACCTCCCATGTGGGAAGCAGGTGCTCAACGGCTTGAGCCACATCCGCTCCCCATCCCATACATTTCTTTTTTTTTTTTCCCCTTTTAATTTATTTTTTATTTTTTTATTTATTTTATTTTATTTTATTTTTTTATTTTACCAGGAGGTCCCAGGGATCGAACCCATGTCCCTCCATATGGGAGACAGACGCCCAACCAGTTGAGCCATATCCGCCCCCCCCTTTTAATTTTTACACACTCTTTAAAACATTTCCATTTAACATATAACATGACAAATGAACATAACTATTTTTAGTACTTTTTCAAGGTAAAAGAACAAATCTTTTCAATAGTTTCAAATAAAAAGATACTTTTCAGGATTTGACTTTGAGAAAGCAAAGTGTTAAAAGTTGTTAGCTCTGAACATTATATTCTTTAAGAGTGAGAAGAGGGGAGCAGATGTAGCTCAAGTGGTTGAGCACCTGCCCCCCATGTACGAGGTCCCAGTTTCGATCTTCGATATCTCCTAAAAACAAAAACAAAACAAACAAAACCAACTCTCTTTGGGAAGCAGATGTAGCTCAGTGGTTGAGTGCCTGCTTCCCACGTATGAGGTTCTGCCCACACATTTTTAAACATCAGTAGGCCCAAATAGCAGTTAACCATGCTTAAGACAGCACTGGCACATACTGGTACCAGAAACATACTGTCTGAATGAAGGCAAGCACTCTTGAGGATGATTACCAGGGACACTCCTTTTCTATATTCTGTTAACACTTAAATTATTAAGGAACACGTTTTGTTTTTGCAAGAAAAAAAAAAAGTGGGGGGTGGGGAGGGATGGGCAGCAATAAAGTTTTTTTTGTTGTTGTTTTGTTTTTTTTAAAGTAGTTCCTAAATCTAACTTACAATCTCAGAATTAGGGTCAGAGAGAACATATATGGTAATGAGAAGATTTGAAGCACTATAAAGGCTAGGAGGGAAGTCCCTAAATTCTCTAAAACAATAAACACCAAAGCTTCTAACTGAAATAAAGATAGCTTCTCCTCCAGCTTTTCTGAGCAGGACTACACTGTGTGCCTCAAGATATTCCTGAACACTTTCCAACTTGTAGCAACTATACTGTGTTCTCTTTGTATTTATTAGGAGTCCCCTTTGGGCAACTTTTCATTTAGCTTATTCCTGGCCCAAATTAGGTACAGCTGGAAGACAAATATAAAACATCCTATAGTAACACCTAAATATCTCACAGCACTTATGCAATAACACAAATTCAGATTTAAAACACTGAAGTTCAAAACCAGTAGCTTGTTAATTATTTGACCTTACATTTCAATACATACACTTTTTCTGAAGATGTTCATTGTACTAGATTGTACAATGAAGCAATCTGGGAAGTATTTTTGTGTGACCTCAAAACCTACTAATTAACAAGGACCTTACTCTTGGCTAACCAAGTCTTGATAATATGGCTACTATTCCTGGCAGACTAGATATCCTTCAACTAGGGGGCAGGTTCCATTTGGGGAAGAGCTTATGTCCCATTTTGAGAAGCTGAGTTCTCTGGAGATAATGAACAGGGTAAAGCAGGCAAATGTCACTGACATTTGGCGACCACCCCATCTGCAGCACAGCCACAGGGCTGGGGCTTGCGTAGGGGGATAAGTACAGCCCCTACAAACAAGCAGCTGCCCTAATTTCCCTCATCTCAGCATATTCCTAACAAACTCAGATTTACGTCTGGTACGAAAACCTTCAAAGAGAAAGGCTCCGATTCCACATCTTCTTCATTACGCATGGCTTACTAAAATTGAAATTTCACTGTTTCCAGCTCAACCAAATTGGAGGTTCAAACTGTCGTGCGCAATTAGACCAAGGCACTCGTTTTAAGAGATGGAATCACAGGATAAATATGGTCTGGATCAAAGCCAGAACAGGCTGGAAACTTAGTCTTTGAGTTCTAAGCTTGCCATGTGAGCCTGAGAAAATCACAATCTCTCTGCTTGGCAGGTTTCTAATCCATCAATCCAGGATGCTAGTATGGTGCCCCCTCCCAGAGCTCCTCAGCACTGAAAAATCAGAGCTGTGAGTAGTAAACAGTCATAGTTTCCAGAGAAGCTCCTCCCAGTTGGGAATTTGTTTCCCATACCCAAATAAAGATGGTCGTCTACCAAAGCATGCCCTGATCGAGCAGGACAATAAAAGGTGACCCGGGCTGAAGCTGCCCAGAAAAGAAAATGAAAAGTCCACCATGCCAGTCCCACCAGGCTAGGTACCTGCTCTTCTTCAATCCTGCGCTGTAGTGTTTCGATATAATGCTGGACGGCCATATAGATAAATCGGTACTGCGCTTCCGTTTGGACCATCCCTGACCTCTGAGACCGCACCATCTGAATGGTTTTGGGCACGTCAATGTCACAGTCGACACCTACAAAACAAACAACATGAAGCATCAGGATAAACTGCAGAGCAAGGATGAAGTTATTAAATGTGCAGATTTTAGCAGACTCAGAGAAGAAATAAATTTAATCTTTAATGTTCTAGCCTAACACGTTCCAAGGGCTATAGCCCTAGACTTCTCACCAATATCAATTATCTCAAAAGATTATGTGATAAAGATTCCATCACTTTCCAACAGCACCATGCATAAACAAGGATTAGATAGCTGAGTATCTAATAAGCCATTGCATAGCCAACAAAAGGCCAAAGCACTGAGGTCCACAGCTCCTAGGCCACATTTCATGCCAAAAGCTCAAATACCATCACTTCTGTTCTCTGCCAAACATATTGATAGTTGAAGTCTTCAGCCCTGATTTTTGTGAACATTTTTTAACATTCAAATTCGCTTTCTCAGGCTATTTTCACTTAGTGCTTCCCTTTCCTGAACTATGAGCAGGAACTGCAGCCCCTTGCCCTCCGGATGACCTACCTTTTTCTCTGATGATGTCAATAAGGATATCAATCACAATGAATGTTCCTGTCCGGCCAATTCCAGCACTGCAGGCAGAAGGACAAAAAGCAGTGACAAAAGAGCCATACACTAGGATTTTATACTCAAAACCAAGCTACTAATATTAACAGAAACAATGTCTGCTCTCAGGTGTTTTTAAGATTATGTATTTGTACTTGGAAATATATTAGCAAAGAGCATAGGGCTTTGGAGTCAGCCAAACCTGTACTTGGAGCTCAGCTTCTTCAGTACAGTGTGCCTGAGCCAAGTCCCTTAACCTCTCTGACCCTCAGTTTCCTCATCTGTGAAATGGGGATAACCATACATACCTTCCAAGGTTGTTGTGAGGATGAAAAGTGAATAATGTATGAAAAACACTGAGATCAGAGGGGCTGGCACAGAGCAAGTGTTCAAAAATGGTAGCTTTTTAAAAAGTGAACAAATAGAGTTTCACACACATCTACTTATCCAACATATGAAGGAGATTTCGGAAAACATATTCTCCCTCACATAATCACAAAGCCCAGGCTTGGGCACCAGCAGCCACAAATCCTGGTGGGCAGGCTACAATCGCAGCTTCCACCAAAGTCCTGGGTGGGAAGTGGTCTGAATCTTTTGAAGTAAATAAGTATAGTGATGGGAAAAAAATATATCTTATTTTCATGGTCAAATAGAAGAGAACCACACCCAAAGGGATGACTCCTAAGTCACTGCATTACAGAAGAAAACCACGCAAAAATAGCTAGATTAAGGGATCTTGGAAAATAGGCAGTAGGGTCCTTGTAGGGTCCAAGGGAAGTATACTTGGGGTCAAAATGTCCCTTAAGGCATTTATCCATGCCTTGAATACAATTAGAGAGATGAGACGGTGGGTAAAAGCGAGCCCTGGGCATTGGGAGCCGTGGGTGGGCTCCGGCCCAGAGAGGCTGTAAGGGCTGGTCACCTGCAGTGGACCACCACGGGCCCGGCGTCCGCGATGCTCTCCTGCTTATGGTGCACCTCCTCCAAGAAGTCCAGCACGCCCCCGGGGTCACTGGGCACTCCGTGATCCGGCCAGGTCCGGAAATGGTATTGCCAGACCGTCCTCTCCGTATTCCCCTGGAGTAAAGCCAAGAAAAACCAGAAAAGAATTAAATAAATCAAGGGGCTGAGGAATCTCTCAGTTACCATCTTTCCTAGACCCTGCAGGAGCCAATGAGCTAGCAGGTACAGAATGTCCTCAGACTCCATTTTAAAGCCCTCTTCACGGGTTTCCCACATCTCTTCTCCTTTCGGATCGGGCTGAGCTCTCCAGGAGGCAAGTCTACCTCTGTCATAAGAAGCAAGGTGCCTAATATGGAACCTGACCCATCAGTTGTAGGTAACGGCTCCATCCTCCTCGACCATGAGTAACAACTCAGGCAGGTGGCTGAGGCCTCTGGGGACCCAGGTCTCTCCCACCAGATGAGAAAACAGGAACTCCCTGAAGACATCTGCTCCTTTGTGTCTTTTTATACCCAACTCCCCTCCCCACACACTTTTATTATACCATCATTATATTTAAAAAAAAAACAATTTTTTTTTTAGTGCAAAATAGATAAGAAGAGAGACTTTATAATCAGATTGCAAGATTTAGGCACAAACCTCAGCATTCACAGTCACCGTGGCCCTTGAACACCTCTAAACCTCAATTTCTGCATCTGCAAAATGGGAATAATACACTCTCCCAACACTGTTGTGAGGATTAAATGAGATCATTTAAACACACATCCAGTGCCCAGCAAATAGCAAGAAGCTCAGCATACTGTAGCTATTGTGAGGGTGACGATAATTCACAGGCGTCAACAGTGGCCCTGAGACCGCAGAAGACCAGAAGTACTGAGTGTCTGGGTCCACCCAGTTTACACCGTGGAACAGCACTGCTCAACGCCACATCTCTCTACACATATGGAGACGATCCAAGCTAAGTGATATTTTAAAAAGAGGTTAAAAAAAAAAGAATAATAGACCAATGCCACTGCCAGTGGCCTCTATACAATGTATGCAGCCAAGGAATCTGAACACAAGTAAAATCTTTTCTTGACTTGCATGCGTTTAGATTTGCTGATGTCATGAAAACAATTCCTTGATGTGACTGAGTGACCTAAAAACCAGGTGTCCATACATGTAACAGAAAAGACGGAGAATGAGAATGAAGGAGCCATGCTGTGCTCCTTCTCTTTGGGGAATGGTCATTGAGGTCTTGGCCCTAAATCTTTCCCAAGAGGTTAGGAGGCTTAAATGAGATCATGTGACAGCACTGTGGTAAAAATGTAAAAGATTATACAAAAAGCAAAAAATATGTCATCAGCAATTCCAGAAAAATGATCAGCCCATGCTGGAACCTACAAACCCAAACACCAACATTCCCTCTACCTGTTACTCCAAGATATCTGCTAATGACAGCACAGGCAGGTAATCACGAAAACTGAAGACAAATCTATGCAGAATCTTTATCCAATGTCCTCTAAATTTCTCTCATTTCTGCTTGACAGCTACAATTGCCCAGCTCCTCGTACCCTACAGAGTGAAGTTCCACACCCCTCCCATCATCACTACAATTGCACCCCGTCTGAAATCAGAAACTCAAACAGCCTACGCTGGATGGCAACCACACGGGCTTCCAGACCACACCACAGATCTCACAAGACCCCTGGGCCCTTCCTCTGCTTCCCACCAGCCTCCCCTTGCCCCAACCTCTCTCCTTAGCAGCTCAGACTCCAAGGACTGTCGTGAGAGTTGCTCGCATTCCCTACCTCCAGGCCTCTCGACCCTCTCTCCAGTTCCCCGCACCCATCTGGCAAAAGCCCAACCCTGGGCAAACCCAACCACCCGCTTCTGTTTTGCACCTGAGGAGCAGAGCACCCTTAGAGAAAGGGGGGAAAAATCATAGCCAGGTAGATTGGTATCACTGAACATTCACATTCCTCAAGTATTTCATCTCCTTTGATTCCCTTCAAGTGTCAATTGATGACCTCGCATCGCACCTTGGACATGGAAAACAGAAATCCTCTTCCCACCACCAAATCAGCTCACTGACCTGCATCTGTGACCAGCTCCTCCTCCTCCCCTCCTATTACCACAAGTGGGACTCTATCCATCAAAACTAACCCACCCATGATACCCTGGCTCCTACCTCCCCTCCTTGTCCAGCCCCCATACCTGCCCTGGCATCTTCAGTGTCTCAGAGGTATCTCTAGCTTTACATATCCATAGACGAGGGTCCCGCCTCAGATCCTCCTCAGACCCACCACTATCCACCCAGCTTTTCCAGGCTGATAACCAGCGTCATCCTCAATGCCTCCCTGCCCCTCGTTCACGCATCACTTTTACCTCCGCAATGATCTCCACCCTACTGCTTTCCATCCTCCCTGCCACCACCCTGCTTCAAGCCCTGCCATGTTCTACCCATACAACAGTGGTAGCCTCCAGTTCAGGACCTGTGAGTCCACAGACTCCAACACTCCCGCCCCCGCAACCTCTACTCAGCAGAGAATAATCGTTTAGAGACTCAAAGCCCACTGTGGATGCCTTGCTGCACTTAGGGTAAAATCACCACTAACCTCTTTTTCAGACTCTTTTAATGATTCAGGTCCCTCAAACACAGAAGGCATAGAGAACAAACTTAACCTTTCCTCCTGCTCTAAATTAGGCCCCAGGGCCCTTTATTTTTCTTTTCCAGCCCTTATTATGGTTTGTAATGATACATTTACATGTGCGATTGCTGAGCTAATGTACTTCTTGCCAGTCAAGCGTAAGCACCCTGAGGGCAGAGACTGCATCTGCTTTGTTCCCCAGCTCTATCTCCAGCCAGCAGCATGGTGCTGGGGACCAAGAGGTCACTGAATGGATCTCTCTGAATAAAGGGAAGTCGAAATGCCACATGGACATCTCTACTCAGATGTCCAGCTCAATGTATCCAAAAGAAAACAAACTGCCACCCGGCACACCAGCTCTTTTTCCAGCTTTCCTGACCTCTGCCACAGAACCACTGTCCACTCAGACTCAAAACCACGAAGTTATCTTTGCTTCTTCCTCCTCCAACAGCCAAACTTTATCTCCACACCCTGCAGATTTCACCCCAAGTTGTCTCTCACATCCATCACTTCTCTTCCAGAGTTTATGCTGACATTTTATATAATATTCGTTCTCAAAGGAGAGAATAAGCAGTAAAACAAAACAAGACAGAACACCAGCTGACGTCCCTAGGGTACATGGAGAGGAGGCTGTTGACCCGCTGGCTACTCATCTCACTCCGTGCCATTCTCCCCACCCCAGGCTGTCAGTCTTTCCCAGCTGACTCGTGTACTCACTGGACACGAGAACAATCCAGGTCCCAGGCTAAATGACGAAAGTTCAAACTTCTTAACATGATTGTTAAGACTTATGCCGACTTGATCACAACTTCTCTCTCCCCACGTTTATCCCCCTGATTCCCACTTACCTTCATTGCCCCTAAATCCCACTTTCCTACCAGTCACACTTCGGTAGTTACTCACACCACCACCACCACCTGGAAGGCCTCTTCCCACCATCTTCACCCAGGCTTAAAGGCCCAGTCTCCTCTGAGCTGGTCTCCCTGATGCTCCAGCCAGAAGGAAGCCCTGGCCTTTGTGGTACCACAACTTCTATGTCTATATTACAGCCCATGTCTGCTTTGTAGCATAACTATTTGTATTTATGGTTTTTCACTGATACGTGATTGCAAATTCCAGTTTCACTCATCTTTGTGTCCCCCAAAAGATCTTAGCTAGCAAGTCCTTTTTTTTTTTTTAAAGATTTATTTATTTACTTTATCCATTTTAAACACCCCCTTCCCCATTTGCTGTTTTGTGTCCATTTGCTGGGCAATTCTCTGTGTCTGGTTCCTGCCATCTCTTCTCATCCTCCTCCTCCAGTCTTCACCAGGACTCGATCCTGGAGACTTCCGATGTAGGAGAGAGGTGTTCTGCCGCCTGCGCCACCTCAGGTCCTGGCTTCCGGAGCTTTCGGAGCATCTCGTCTTGTCTCTCCCCTGTTGCGTCATCATCTTGCTGAATGGCTCCCAGGGCCTGGCGGCTCACAGGCACACAGAGCCTGGCAGCCCACGCGCCTTCTATATATATATTTTTTATTTTACCAGGAGGTCCCAGGGATCGAACCCAGGTCCCTCCATATAGCAGACGGATGCCCAACCATTTGAGCCACATCCACCCCCTAGCAAGTCCTTTTAAACGTGAAATTAAAATGAATCCAAATCTAATCCTGCTTTGTAAAATTAGTCACTCCAGGGCCAATCCTGCACTAAATGCAGCTAAGAGGATCTGATGCCACAAACCTGGATCACTACATAGGCCTCAGGACCTTTGCACGTGCTGATCCTTCTGCAGGGAACACTTCTCCTTCAGGTCTCGGTTCAGGTACCACCTCCTCAGAGAGACCCTCTCTGCTTACCCACTCATGTACCCCCATCACTCTTTAACACATCACCCTATAGCCTTCACAGCACCAAGCACAATCAGAAAGCTCATTTGGTTATTGACTTTTTATTCTAGCTCCCTAGGCTCTGTGAGGGCAAGGACTGGACCTGTCTTGTTCACAATGTTGCACTAGGGCCTGGAACTGCACCTGCCAGAGAAAAGGCCCAATCCATGACTACGGAACAGATGAGAGAATGAGTGCACGAACGCACGCAAGCATGAGTAACTAGCCGCATGACCACGGATTGCTACATGCCATAAACAGCTACCAAGGTCTCTAAAATACGACAATATACTTACTTGTCCAACCTTTGAAAGTTTAAGTTCTCTTAACGTGTAGTCATGAGCGGCACTTTCTTTGACGTTCCTAACACGCATGACCCCATATTCTTTTAGAGCATATTCGTCAGGCCAGTATTTGACACATTTACTCTGGAAGGGATCAGAGAAAAGACAGTTAATCTCTTATGAACTCAGAAATAAAAGCCTAAACCACAAAATACTATTCAGCCAGTAAAAGGAATGAAGTATGGATACATGCTAGAACATGGGTAAACCTCAAAAACATTATGCTTAGTGAAAGAAGCCAGTCACAAAAGGCCACATATTGTATGACTCCATTTATAAGAAATGTCCAGAATAGAAAAATCCATAGAGACTGAAAGTAAATGAGTGGTTACCAAGAGCTTGGAGGAGAAACTGCTTAATGGTACGGGTTTTATTTGGGGAGAAGGAAATATTTTGGAACTAGACAGAGGTGGTGGTTACACAACATTGTGAATGCACTAAATATGCCGTTAAAACGGCTCACTTTAAAATGGTTCTTTTTATGTTACGCGAATTTCACCTGACTAAATTAAGAAACAAACAAAAAGCCTAAACCAGCAGAAAACAAATGCTCAAGTTTTACTTACCGACCACAGTCATGGAAAACTGTCTATCTAGCATCTAACTGTTGGATTTTCAAAGAACGGGAGAAAAGCAGATGCTCAAAGAACCAGGGCTACGAGGGAAGAGAAAAGCAGCTCTTGCAGAGTTGTCCAATCCAAGCCCCATCTCAAAGGTGAGTTAGTACTTGCTTTAAAGAACCAAAGATGCAAAGAAAGAGGTATCCACCAATGTGAGGGCACTGTCTCGCAGTCACAGAGTTGTGAATTCCGGAGATCTGCCAGTCACTCTGGTGGGAAGGCGAGCAAGGACTCTGGGGGTGGAGAGACTGCCCAACGAGCCAGACTGTCTGGTTCGTTTCCGTACCAGTGTAGGAGGACTACATGCCTTATCTAACCCAAGTGTGAATAACGCTATCGCAGACAAGCAGCCTATGGGGCTTTAAACCAGCTGCTTTTTCTATATCCAGATCCATCTGATACCTACTATACACGTCACCTTCCCTTAACTGGGTGCCTGGAACTGCCAAGTCTGCAATAGCTGCTGGCTTCGAGAGCCGGCAGACTAAAAAATATGGCACCAAGAACATCATCCTTGCTGCCAACAAGAAAGACATTTGGATAAATGAGAGATGAGTTTGTATACATTTGGCAATGTGTCCTGGGCAGAGAATGCTTTTATTGTTTTTTTTCCCTGGGACCTGTAACCCACAGCCACTTTCTTTCCACAACCACCAGGATGTAAATATCTAAACGTGCTTTGTATATTAGGAGGACAGAGAAATTCGCAGTTACAAAAACTAGAAATAAGAGAGTAGCTGCAGACAGCATAAAAGTTCAATGGCTAATTGAAAGAAAAAACCATGGTAGGCAGAAAATTTGACAGAAGGATTAATGGATGGTCAATGTCTTTGCTTGGCATGGTTTATGTGGTTCTGGATTCAACTTTCCCTACAGTGCTTTGTAGATCTGAACAGCTCTTTGACAGATTTGGAAAAAAAAAATTTTTTCCCCCAAATAAACACTTCTAATATTAATTGTATTCAATGCTGTTACTGTCCAATCAATTATGACATCACTCCAGGGAACTCAACAGAGAACAAAAAATTAGATCACAACTCTGAAAAGAACATTCTAATTGATTTTAAACATCTGCAAACTGCTGGAGCTTTCCTCCCAGTTTTCCAAACTCTCAAGTAAACCTTGGCAAACAAATTCTAAAATATGAGGACTAAGGCTAGGAAGCAAAGGGAAACCACAGTCTGGTTTTCTTCTGAACACCGAGGGGACAGACACCAAGAACAGGTTGTCAAGAAGGCCTGTGGAGAGCATAAAAGCCCGTTGTGTCTCACACACGCCCTAAAGTGAAAAGGAAGCATGAGAAAGTGGGCACAGATGGGGAGAGGTGACGGGATGTGGGTAGAGTGGTTTGGCCTAATGTCAGCTTCTCGGATAAGGGTTGATATTGATTTTTCACAGCCACCAAGTTCTTGGAAAACATGCAGCCTCCGACAAGTAACTGGGCATCAACCAGGACAGAGGGCTTCAGTTTTCCTTTCCACACTCACCTGCAGCTGAAACTATGGAAATGCTTTGATAAGTTCATCAATTCAAGAACACCTGACATTACTGTGCGCAGCTGCTAGGTGGAAGCTTTGTTTCACAACGCCTAGATCTGGCCTCAAAGACATTAAGAAGTGTGCCAACAAGGACAACCACAAACATTTCATCACAGCTAATAAGAAAATTACAGGAGGAGGGCTAAAGTCCAAAAACCACCCATCTGTCTTAGGTTTAACATAGATATATGGCTGCTAGATTCCATGTGATTTTTATATAAACCAATTAAAGTATATTTAAAAAAAGAACTCTAATTAGAACACAAACAAAAATCGAGAACTTTTCCATATTAAAAACCCACACGGATAAGCTTGCTTTCAGATAATGCACATAGAACTCTGTACTCGCAATGAGATGTCTACTTCTCATTTCAAAAGAAAGTCAATGTCGGGTATTGGTAGATAGGGTACATTACAATTTTAAAAACAGAAGTGTTGTGAAACGTGTGGGCGGTGGGGTAGTAGGGAGGGAATGCACATTGCGAGAGCCACTCTGGAGGGTGGTGGAGCAGAATTTATTAAAATTTGAAACATGCATACCCTAACACCTGGCAACCCTTCTTCCTGACATCTAGCCTAGAGAAATGCACACAAATGCAAGAACAAGATTGTTTTCTGGGAGCGGATGTGGCTCAAGCCATTGAATGCCTGCCTCCCACATGGTACCTCCCTGGTACCTTAAAAAAAAAAAAAAAAAAAAAAAAAGATTGTTTTCTTTGGCACTCTTTATAAAGAGCAAAATCTGGGAAACTTAAATGTCCACCAAGGACATAATGTTTAAATAAATTAGGGTACATCCATACCATGGAATACTATACAGTAACTAAAGCCAATATAGATTAAAATATATGGGGAGGGGGGTAGTACCACAAGATACAGAATAAAATTACTATATGTAAAAAGCACCTTTCCAATCAAAAATAGTACTATATATTTCTATAGGTACATATATGTATGTAAATGCCAAGAAAACAGTGTAGAAGAATACACATCAAACTGATACCAGAGTTTTTCCTTTGGAGGAGGAGATTAAAACAAGTAGATGAGGGGAATGGCAACAAAGGCAGCTTTAACTTTAACTATAAATGTGTTTGTGAATTTACATGAATGTATTGAGAAAATTCAAATTAATTTTTAAATACTTAAAGTCATAAGTATAGTATATGACCAGTGAAATCACTGTTTATTAAACTGTACTCTGATCACCTGAAGGTTTTATTTTTTTATTTCTTTTTTATTTTCATTCTAGTACTGGGGCCAGGGAAGGAGCCTGGGACCTCATATGTGGGAAGGTGGTGTTCAACCACTGAGTCACATCAGCTCCCCTGAGTTGGTTTTTCTGTTTGTTTGCCTGTTGTTTGTTTATTTGTTTTTAGGAGGCACGGGGGACCGAACCCAGGACCTCCCATGTGGGAAGCAGGAGCTCAACCGCTTGAGCCACATCTACTCCCCACCTGAAGGTTTTAGATAGGCCTTCTTATACTCCCTTTTTTTACTTCTGTTTCCAGACACAATGGCGTAACAGGGACTGGACTAATCTCCCATCTTAAAAATGATTAACACTGGAAAAACATGAAACAATGGTTTCCAGACATCAGACAGCCTACAGCTCAGGGAAACAAACGGGCTGAGCCCTGTGACTCCTCCGGCTTATGGCCTGGAAAGAGCTTCCAGGCTGCAGCACAGGCAGGAGGAAACCAAACAGAGCCCAGCGGACTCCCCTCCCTGAGCTGAGGAGACAAGAGAACAGAATTCAGGGAGGCCAAAGCAGCTATAATTCACAGGACAGAGTACCATGGAGGAGAGGACGCTGGAGACTTGCAGAAGGTGCTCTTCAGCTGAGTAGGGACCAGTGCATAGGCTGAGGAAACTACCTGAGGCTGGGGAAAGAACCAGGTGGAACAAATCCCAAAGCTCACATGGGGCTAAGAATAGTTCACACACCCAACAGAGAGTCAAGAAACCTCATAATACATGGAGCATCGGGCTGAGTACTCAGAGGATATCACCTCAGCAGTGGAGCCAAATTAGCCCTAGACCAAAGGCTACCATGGCCCCAACCAGCAAAGCTTAAAAGCAATCCTTGAACTGCTTCTAATTAACTTAACTACGCCCCAGAACAAAGCTCAAAATTAAAAGGATAAAGAAAAAAAATTATAAATCCAGCACCCGGAAGCAGGTGTGCCTCAAGCAGTTGAGTGCCCACCTCCCACATGGGAGGTCCTGAGTTTGGTTCCCGGTGCCTCCTGAAAAAGTAAAAACAAACAACAAGCAAAAAAAGTGATAAAACCAACTCAGAGAAGCCCATGTGGTTAAGTGGTTAAATGCTGGCTTCCCACATACAAGGTCCTGGGTTCAATCCCCGGTCCCCAGTACCTAAAAAAATATCCAGCACCCAACAACATAAATTCACAATATGTGACATCCAATTAAAAATAACCAGGTATGCAAAGAGGCAGGAAAATATGAAAATAAGATGAAGAGAAAAATCAGTCAAAAGAATGAGATCTGGAAATGACATATGTAATAGAATTAGCAGGCAAGGACATTAGTATATTTATTATAAATATACTCCATATGTCCAAAAGATATAGGGAAGTATGCAAATGTTATGGAGAGACACAGAAGATATAAAAAGGATTCAAATAAAACTTGGGATGAAAATTACAATGTCAGTAGTGAAAAATACATTGGATAGGACTAACAACAGATTACACAATGCAAAAGAATATATTAACTTAAAGACAGCAAAAAGAAACTATCCAAAATTAAACACAGAAGGGAAAAAAAAAGACTGAAAAAAAAGAAAACAACACCTCAGTGAACTGTGGGACAATTTTAAGCAGCCTAACATATTTGTATTTGGAGTCCTGGAATTGGGTAGGGCATGGGGGGGCATAGTTGAAGAACTAATGACTGAAAATTATCTGAATTTGAAGAAACCAAAAATTCACAGAATTAAGAAGCTCAACGAACCCTAAGCAAAAGAAAACAAATTATAATCATATTTTTTTTGCTCCTTTCTTCTCCAACATGTTAATTCCTAACACGGCTAACCTGACATGTAAGATAGTTCAAAAACATTTTATCAGAAAAGAAGACTATGTGTTATACCTTTCCTCTCTCCACTTCTTTGGTCGTCATGACAATCACACGTGAGTTCTCCTGGAACACCATCCGCCAGAAGTCATTCACCGTGTTTTGCAGACAGCCCTGTGTGGCAATGTAACTCTTTTTGGGCTTTGAATTGTTGCACTTAGTTTCAAATTCAGGCTAGAAATTTAGGAAGAAAACGCCTTCAAACATTTGAAAGTTGTTTCCGTGACACAAGCAAGGACTTAAAATACAAAAACAGGTTAGCAAGAAAATATGAAAAACAAAGTTTACCATTATAATATTTGCGTTGATATAATCTGAAACGGGCTCGTTGGGATCACCGTCGTGAAGGACAACCCTGGTGTGATCAACTGGAAGAGAAAGAGCTACAGTCACAAAAGTATTCAGGCCACTTCAGGGCAAATCACTTCAAATCAGTTCATTCTCAACCTAGTCCAAGTCCTAGTAGTCCACATAAAAATTTAATCCCCGAAAGATTAAAATAGTAATCGGAACACAACATGATGCCCCATAATGCTTTCTTTACTAATAAAAAAAAGCACCAAATAGGTAGGTAGATTAATTAATAGTGTTGCAACAGTTCAATTTCCTGGTTTTGCTAATGTACTATGGTTGCATAAGATGCTACCATTGGGGAAAGATGGGTGAAGGGTGCACAGGAATTCCCTGCACTAGTTTTGTAATTTATTAGTCTAAAATACTTCTAAACAACAGAAAAAAATTTTTGTTTGTTTGTTTGTTTTTGTTTTTTAAGGCAGTATCAGGGATTGAACCTGGGTCCTTGAACATGTGAGGCAGGCACTCAACTACTGAACTACACCCACTCCGCTAAACAAAATGTTTTTATTTTAAAAGAAGAAGAGTGATGCACTGGTGAAATGACACGATGAGCTTTGCTTCAAAATAATCTGGGGAGGGGAGTGGATGTAGCTTAAGTGGTTGAGCATGTATGAAGTCATAGATTCAATCCCTAGTACCTTCTAAAATAAATAAATAAATAAAAATTTGGGGAGAGGGGAAAGTGGATCAAAATATAGATCAAACAAAACTGAGCATAAATTGATAATTTTTGAAACTGAGTGATAGGTACATGGGGGTTCTTTACATGATTCCACTTTTGAGTATATTTGAAAATTTCCATAATAAAAAGTTTTTAAAAATGGAAGTAGAATGAAACTCAGTATCTGTAGTGGTTTTAAAGCTATGCCTGTAAATTCTTTGATGCTTTTCCACTCAAGAAATGGAGTTTAGTTTTGCTCCCAGGAGAATGCACTCAATTTAGTTAATGCAGGAGTCAATTCAAAGATTAGGTTATAAAAGACTGCAGCTTCTGTCTCACATATGCACATCAGCTCTCTCACTTTCTCTTGGATCACCCGTTCTGGGGGATGCCAGCTGCCATGTCAGGAGTCAGCCCATGTGGTGAGGAACTGAGCCCTGCCAACAGCCACATGTATGAACTTGGAACTGGATCCCTGGCCAACACCTCCACTGCAACCTTGTGAGAGACCCTGAGTAACCACTCTGGAGATGGAGACCCCTGCATTCGAGCACAGTGTAAGAGCAGTGACTTAGGGGGCTCTGGTGCCAGGTCCCCCCTAACTAGCTCTGAGACCTTGCTAATATGGCATATAAAATGGGGATAATAAGAACACCTCCTGCATGTGAACATGGTGGAGATTAAATAAGATAATGTTGTAGGATTGGACCCAGAGACAGCCTACAGGAGAGATGAGCCACAACTATTGTTTAGTGCCATTACTGGGGCCCTCATCCCAGGCCTACATCCTTGTAGGCCTCCTTTTCTTCATGCTTCAATGTGGGCTCTCCCAAGCAGCACTTGGGTTTTAAAGAAGTCATTGCTTTATGAATATTGACAAAGTCCTCTTCTGACCCAAGTGCAGTTATGCACCCTTCTCTCCAGTAGTATGAGCTCAGGGCTTCAGAGAGTGGAAAAGCAGAAGAGTGCTTGTCTGTTTCCCAAATGAGGAAACTGAGACCCAGAAAGGAGGGGTGCCTTGCCCGAGACCCAAGGGCCACCTAAAGCGGAAAAGGGTCACAAGCCTGGGACCCACAAGGCTCATGGCCTGACACTAGAGGATCTTAGGCCTTGAGCTTATTCCTCTTGGGCAGACAGAAAATTCACTAACAGAAGGAAGCAACCACAGACAAAGCCTCCTAGTGGCAATTTTACTCAGTCATCAGTATCACGGGAACCCAGGGAATGAGGTCATCAATCCCCACCAAGCTGATTACCTTAGAAAGTACTCATAATTAAAAGAGGCTAAGTCCTCTGAGCTGCTGAGAAGGGCACATGCCACAGAAGTTTTGGTGACACTGGCAATCAAAGTCTCGAAGAGTAACTATTAGCTGCTATTATTGAGCAGAATATTGATACTTACAGGGTAGGATGTTTTTATATCTATTTTTGTTTTTATTTTCTTGCCTCTGACCCTCTTTTCGGCTGTAGAGAAGTTTGCACTCCTGTTGTTGTAGTGTCTAGGGAGAAAAAAAGTAAATATCATGTATCAAAACTTAAGTTTAAAAAGGCCCTGGGTCAGCATTCCTGCTTTAAGGAATTTATCCCAGGAAATGTTTAGTCATGTGCAAAATCAACAAGAATATTCATCTTAACACTGTATGAAGAGTGGCAAAAACATTAGAGGCAACAAAAATGCCCAACGGGAAAGGACTGCCTGAATAAAAACATCATTCATTAAGACAACGGAACACTCTGCAGGCTTTTAAAAAGATGTGATGGAACATTTAATGTCTTGGGAGATGATCAGAGTAGGTGACAAATGAAAAAACAGTCAAACTTCCAAAACAAGTATGATGTCTGATGTAAACCATGTTTGCATTCACTTAGGTGTATAAGAAAGAGCAGAAGGATATACACGTGAAAATTAATGCTTTTTTTTCCAGGGCAGTGAGGATATAAAGGACTTTTATTTATTTGAATTATCTATTTTCCTTTTCTTCTAAATTTACTACAATAAAAAAATAAATAGGAAATTTAAAAGAAGAAAACCATTTTTAAACTAACAATTATTAAGCATGAACCATGCCTGCCCCATTCAAGACGGCAGAATGCCAAAGATAAGAGAGAATGCTGATTGCAGCAAGAGAGAAACAACATGTCACCAACAAGGGAGCCTCAATAAGATTAAGTGCCAACTTCTCATTGGAACCCATGGAGGCAAGAAGGCACTGGGAAGACACATTTGAAGTGCTGAAAGCAAAAAACTGCCAACCAAGAATTCTACATCTGGCAAAACTGTCTTTCAAAAATGAGGGAGGGATTAAGACATTGCCAGATAACAAAAGCTGGGGAACTTCATCACCACTAGCCCACCCTACAAGAGATGGTAAAAATAACAGGAATGGATACCGTTGTCAACATTAAGACAGTCTCTCAAACCAAGGTAAAGTTAATTGCCAAACAACTGCTATCATACCAATTTTTAAATAAGTTGAAAAATCGAAAATAAGTCCTCCTTAGGGAACTGAGGATGAGAAACCAATAGAAAATATCATAACTGATCTTAATTGGTTATTACTCAATTTAGGACTGGCAATCTCCTGGAATACTAAAGGAGCTAAGAGGAACCAAGACTTTATATTCCTCTTTATGTCTCTGAGTTTTCCTGTAATGTTAAGAACCAAGGTAGGGGGACAGATGTGGCTCAAATGGTTGGGTGTCCGTCTCCCATATGGAGGGACCCGGGTTCGATACCCGGGACCTCCTGGTTAAAAAAAAAAAAAAAAAAAAAAAGAACCAAGGGGGTAATCTAAGCACCTCTTAAAATATATGTGTATATATATATATATATAAATAACATTTTTGTAAGCAAATACACATATATGCATATATATTTATATATCATTTTGCAAATGTTTGTATGTATTGTGAGAATTTTGATTTTTACCCACAATAAAAATAAATTAAAAAAAAAAAAAAAAGAACCAAGGGAAGCTGACCATTTGAACTTCAAAGAGAAAAACTAACAGTTGACAACAGCCAAGGAAATTCTGAAAAAGAGTAGTGAAGGGGAAGTAGATACAAAGTAAACTATTCATTAAGTTACATTAAAACTGGGTAGTACCCTCCCCCACACTAAAGACTCTTTAGAATTCTCCGGAGGCAGCCACTACACACAAAGGAGGCTCCAGGGATCTACCATGCCAGGAAAGGGGAGAGAGAGGGACACAGCCTTAGGTTGACTCAGGTTCTGACCCGCAAATTTGGGCTGCGGTGCCCCATGGGCCCTTCCAGGCCAGGTGGGACCACACTGTGGTTTGCCCTGGGAGCCAGGGAAAGACTGGTGAAATCCGACCCTAGCAACCTCCCTCTCTTCTAGCCTGGACTAATTGTGGAGGGCTCCACAGGAGAGGGGAGAGAGAGCCTGGGGCTGACCCTGCTCTTGACTCCCAGGTTTGGTCTGCCCTGTCCCGAGAGCCCTTCCAGGCTGGGTGGGGCTGCGCCATTGTTTGCCTTGGAGCCTGCAAGGGGTTAAAGATATACAAACCTCCCAATCTCCTCCTCTACTAACAGGGACTGATTGTTGAGGATTCAGAAGGGAGTGGAAATATTTCCTAGCTGGGAAAAAGGGGGCGCTACCAGAGAAGTCTGGAGAACTGTCTCAGAAAGTTTGAATCACAGGGCTCTTAGCCCCCAGACAGGAAGCTCTATCACATTGATCTGGTCTGTGTCACAACAAATAAGCTCCGACCAGGCACTGAATTGAGAGCTGCCAATGAGCACCATCTCCAGGCAGACCAAGGAAGTGCACATAAGAAAATTAAAAATAAGTAGGAGAGGCTTTTCCTGGCCTCTATAGCCTCCCTGCCCAAGACCCTAGGAAGCGACTCTACAACCAATTACTGGGTCCAGTGCCCAGTTTTGAGCAACCAGCAGAACAATCCTAACAGTCCAGGTCAAGCCAAAAATCAAAGAGCTGTGGTAACTCACAGCCTCCTGCCACTAAATCCCTATAAAAAAGAAAGAGATTGAGCATCTGAGTAAACTACATCCTAACCAGATGCCTAAACACCAGCAAAAAATTACGAGCCATACTAAGAAAATAGAAGTCATGGCCCAAGAAAAGGAATACATCAAAGTCCCAGAAGAGATGCAGAATTTGAGAGAACTAATCAGCGAGATGAGCACAAATTTCCAAAATCAAATTAATGACTTGAAAGACAATATAGTGAAAGAGATGAATGACATCAAGAAGACATTGAGCAAACGCAAAGAAGAATTTGAAATCATGAACAGAAAAGTAACAGAGCTCATGGGAATGAAAGACAAATAGGTGAGGTCAAAAACACATTTGAGGCATACAACAGCAGACTCGAAATGATAGAAGAAAGAATAAGTGATACCGAAGACAGAGCAGCTAAAATTGAAGAGAGAAAAGAACAGAGAGAGAAAAGAATGGAAAAAATTGAGCAGGGGCTCAGAGAGTTGAATGACAACACAAAACGCAAGAACATACGTGTCATGGTTGTTTCAGAAGGAGAAGAGAAAGGAAAAGGGGCAGAAAGAGTATTTGAGGAAATAATTGCTGAAAATTTCCAAACTCTCACAAAAGAAATGAACTTCCATGTCCAAGAAGCACACCATACCCCAATCAGAATAAATCCAAATAGACCTACGCCAAGACACACACTACTCAGAATGTCAAATGTCAGAGATAAAGAGAAAATTCTCAGAGCAGCAAGAGAGAAGCAAACGATCATGTACAAGGGACGACCATTAAGACTTAGTGCAGATTTCTCTTCAGAAACAATGGAGGCGAGAAGACAGTGGTATGATACAATTAGGAAACTGAAAGAGAAAAACTGCCAGCCGAGAATTCTTTATCCAGCAAAACTGTCCTTCAAATATGAAGGTGAGTATAAAATATTCACAAACAAACAGAAAGTAAGAGAGTTTGCAAGAAAGAATCCACCTTTGCAGGAAATATTAAAGGAAGCCTTAGAATCTGAAAGAAAAAGACAGGAGAGAGAGGCTTGGAGGAGAGTATAGAAGAAAGAATAGCAGAAAGGATAACCAAAAGAGTAAAAAGAGAGACAAAAACAAGATGACATATGAAAACCAAAAAATAAAATGGAGGAAGTAAATAGTGCATTTACAATAATATCATTGAATGTGAATGGATTAAACTCCCCAATCAAAAAATACAGGCTGATAGAGTGGATAAAAAAACATGAGCCATCCATATGCTGCTTACAAGAAACTCAACTCAGACCGAGGGATACAAACCGGCTAAAAGTAAAAGATTGGAAAAAGATACTCTATGCAAATAGTAATCAGAAAAGAGCAGGGTTAGCTATACTAATATCAGACAAAGCAGACTTTAGATTCAAAAAAGTTATAAGAAGTACAGAAGGCCATTAAATATTAATAAAAGGGACAACCCATCAGGAAGATATAAGTCATAAATATCTATACACATAACCAGGATGCCCCAAAATATATGAGACAAACTCTGGCAAAACTGAAGGGAGAAATAGACATTTCTACAATAATCCTTGGAGACTTCACATCATTAGATAGAACAACTAGACAGAAGATCAATAAGGAAATAGAGAACTTGAACAATATGATAAACAAGTTAAACCTAACAGACATATACAGAACACTGCATCCAAACTCAGCGGGTTATACATTCTTCTCAAGTGCCCATGGATCTTTCTCCAGGATAGACCACATGTTAGGTCACAATACAGCTCTCAATAAATATAAAAAGATTGAAATTATACAAAGCACCTTCTCAGATCATAATGGAATGAAACTAGAAATCAATAACAGAGAGGAAAAAAGGAAATCTGCAAATGTGTGGAGACTGAACAACACACTCCTAAATATTCAGTGGGTCAAAGAAGAAATTGCAAGTGAAATTAGTAAATATACTGAGACAAATGAAAATGAGAACACAGTGTATCAAAACTTATGGGATACAGCAAAGGCAGTCTTGAGAGGGAAATTTATGGCCCTAAATGCCTATATTAAGAAACAAGAGCGAGCTAAACTCAAAGATTTAACTGAACAACTTGAGAAACTAGAAAAAGAACAGCAAACCAATCCCAAAGCAAGCAGAAGGAAAGAAATAATAAAGATTAGAGCAGAAATTAATGAAAATGAGAACAGAAAAACAATAGAGAAAATCAACAAAACCAAAAGCTGGTTCTTTGAGAAGATCAATAAAATTGACAAACCCCTAGCTAGACTAACAAAGAAAAAAAGAGAGAAGATGTAAATAAATACAATCAGAAATGAAAGGGGAAAGTTACAAATGACCCCACGGAAATAAAAAGAATCATAAGAGGATATTATGTGGGGGCGGATGTGGCTCAAATGGTTGAGCGTCCGTCTCCCATATGGAGGGACCCGGGTTCGATCCCTGGGACCTCCCGGTAAAAAAAAAAAAAAGAGGATATTATGAGAAACTATATGCCAACAAACTAGACAACCTAGATGAAATGGACGAATTTCTAGAAACACGCATGCAACCTACACTGACGCTACAAGAAATACAAGAACTTAACAAACCAATCACATTTAAGGAGATTTAATCCATCATCAAAAATCTCCTAGCAAAGAAAAGTCCAGAACCAGATGGCTTCACAGGTGAATTCTACCAAGCATTTCTAAAAGAATTAATACCAATCCTAAACTCTTTGAAAAAATTGAAAGGAGGGAAAATTACCCAACTACATTTTATGAAGCCAACATCACCCTAATACCAAAACCAGATAAAGATTCTATAAGAAAAGAAAATTACATACCAATCTCTCTAAAGAACATAGATGCAAAAATTCTCAACAAAATACTTGCAAATTGAATCCAACAGCATATCAAAAGACTTATACATCACGACCAAGTGGGATTTATTCCTGGTATGCAAGGCTGGTTCAACATAAGAAAATCAATCAGTGTAATATACCACATTAACAAATTGAAGGGAAAACACACATGATCATCTCAATAGATGCAGAAAAGGCATTCAACAAAATCCAGCATCCTTTTTTGATAAAAACACTTCAAAATATAGGAATAAAAGGAAAATTCCTCAATATGATAAAAGGCATATGTGAAAAACCCACAGCCAACATCATACTCAATGGGGAAAGGTTGAAAGCTTTCCCCCTAAGATCAGGAACAAGACAAGGATGCCCACTGTCACCATTGTTGTTCAACATTGTACTAGAAGTTCTAGCTAGGGCAATTAGACAAGACAAAAAAATTAAAGGCATCCAAATAGGAAAAGAGGAAGTAAAACTCTAACTATTTGCAGATTACATGATCCTGTACTTCGAAAATCGTGAAGCATCCGTGACAAAGCTACTTGAGCTAATAAATGAGTTCAGCAAAGTGGCAGAATACAAGATCAACACACAAAAATCAGTAATGCTTTTGTACACTAGTACTGAACACCCTGAGGAGAAAATCAGGGGGAAAATTCCATTTTCAAGAGCAACAAAAAGACTCAAATACCTAGGAGTTAATTTAACCAAAGAAGTACAGGACCTATATGCAGAAAACTACAAAACAATGCTAAAAGAAATTTTAAAAGATCTAAACAAATGGAAAGACATCCCGTGTTCATGGATTGGAAGAATAAATATCGTGAAGATGTCAATCTTGCCCAAACTGATTTATAGATTCAATGCAATACCAATCAAAATCCCAACAGCTTCCTCTACAGAATTAGAGAAGGCAATTACCAAATTCATCTGGAAGGGTAAGTGCACCCGAATAGCCAAAAGCATTCTAAAAAAGAAGAGCGATGTGGGAGGAATTTCACTGCCTGACCTTGAAACATATTACAAAGCTACAGTGGTCAAAACAGCATGGCACTGGCATAAAGATAGACACATTGATCAGAGGAATAGAACTGAGAATCCAGAAATAAACCCTCACCTATACAGTCAACTGGTTTTTGACAAACCTACTAGGCCCACGCTAACGGGAAAAAACAGTCTCCTCAACAAATGGTGTTGGGAGAACTGGATATCTATAACCAAAAGAATGAAAGAGGACCCCTATCTCACCCCCTATACAAGAATCAACTCAAAATGGATCAAAGACCTAAATATAAAAGCCAGGACCATAAAACTACTAGAAGAAAATGTAGGGAAACATCTTCAAAACCTTGTAGTAGGTGGTGGTTTCTTGGACCTCACACCCAAAGCACGTGCAACAAAAGAAAAATTAGATAAGTGGGACCTCCTCAAAATTAAACACTTATGTACCTCACAGGACTATGTCAAAAGGGTGAAGAGGGGAGGGCGGATGTGGCTCAAATGGTTGGGCGTCCGCCTCCCATATGGAGGGACCTGGGTTCAATTCCTGAGACCTCCCAGTAAAAATAAATAAATATATATAGAGAGAAAGCGCGTGAGCCACCAGGCCCCACCAAGCCACACAGCAAGATGATGATGTAACAGGAGAGAGATGAAGGGGAGAGCCAAAATGAGACGCGCCGAAAAACCAGGAACTGAGGTGGCGCTGGTGGCAGAATGTCTCTCTCCCACATCGGAGGTTCCCAGGATCGAATCCCGGTGAAGACAGGAAGACAAGGATGAGAAGAGAGGGCAAGAAACAGACACAGAGAATTGCCCAGCGAAAGGACACAAAACAGCAAGCAGCAGGGGAGGTGGGGGGTTAAAATGGATAAAGTAAATAAATAAATCTTTAAAAAAAAAAAAAAGGTGAAAAGGCAGCCAACCCAATGGGAAATTTTGGAAATGACATATCTGATAAGGGTTTAATATCCAGGATTTATAAAGAGATGTTACAACTCAACAATAAAAAGACAAATGACCCAATTAAAAAATGGGCAAAAGACTTGAATAGACATTTCTCCAAAGAAGAAATACAAATGGCAAAAAAACACATGAAGAAATGCTCAACGTCACTCATGATTAGGGAAATGCAAATCAAAACTACAATGAACTATCATTTCACACCTATCAGGATGGCCACTATTAAAAAGAAAGAGAACTACAAGTGTTGGAGAGGATGTGGAGAGATAGGAACACTTCTTCACTGTTGGTGGGAATGCAGAATGGTACGACCACTGTGGAGGACTGTTTGGCAGTTCCTAAAGAAGTTGAATATAGACTTGCCACGTGACCCTGCAATACCACTACTGGGTATATACCCAGAAGAACTGAGAGCAGTGACACGAACAGACATCTGCACACCGATGTTCATAGCCACATTATTCACCATTGCCAAAAGTTGGAAACAACCCAGGTGTCCATCAACAGATGAATGGATAAACAAACTGTGGTCTATTCACACGATGGAATATGCAGCGGTAGGAAGAAATGAAGCTGTAAAGCATATGACAACATGGATGAACCTGGAAGACATTATGTTGAGCAAAGCAAGCCAGACACAAAAGGATATATACTGTATGAATGTGTTACTATGAACCAAATATATTGTGTAACATATTGTTTGATTCAAAAAAATTTTATATGTATTCAGTACATTTAATTGAGAAATGTATATATTTATTCATCGGTGTTTACTTTTTAGTTTTTAATTGTTTATATTTTCAATTATTAAATGTACCAAATAAAGTTAAAAAAAAAACAAAAAAAAACACACACAACAAAAAAGGGTGGTAGGCCCTGATAAAGATGGCAGAGTAAAAACTTTCAGGACTCCATCTCCCCTAGAAGCTTTGAATTACCAGTAAAAAGCTCCAGAAAACAATTAAGTACAGCAGTATCAGGGAAAGCACTGAACCAAGAAAAAGACCACTTAAAAGCAATAAGATTCCTGGCTCCCTGGCTGGCCCCTCGCCAATTCCTTCACCAGCTAAACAAGAAGCCAGCCCACACTCCTGTTGCAGACCCCTGGTTCTGGTTCTGGTTCTGGAGGAAGTAAAGTGACCCCCATGTGCAAACTGGGAACACGTCTGTGTGGCCCAGTATGTCTAGTGGTGAGGGACTCGCTGTCCCACAACTTGCCCTGTGTGGAGAAGGCAGTTAACAGAGCTCTCCTAAAGAAAAAACTGTATGAGAGCAGTCAAGTGTCTGCTTGGGACAAGGGTTTGCTGGCTGTAGGACTTACAGTGCAGTCCCCGGGACTGTGAGGACACTGTATCCTAGGGAGGAGGGGACATTAGTATCCGTGTAAATGATGGAATTCCTAGGACCACACATGCATGCCCAAGACAAGACCCATGCACAGAAAGGACCAGGCCCCTACACTTTGACCTGGAGCTAGTCTATAAACTCAGCAAATGGATAAGCTCTAGAGGAGAGCACTTGTGCAGGTCAATCTGCAAAGACTTGGAAAGGTGTTTTCTTTTTTCCCTTCTTCATTTGTTGTTGTTATGTTAGCTCCTGGCATTCAAGGAAAGCTCTGTCATAACACTATAACAATAGCTGGATACAAAGTCTAAATTCCAGCAATAGCACTTTAAAATATCAAAATGTTCAGATTACAATAAAAGGTTACAAACATACAAAGAAACAGGAAGCGATGGCCCTGTCAAAGGTAAACACTGACGCATTAGAAATTATTAATGAGGAGGACCAGACTTGGGACATTCCGGACAAAGATGTTAAGAAAATGGCCTAAATATGCTCAAAGAACTAAAGGAAAACATGAACAAAAAACTGAAGGAAATCAGGAAAATGATAGATGAACACAAAGTGAAACCCACAGTGAAATGGAAATTACGAAAAGGAACCAAACAGAGCCAAAGGCCACAGAAATAGAAATTAAAAAATTACCTAAAGGGGATTAACAGCAGATTGGAACTGGCAGAAAAGAAAAGTCAACTGAAATCACCCCATCTGAAGAGCAGAAAGAGGAAAAAAAAATGAAGAAAAGTGAACAGAGCCTGAGGAATCTGTGTGTCACCATCAAGGGTACCAAGGCACTGTGGGAGCCCCAGAAGGAGAAGAGAGAGAGGGGCAGACAGAATATTCAGAGAAATAATGGCTGAAATCTTCCCAAATTTAATGAAAGGCATGTATATATATATATACATACATCCAAGATGCTCAACAAACTCCAAACAGGATAAACCCAAACAGAGCCACACCATGCTGTATTGTAATCACACTGCTGAATGTGCCAAAGATGAAAAGAGATTCTGAAAGCCACGAAAGAAAAGCAACATGACATATACAAGGGAGCTTCAATAAGATTACGTGCCAACTTCTCAATGGAAATCATGGAGGCAAGAAGGCAGTGGGAAAACATATTTGAAGTGTTAAAAGCAAAAAACTGCCAACCAAGAATTCTACATCTGGCAAAACTGTCTTTTAAAAATGAGGGAGGGATTAAGACATTGCCAGATAACAAAAGCTGGGGAACTTCATCACCACTAGACCACCCTACAAGAGATGTTAAAAAGAGTTCTTCAGGTTGAAAGAAAAGAACAGGTAATAGATTGAAGCTAAGTGAAGAAATAGAGATTTCAGGTAAAGGTAATGACAGCAGTAAATACAAATACCAATACTATTGTATTTTTGGTTTGTAATTCCACTTTTTACTTCCTATAGTAATGCAAAAACATAATGGGAAATCAGTAGTTTTGGACTCAAAATGCATAAACATACAATTGTGACAAGAACTATATAAAGGTAGGAGAATGGAGGGGTATAGGAACATAGTTTGTGTAGACTATTGAAGTTAATTCAGTACCAAAGTAAACGAGATTATTATAGTCTTAGGATGTTAAATTTAAGCTCCATGTTAACTACAAAGAAAATATCAGAGAATATGTAAGTTCATAGAAACAGACATTAGAATACAGGTTACCAGGGGACTTCCAGAAAGATGGCATTGGAGTAGGAAGGCAGGGCTCAACTCTTTCACAGAAACAATGGAAGAGATGCAAAAAGCTGTCCAAGAGACCTGCTTTGGGGATCTGCACACCAGCAGGTACTGAGCATTCCCCATGAGGGAGAGGGACAGAGACGAAGAGGCCGAAAGGAAAACCATGAGTTATGAAACCCCAGAGCCAGAAACGGTACTCATTCCCCCACCCTCAAGACAAGCAGCCTGGGCAAAACCCATGGTTCACTGCAGCCAACTGAGAGGGAAATAGACATCTTCCTCCCTGGGAAGAGGGAGGATGCAGCAGAGGGTGAAGAGTGGTTTCTTTTTAGTGAATTTGGCCAGCAGTGTCCGCTTTGAATGTTGGCTCTGTCCAAACCAGAATCATGGGCAAGTAGAGGTTGAAAAAGACATGCCCATGATAAGATATGCCAAAGAACACCATCTGCTAGCTGGCCAGAAAACCACAAGGAGAAAAACCACTTTTAGGTGCCTCTCGTCTCAAACCTCTGGGAGTGCATCTGTGCCCCATTAGTGAGCCCCTGGTCTTCTTTTGATAATTTAAACTAGGCAATTTTGAGGATTTGGAATAATTTGAACCAAAATTCAAAAAAGACCTGTGAAACAAAACCACCAAACGAGAGAGAAATTGACCGTCAGAGTAAATCACCAACATATTCAGATGCCTAAACATCAGCAAAAAATTACAAGCCATACTAAGAAACAAGAGGAGATGGCCCAGCCAAAGGAATAAACCAAATATCCTGATGAGACACAGGATTTCAGACAATCTAATCAATGATGATCATACAAATACCCTAAATCAATTAAAGAAATTGAAGGAAAATATGACTGAAGAGATAAAGGATATTAGGAAGACACTGGGTGAGCATAAAGAACAATTTAGAAGTCTACAAAGAAAAGTAACTTCTTTGCTTATGGAAGCTTACGGAAATGAGATTAAAAATACATTAGAGGCATATAACAGTAGATTTTAATTGATGGAAGACAGAATGAATGAAATCAAGGTCAGGACATCTGAACTTGAAAAGACAGAAGAGCAGACAGAAAAAAGAATGGATAAAATGGAACAGGGAATTGAATGCTAACATGAAATGCACAAACATATGCATTATCAGTGTCCCAAAAAGGGGAAAGAATGGAAAAGGGGCAGAAAGAATATTTAAGGAAATTATGACTGAAAACTTCCCAACCCTTATAAAAGACAAAAATATCAATAACCAAAAAGGACAACTCACCCCAAACAGAATAAATCCAAACAGACCTACTCCAAGACACCAACTATTCAGAATGATAAATACCAGAGATGAAGAGAGAATTCTGAAAGCAGCAGGAGAAAAGCAATGCATCACATACAAGGGAACCTCAATAAGACAAAGTGCCAATCTCTCATCAGAAACCACGGAGGTGAGAAGAAAGTGGTAGGATGTAGTTAAGGTACTGAAAGAGAAAAACAGCTAGCCAAGAATTCTTTATCTGGCAAAACTGTCCTTCAAAAATGTGGGTGAGTTTAAAGTCTTCACAGTAAAACAAACACTGAGAAAGTATGTTACTAAAAGACTTAATTTACAGGAGATGCTAAAGGGAGTACACTACAGCCTGAAAGGAAGAAACAAGGGCATGAGACTTGGAGAAGAGTATACAAACGAAGATTACAAGTAAGGGTAACTTAAAAGGTAAAAATACAGACAAGAGTAAGACATGACAACAGAAAGCCAAGGGATAAATGGACGAAGCCTGTAACGCCTTTATAGTAATACACTGAACATTAATGGATTGAATTCCCCAATCAAAACACAGACTGACAGAATGGATAAAAAATATAAGCCATCAATATGCTGTCTATAAGAAACTCACCTCAGACGTAAGAACACAACCAAGTTGAAAGTGAAAAGTTGGAAAAAGATATTCCACACAAATAGAAACCAAAAAAATTTTAGCATAGCAATACTAATATTGGGAAATATAGATTTAAAATACAAAACTGTTATAAGAGATGACGAAGGTCATTATCTATTAATAAAAGGGGCAATTCACCAAGAAGAAATAACAATAATAAATATTTATGCACAAGGTGCTCCAAAATACATGAAGCACACACTGGCAAAACTGAAAGGAGAAATAGCCATCTCTACAATAATAGTTGGAGACTTCCATACACCATTCTCAGCATTGGATAGAACATCTGGACAGAGGGTAAATAAGGAAACTGAGAGCCTGAATAATATGATAAATGAATGGGAAACGGACGTGGCTCAAAGGTTCGGCGTCCGTCTACCATATGGAGAGACCGGGGTTCAATCCCCGGTACCTCCTGGTAAAAAAAAAAAAGATAAATGAACTAGACCTAACAGACATTTATAGAGCATTACACCCCAAAACAGCAGGATATACATTCTTTTCAAGTGCCCGTGGATCCTTCTCTAGGACAGACCATATGTTGGTCACAAGACAGATCTCAATAAATTTAGAAAGACTGAGATTATACAAAGCACTATCTCTGATCATAATAGAATGAAGCTGGAAATCAATAAAGGATGGAAAAAGGGAAATTGCAAAAATATATGGAGATTAAACAATACACTCGTAAATAATCAGTGGGTTAAGAAATTGCAAGAGAAATCAGTAAATATATCAAGACAAATGTAAAGAAGAACACAGAATATCAAAACCTATGGGATTCAGCAAAGGCCAGTGCTAAGAGGGAAATTTACAGCCCTCAATGCTTACAATACAAAAAAGAACGAGCTAAAATCCAAGACCTAACTGCACACTTGGAGGAACTAAAAAAAGAATACTAAACTAATCCCAAACAAAGCCAAATGAAAGACATAATAAAGATCAGAGCAGAGATAAATGAAATTGAGAACAACAACAAATAGACTCAACAAAACCAGAAGCTGGTTCTTCAAAATCAACAAAATCAACAAATCCTTAGCTAGACTGACAAAAGAAAAAAAAGAGAGAAGACACAAATAAATAAAATCAGAACTGAGAGGGGGGACACATTACCATTGACCCCACTGAATTAAGAGAGATCATAAAAGGATACTATGAATAACTGGATGCTAACAAACTAGACAACGTTTGTTAGACAAAACTGACTAATTCCTGGAAACAAATGAACAACGAATATTGACCCTAGAAGAAACAGAAGACCTCAACAAACCAGTCACAAGTAAAGAGATTGAAACAGTCTCAAAAACCTCCCATAGATGAAAAGCCCAGCACCAGATGGCTTCACAGGTCAATTCTACCCATTATTTAAAGATGATCTAATACCAATCTTGCTCAAGCTCTTCCAAAACATTGAACAGGAATAAACACTATCAAACTCATTCTATGAAGCCATCATCACCCTAATACCAAAACCAGATAAAGATACTGTGAAAAAAAAAAATTACAGACCTATTTCTGTAATGAATATAGATGCAAAAATCCTCAACAAAATACATGTAAACCTTGTACACTGCAACTAATAAGTGAAGGAATCAACATATATTAGGCACTTCTGTCTCTAAAAACCACAAATTAAGAATGATAAAGTATCAGTATAGTTTAGTATTTGCTAATTTTACTACAGTCTTTTGTTATGTATATGTAGGGAAATCATAGGGATTATAAATTCAATTTGAGTAAAATTTAAAAACCATATATTTTATGATAAAGGGCCTTTAACTTAAGATGGCCAAAGCACTGATAATATACACTTGCTGTAAAAAGAATTATAAGAATTTTATTTTTCTGATATTAAAAGTTACTTAATAAAGACTTGTTTCCATTAACTTGAAAAAAAAAACAAAAACAAAAAAGAAACCATGCAAACCAAATCCAAAAGCACATCAAAATAATTATACACCATGACCAAATGGGTTTTATCCCAGGTATACAAGGGTAGTTTTTTAAGAAAATCAATTAGTGCCATAAACCACATTAGTAAGTGGAAGAAGAAAAATCACATGATTCCCTCAATTGGCTCAGAAAAAGCACTTGACAAAACACAGCATCCTTTCTTGATCAAAACACTCCAAAAGATGGGAATTGAAGGACACTTTCTCAACGTGGTAAAGTGCACATATCAAAAACCCACAGCTAGTATTATCCACAATGGTGAAAGGCCATTGAGGGTACCAAGTGTTGCTCTTACACCAAGCCTAAGATATGGTCTATAGTTAGTAGTAATATTTTGCTGATACTTCTTCATAGTTTGTAACAAATGTTTCACAACAAGGCAAGGTGTTGGTGGTGGGGTGATATATGGGAGCCCTGTATGATGACAGTTTGTTTTGTAAGTTCACAACTTTTACATACACTTATTGTTTATGTATGTTCATGTATGAATGATATACTTTAATAAAATTTTATTAGGAAAAAAAAAAAAGAATACTGTTTACCAGGGGTGAGAGGTTAGAGGAATGAGGAATTAATGCATAATGAGTATAGGGTTTCTGTTTGGGAAGATGGAAAAGTTTCAGGAATGGAAAGTTGTGAAGGTACTGTAATATTGTGAATGTGATTTATCCCATTGAATGGCATCCTTGGGAATGGTTGAGATAGGAGAGTTTATGTTATATATATGTTCCCACAATTTAAAAAAAAGAGCAACTAAAAAGACAATGACAATTAAATGCAATACATGATCCTGGACGGGACCTAACAAGGGAGGGGGAAAGGCTCAAAAGGACATTATTGGAACATATGAAAAAACCAGAATATAGTAAGATTTAGATCAATTTTAAATTTCTTGAATGATAACTGCTCTTAAGGCGGTTACATAAGTGAATAGCCTTGTTCTTAGGAAATGTACATGGCAGTATTAAGTGTTCAAGGAGCATGATGCATACAACCTATGCTCGAGTATTCAGAAAATGGATTGATAAACGGATATATAAATATATAGAAAGGAAGGGAAGGAAGGAAGAGAGAAAAATAGAGAGAGAGAAGGAGGGAAGAAGGTAAAAAGGGAGGGAGGGAAGGAGAGAAGGAGGGAAAGAAAAATGGCAAATATAGCAGTGTTCAAAGTGGTGGATCTGGGTATCTGGAGGGGAAGGGTAGGGGTAGGTTGGAGTTCTCTGTATGGGGTTCATATTATTTTTGTAACTGTCCTGTAAGTTTGAAAGTATTTCAAAATAAAAAGTTAAAAAAAAAAAAAAGAATGAAAGCCAGTGAGTGCTGTATATGCGTACAAATGACATGAACCATTCTCTTGAGGTTTTATGATATGCTTGCTTGTATCACTGATTCATTCAGCATAATCCATAAATCAGTTCTCAGTTTGGATACTGGAAGGTAGTAAAGGTGTTTGGGTGCCACTGGATCATGGGCACACAAGTTTTATTAGCAGGGCTCTAGAGCCCTATTATACCAAAATCCACATTAGGGCCAGAGGCAGCCAGCTTATATCTATATAGACACCCACTGCTCCCCTATGCCCACCCCAGCAAAACCTGGCAAGATTAAACATAGCCAAGGAGGACAGAAGCCAGAGAGTGAGGAAGAGAAAGCTTGGGCTTCTGAAGCAAGCAGTCAAGAAGGGCATCTCTGAGGGGAAAGGAGGCAAGGAGCAAGATAAAGGAAAGGAGAGAGACTGAAACAGGAGCCACAGGCGGGGCTGGCCCCAAAGGAAGAATGCCAGTATAGAGGGAGGACCAGCGAGAGACTCAGACAGCTAGGTGGACAAGCGAGGCTGAAGCATATTCAAGGGGTAGGTTTCATTTTTAAAATTACAAAAAGTACCTCTTCAGGGTACCATTAGTCCCAAATAAGCCTTACGTTGGATACATAATGGGTAATCATAAATGAGCAAATCAAGAAAGGGCAATCTGAAAAGAAAAAATATAATATAGATATATGGGTATGTATGTATATATAGGTATACACATAAATAAAATGCCAAATGGTTACCCTGTAAAGATTTCTACAAGGAGAGACAGAATCAGTATTTCACAACATAGCAGCCCTGGTATATTTCGATTCCATTTATCTGAATTTCACAGACAGGTATAAAAGCCAGGATTTTAAACTGGTATTTGACTCTCCGTTTCAAAATGCAATATTCAGCCTTGACACACAGCTCATAACAGAAGTGTTTAGCTAACTAAAACCTAGAACAATAATAAAACACAATTTATGTATAACTGACAGTCATTCAAGTTAAAAAGTGATCTCAGATAAAGTCATTTAAGCCACTGCCATCTTAGAGCTGGCATTTCCTTTGAACTGTGAGCTAGTGTGATGGTTAGGCTAATGTGTCAATTAGACCAGGTAACTGTGCCCAGTTGTTTGGTCAAGAAAGCACTGGGCTAAGTGTAATACAAGGACATTTATGGACTTTTGTCATCAATGAGTTCATTGCATAGATGGCTAATTACATCTACAATCAGCCAAGGAGATTGCCATCAGCAAAGAGTGACGTTTTTATCCAATCAGTTGAATGCCTTAATAGAGGAAGTGATTTCTGCATTCAGAGAAAATTTCTAGCTCGACTTCGGACAGCCAACATCTCCTGGGAACTCATCAAGGACTTCATCAGAGTCCCTGGTTTACAGCCTGCCTGCAGAATTTGGACTTGTGCATTCCCATGGTCAAGTGAGAGAATTTTTAAAAATCTCATACTATTTACAGATATCTCCTGTTGATTCTGTTTCCCTAGAGAACCCTGACTAATACATCTAGTCTTACCAAGGAATATTGTTAAGCTAGAAAGAGGGTTCTATCTTGATTTTCAGAAGGATCACTAAGGTGAGGTTCAAAAAGAAGTTCAAACACTATGAACAGAATCAATCACGTGAACAGAAACAACAATAAAAAATTCTACATTTATGATTTAAAACAAACCTGGCAGTAAAGCCTTCAAACTTTCACTTATAAACCAAACTTCGCACGATGCTTCACTTGTGGTAGGGCACATGGCCAGAGCAATCTCTACAAGGCAAATCTGACCCAGCTCCTCTCCTGCTTAATCACCCTTCAGTGGCTCTCTCAGCCTTCAAGTCCAAGCTTTTTGGAACTCCCAGCAGGCTGGCTCATCTCTGAGCTAGTCTAGGCCTGCCTCTAACCTCAGCCCCTTCGGCTTCCCTTCAGGTTATGGAACGGAGTAGTACAGAGCACAGAGCTGAAGCCAGCCTCCTCTCTATTAGCCACATAGCCATAGCTGAGTTACTTACTCTGCCTGGGCCTTAGTTTCTTCAAATGTAAAATGAGGATAATACCTACCCAACAGGGTTGCTGCAAGGATTAAATGAGATCACAGTGCCCAGAATACAACTCAGCAGGAGGTGGAAGCTGGCTATTGCTATGAAGTTACTGTTGTCACATGAGCTCTGCTCTGGCTACTCAAAGTGTGGTCCTTGTCCTCAACTGGGAGCTCATTAAAAATGTACTCAGGTCCTGCCCCAAATCTATTCAATCAGAATCCACATTTTAACAAGATCTCCCCCAGTGATTCAAATGCACATTAAAGTTTGAGAAACACTCTCTATATTCCAGACATATGAAAATATACATAAGGGTCTTGAGTTCATGCCTTCATGTTCTTTTTTTTTTTTTTTACCGGGAGGTCCCGGGGATCGAACCTGGGTCCCTCCATATGGGAGATGGACGCCCAACCAGTTGAGCCACATCCGACCCCAATGCCTTCATGTTCTTGTATGTACTTTTCCCCACCTAGAATTCTCTTTCCCTGCCTTGACCACCTAGTGAATACTAAGATTTATTTATTCTTCAAGACCCATAGCAAATATTTCCTTCTCTAGAAAGCTTTCAACACTCTCTCTGAGCCCCGCAGTCGACAGCCCCACTGTCTGTAACACCTCCCTCAATGAGCCCTCCTGTCACACTGAGTCCCAGGTATGCCTCTATGGGTCTGCCTTCCTCGCTAGCCTACGAACAGCTCAAGAGCAGGACCACCTCGCTACACCATGACCAGTCCAGCAGTGAGCGCATACCTGCCACACAAAACGTGTTGCAGGGGAGACACTTGGCCAGGGACATCCTCCTCAATACTGCTAGTGTTTGACTACACCATCCACTCAGGCCTGCCAGGGGCTTCCCTTAGTGTGTAAGAAGTTCCTGATCACCTCTGCCACGAGGACAAGCTAGGCCTTAGGATCCAAAGACTTCCACAAAGGACAGGCCCCGAGCCCCTGCGTCCCAGGCACAGTCAGGTGCTAACTGCTGGCAACTGGCAGCTGTCATGGGTTAATAATGACTAATGGAGCATCTCTCCCACAGCTCCTTCCTTAGTGCCCATCTGCCCATCCTCAACTGCGCCTGGGGCACAAGTTATCTAATCACATTTCATTTCACACAAGAGAGGGCTGACATCTAGAGTCAGAATGAAAATAAAAAGCACCCAGAAGTTGTGACTTTCTGTGCTCTGCCTGCAGGGGCTCTCCAACTGCACCCGAGACAATCAACTCCATCGGCTGAGGGGGTACTTCCTACCCAGCAGAGGAGTCAGAAAGTATCCAACAAGCCCTGCCCTCAAGGAGATTACAATCCTATCATGGTTATGGTCCATAACCTCCCTCTCACCAGCAATCCCCGGGGTACAAAAAGCTGCTAATGGGAGGCGGCTGTGGCTCAATCAGTGGGGCTCCCGTTTGCCATATGGGAGGCCCCGGGTTCGGTTCCCGGGGCCTCCTGGTGAAGGCAAGCCCGCCGGCACGGCGTGGTTGGCTGACCCAGCGAATGCAAGCAGCAGGGGGGGATAAATGAATAAATAAATAAAATCTTAAAAAAAAAAAAAAAAAAGCTGCTAATGACCTGCCAAGCTGAAAGTCACTGTGTCCCCATCCACTTTCTCCACCAGGCCTTGGCTGGGACACTAATAAGGCTTGGGAGCAAAAGGGACAATGTAAAGCCAGGCCAGAGGCTGCAAGACAACTAGTTTTCCCGAATAACACAATCTAAGCGTTTGAACTAAACTGTGAACCCTCAAAAAGGACCAGAGGCGGTTAACCAAGATGGAGGCATAAGACACTCCAGGGTGTCAAATCTGTGAACAACTAGCAAAAAGCCATCTTCCTCAGCACTTTGGAAAACAGTCACAGTGTTGCAGTAAGTGGACAAGTGCCAAAGCAAGAAAATGCACCTTTAGAAAACTGGTAGGAGAAGGTCATGGGGCACTCGCTGCCCTCCCTCCCCAACCCCTTCCCAGCATGGAGCGGAGCCACAGCCCGCACCCCGACTGTGGGTCCCTGGTCCTGCTGCAGAGGGAGTAGAGTAACCTGAAAGACTAAACTAGTCTTAACTTGGTTAAGACTAAGCAAAGCCAAACTATGGACTATAGGGTACAGCAATATATTAATATTCTTCCATCAATGGTTAAAAAAAGTTATGCTAAGTGAAAGAACCTAGACGCAAAGTACTGCATATTGCTAGGCTCCACCTTTACAAAATGTAAATATAAATAAATTTATAGAGATGGAAACAGATTAGCAGTTATATAAGGCAGGGGAAGGATAGAGGGACTGGGAGGGTACTAAAGGGTAGGGTTTTTTTTCTTTTTGGAGCAATAAGAATGCTCTAATATTGATTGCAGTGATGAATGCATGACTCTGTGATTATACCAAATGCCATGGATTGTACACTTTAGGTGGATTGTACGGTTTATGAACACGTTTCAATAAAATTGATTTTTTAAAAAAGAAAGAAAACTCTTCTATGGTTCACCCTCCCAGAACTTGCCCTTCAGGAGGAAGCAGCTTGAGGACAGCTAAAACAGTGTAAGAAACAATTAAGTCAAAGTGGCCTAGAGCAAAGGATTACCTACTTTAAGTCACACAACAGAGCACCTAGAAGGGGAAGAAAGTATATTTCATAGGGATTAGAGAGGGCACTAGAATTCCTGTAAACAGAGGAATTCCTAAAGCTATGAGCAAGCAGGACATAGGGAAAAGATTCCGGCTCAGAAAAACAGAGAGGACTCTGCATTTCACATTTACCTCAGGCAGATCTTGAGAAGAGGGCTGTGGCAGTTTGAGATTATTTATGAATCCCAAAAAAGAGAAAGATTATGTTTATAAACTGATCTATTCTGGGTGGGATACCCTTTGATTATATTGGATTCAGTTGAGGGACCCTTGATTAAATTACCTGGTAAGATTAGGGCTTTGATTCAACTACATCATTAAGGCATGACTCAGGTTGAGTCCCCACTCTCTTGGTGTGCTGATATAAACAGACACTCACTCAAGAAGACACATAGGAAGAGAGATGAGCCATTCGCCTGATAGTTTATAGCTGACCTTCTGAAGAGAACAGAGCAGCTGAGCAGCTGAGAAACAAGGGAAAGGAGAGACCAGGCAGAGATTAGTGACCATCTTGCCTCAACATGTGGCAAGTAACTTTGATGAGAAACCAACCTTGAGTTGGACTCTTTAGGGCCCTGTGACTGTAAGCTTCTACCCCAAATAAATACCCTTTATAAAAGCCAACAGATTTCTGGAACTTTGCATCAGCACCCCTTTGGCAGACTAATACCAAGGACTAAACTGTGAAGGAGAGGATCAGCCAACACAGAGCCAATGTGTAGACTGTGAAAATGAGGCATGTTAGTATAGTAAAAGGGAAGGCAGCTGAGGCCTGGCAGACAACATGGCCGACAGACAACAAGGCCGACAAACCAAATAGCTGTGAGACCCCACCAGGAAACCTCCTAAGGTATCCCATGAGACTTCAGCCATGAGAATCTTATTGAAAGAAGAATCCTGTTTGGGGTCAAGGGAAAGCCTGGGATACCCTCAAAAGGCCTCACCATTGGCGCCCTGAGAAATGACAGGTGGGGTAACCAATCAGAACAGCAAACAGTTGGGCCCCTCCCCCAACATTATGAACAGGGAGGAGGAAAGACCTTAAAAAGGCCTGACCTGGGGCCCCATGCACGTCTCACTCTTCAACACATCTGTGGTCCGTGCTGCAGACCATGTACTTTTCCCATTTTCTGGTTTCTTAATAAACTCTCTACTCCCTTGCCTACCCTATGGTGTGTCCTTAAATTATTTTACGCAACATTAGCCAAGAACCTGAAAACTCAGAACCCAGAGCTTTCCGCTAACAAAAGCTGTGCTTTACTTTTATTTGTTTGTTTTTGTTAGCTCCTGGCACTCAAGTACATCTCAGTCATTTCACTAGCTGAATACAAACTTAAGGAATAGACAGCTTCCGGACTAAATCCAAGAGTTAACACTTTAAAATATTAAAATGTACAGTGTACAACAAAAGATTAAAATACAAACAAAGAAATAGGAAATGATGGCCCATTCAAAGGAACAAGATGAAAATCTAATGAAGAATACAAAACTTTGGAGAAAGAGGACAAAGTATTAAAAAAAAACACTTATCCTCAGTATGTTCAAGGAAATAAAGGCAAATACAGAGAAAGAACAAAGAATATCAGGAAAATAATGAACAATATGAAAGCCTCAATAAAGAGGAAAAAAATTTTTGTTTTGTTATAATACCAGAATAATCTCTGATACAAAGATTTATTTTTATTTTTCCCTGTTTTTGTTTGGTTGGTTGGTCTTTAGAACTACTGGAAGTAGAGGGAGTCCTAATTAATTCACTGAGGAATGAGTCTTTGGCTATGGTCCAGGGTTGTTGAAGATGATGAAGATGATGTTCTAATCATTAGTATCTGCCACTATTGCTGCCATTATCCCCATTGTCAAATGAGGAAACTGAGGGCATAAAAAGTTAAATTACTTGCCTAACATCACATAGCTAGAAAGTGGCAAAACTGGGATTAAAACCCAGGCAATTAAAGTCCTGTGCTTAGCTATGTAAGAGCAATACTGTATAACAGCATAATGTTCTTTTAACTTTGGGGTTACACTGAAATAAATGTCATCAAATAAAGATATGTTTATTGAAGGAGGGTATTCTTCTTACCTATCATGTTTACTGTTTATAAAGTCACTTTATTTCTATCAAACATTGCTATTTTCAAGGGCATAGCATGGAGTTATAACATCTGGAGCAGAATCCACTGGAGCCATAAACTGGTAGCATCACTTAAATAATAACTTTAATGAAATGCTGGAGTCTGACTGACTTAAAAAAATAATCCTCAGTATGTTCAAAGAGATAAAGGAAAATGCAGAGAAAGAACTAAAGGATATAGGAAAATGATGAACAGGATGAAAATCTCAAAAAAGATAAAAAAATTTTAATGGAACCATCCAGAAATACTGGAGTTGAAGACCACAATAACTGAAATGAAAAATTCCCTAGAAAATTTCAACAGCAAATTGGAGCTGGCAGAAGAAAATATCAAATAACTTGAAGACAAAGACAGTTGAAATGATTCAGGCTGAGGAGCAAAAAGATAATGAAAAAAAGTGAACAGAGCCTTGTGGCAGTTTGAGATTAATTATGAATTCCAAAAAGATATTTGTAAACTGATTTGTTCCTGTGGGTGTGATACCCTTTGATTTTAATAGATTCAGCTGAGATGTCTTTAATTAAATTATGTTAAGATTAGGGCTTTGATTCAACCATATCAGTAGGGCATGGCTCAGGGTTGAGTCCCTGCCCCCTTGGTGGGTTAAAATGGATACTCACTCAAGAAGACACAGAGAAGAAGATACATGAGAAAAGAAAAAAGCTCCATAGATGCCAGAGGAGAGAACTTTGTCATGACATGGAAGGGGACAGAACTTTGATCCTGTGGCCCCGGGGAGAGATGAGCCATTCGCCTGATAGTTGAAACCGAAGAGAACAGAGCATCTAAGCAGCTAAGGCCAGAGAGACCAGGCAGAGACCACCCACGATCTTGCTTCAACACATGGCAACTAATTTGGGTGAGAAACCAACCTTGAGTTGAACTCTTTAGGGCCTCATAACTGTAAGCTTTTACCCCAAATAAATACCCTTTTTGAAAGCCAACAGATTTCTGGTACTTTGCATCAGCACCCCTTAGGCTGACTAATACAGAGCCTAAGAGACCTGCGGGGACACCATCAAGAATACCAATATACACATTATGGGAGTGCCAGAAGGGGAAGAAAAGGAGAAAGGGGTAAAAGGAATTTTGCCCCTTTCAATGATATAATGGTAGAAAACTTCTTAAATTTAATGAAAGACATAAATATGCACATTCAAGAAGCCCAATGAACCCTAAAAAAGATAAATCCAAAGAGAACCATACCCAGACACATAACAGTCAAACTGTCAAATGCCAAGAACAAAGAGAGAATTCTGAAAGCTCCAAGCAAATACAACATGTTATGTACAAGAAAGTTCCAATAAGAATATATGCTGATTTTTCATCAGAAACAATGGAGGCAAGAAGGCAGTGGATCAAAATATTTTAAATGCAGAAAGAAAATAATAGCCAACCAAGAATTCTATATCCAGCTAGACTGTCTTTCAAAAACAAGGGGGAGATTGGAGAACTCACACTTCCCAGTTTAAAACTTATTACAAAGCTACAACAATCAAAACAGCATGGTACTGGCACAAGGACAGACATATAGACCAATGTAATAGAATTGAGAATTCAAAAGGAAACCATCAGATCTATGGCCAATTGTTTTTTTTTTTTTAAAGATTTTATTTATTTATTCATTTATCCCCCCCTTGCTGCTTGTGCTCGCTGGGTCAGCTAACCATGCCGTGCGGGCGTGCTTGCCTTCACCAGGAGGCCCTGGGAACCGAACCCGGGGCCTCCCATATGGTAAACGGGAGCCCTACTGATTGAGCCACAGCCACTTCCCTGGCCAATTGTTTTTTGTCAAAGATGCCAAGTCCACTCAATGTGGGAAAGAATAGTCTCTTCAACAAATGATCCTGGGAAATCTAGATTTTCATGTATAAAAGAATGAAGGTGGACCCCTACCTCACACCATATAAAAAATTAACTCAAAAGGGAGCAAAGACCTAAATATGAGAAAACTTCTAGAAGAAAACATAGCAACCATCTTCAGGACCTTGTGTTAGGAAATGTGTTCTTAGATTTTACATCAAAGCATGAGTAAAAAGAACAAATATCGACTTCAACAAAATTAAAAACTTTTGGACACCAAAGAACTTCATTTTGAAAGTAAAAAAAACCTACAGGATGAGAGAAAATATTTGGAAACCACATAGCCAATAAGGTTTTAATATCCAGAAATATATAAAGAAACCCTAAAACTTAACAACAAAAAGACAACCCAAATTAGAAAATGGGCAAAAGATTTGAACAGATATTTCCCCAAAGAAGATATACAAGCGGCCAATAAACACATGAAAAGATACTCAACATCATTAGCCATTAGAGAAATGCAAATCAAAACCACGAGATAGCAACTCACACCCACTAGGATTGGCTACTATTTAAAAATGGAAAATAAGTGTTGGAGTGAATAGGGAGAAATAGGAACACTCATTCATTGTTGATGGAATTTAAAATGGTGTAGCCACTGTGGAAAGAGTTTGGAAGTCCCTCAGAAAGTTAAGTATAGAATCACTATATGACCCAGCCAATCCTACTTCTAGGTATATACCTAAAGGAATTGAAAGCAGGGACTCAAAACAGATATTTGCATACAGCATTCACAGAAGCATTATTCACAATTGCCAGAAAAAAGAAGCAACCCAAATGTCCAGCAAGAGAGAAAGGGATAAACAAATTGTGGTATATATACAATGGAATATGATTCATTGATAAATTAATAAAGAGGACTGAAGTTCTGATACATGAAACAACATGGGTGAACCTTTTTGAGTGAAATAAACCAGCCACAAAAGGACAAATACTATATGATCTCATTTATAGGAAATTAAGTAGAACATACAAATTCATAGAGTAAGAAACTGGACAGGTTACCAAGGGCCGGAGTCAGGGTAGGAAATGCGGAGTCAATGAATTGGTACAGAGTTTCTGAAAATGGCTAAAAGGGAACATTTCAGGTTGTATATATATATTACTAGAGTTAAACACACACACACACACACACACAGTGAACCCTAATGTAAACTATGGACTATAGTTAATAGTATAATTAAATAAAATTGTTTCATCAATTTATAACAATGGTACCACTCTAATGCTGATGGTTAATAATGGGGAAAACTGTGAGTGTGTGTGTGTGTGTGTGTATGGCAGGGAAGGTAAATGGGAACTAAGTATTTCCTGCATGATTTTTCTGTACACCTACAACTTCTCTAGTAAAACTTTAAAAAAAAAAAAAAGGACCAGGGCAAGTTAGACACCTGATTGCATTTGTCAAAGGGGTTGCCCCAAACTATTAAAACTTAGAAAGCATCAAGAACAAGTTAATCCCTGATCCATGCTGTAATCTAGGAATGACAAGGGACACTATCAACATTGTGGATGGGACAATTTTTCATTGTGTGGAACCATCCTTTAGATTTGTGAACATTTAACATCCCTGCTCTGCACCCCAGCTAGCCTAATTGCCAGAGTTGCACCCCTAAATCCCCAGTAGGTTCCCACAGTCCTCTGATTGAAAACAACTGGACTTGGCTCTTGATCAGAATTTCATGAATCAAAGTGGAAGAACAGGATCAAGGAGAGAGGCAGGCAGCTAACAAATCAGCAAAGTCAAACATTCCCCCCTCCCCGCCTGCCATGCACCATGACAATGATCCAACGACCATTTCACCTGCACTGCTTTGAGCAGCAGGGCCAAATCACTGGGGGGCAGGGAAAAGGCACTGATCATTAAGGCCAGCTCACAGGGTGTACATATTGAGAGGAGCAGGGGAGGACAAGGAGAGGGACGAAATAAGATTAGCAAAAATGTTGATAAGTGTTAAAGCTGGGTACAGAGGAAAATGGGGCTTGTTAAACTATGTTTGAAATTTTTTATAATAAAAGTTTTTTTTAATTTTTATATGTATCCAGTACATTTAATTGAGAAATGTATATATTTATTCACCTGTGTTTACTTTTTAGTTTTTAATTGTTTATATTTTCAATTACTAAATGTACAAAATAAAGTAAAAAAAAAAAGAAGGCATTGAAGAGTAGGAGAAACTGCTGTATCACTTTTTTTTTTTTAAAGATTTTATTTATTTATTCATTTATCCCCCCCCTTGCTGCTTGTGCTCGCTGGGTCAGCTAACCACGCCGTGCGGGAACCGAACCCGGGGCCTCCCATATGGTAAACGGGAGCCCTACTGATTGAGCCACAGCCGCTTCCCTGCTGTATCACTTTTATACCAAGTGATGGGGCACTACCCTTGAAAAAATAAATAAATGAAAAATAAAAGTTTTTTAAAAAATTAATAATAAATAAAAATGTAAATGCTTCTACTAATTCATACCACCCATGCATGGCTAGCTATTGCCTCCTAGAGAAAGAGAAGGGAGCTGAGAAAGGCTGTCTTTGAATGGTTTTCTGGTTTTGATGCTGTGAATAAATGTTAAGAAAATGGTAACTATCTAGCAGACTCCAAAACCAGTCCTCCTACCCAGTCTGAATGCACTTCTGTTTTCCTCTGGCATCTGTCCTCTCCACAGAGGAACACTGCAGTTTCTCACTCCATTCTCTTTACTGCAAACTCTGCAGTGTTACCCAGTACCAGAGACGGGTAAAAGCATCCACTTCCTGCCACCACATGACACAGCCTGTCACCATTTCTCTGCAGTGGATTTTGGCAGCTCTTACAGGATTGAAAGGGCAGCTGGCCATTCTGATCCCCAGAGAAGGACCCGACTGATCAATGAGCACTTACAAAGCATCATGAGGGCATCAAACCAATACAAGTTATGGTTCCTTCCAGGCACTTGTGCTAAGCCAGCTCACATCCTTTCCTCCAATAAGACGAAATATAAGTAAAAAATCAAATTAACAAGACATAGTCCCTGGAGGAGAACAGGTTCTGACACATGAAACAGCAGTATATAGCACAACACAAAGCTATAATTAAATGTGTAATTAATTTGTAGTGTAATTTAGGAAGTGCGATCCAAGAAACCTAACTGAAGGAAGGTTTCTGGGAGGAGCTGAGGCCTGAAATAGGTGAAGTATTTAGATGAGTACAAATGTAAAAGGCAGGTATCCCAACAAGTTAGGGAAGGCATGCCAACGTGGCTTGTGAGAGGGTGATGGAGACTGGCTTGATGAGTTTAGAAGCTGTGTGCTAAGAAGGGGTAGGACAAACGAGGCTAGATAGGGAGAATAAGAAATGAGGGGAGGGCGTTGAAAGCTGGACAGGAGAATTTCAATGGCTGAGAGAAAGGAAGCATGGCATGATACAGCCTTGCAGTCCAAAGTCCTGGAAGTTCAAAGCTCAGCCAACCATTTGCCAGTCACATCCCTTGAGATAACTTTCACATCTCTTCTGGGCTTCAGTTTCTTTGTTTTCAAAATGAAAGTTTGAAGAAACATCCTCTACTGATGAAAATCTTATGCCTAGTAGGAAACAGGGAGCCACTGAAGGCTTTTGACCAGAAGAGTGACATGAGAAAAGCTGAGAGCAGATTAGCTTGAAGGGTCAGTGGAAGATCAGAGGCAAAAAGGCTGGAGGAAAATAGCAGCTCAGATGTTCTGAGACAACGACTACCTGCACCCCAGCATCAGGCTAGACTCCTGTCTCTGTTGCTGCCTACTTGGGCAGTCCTGGGTAGGTGACTTAATCTCTCAAAGCATCTGTTTCCTCTTCTCTACAATAGCGAAATCCTCCGCCTACCTCATAAGATGAGACAACCTTATAAAAGTTCCTAGCCCAAAATGCAGCATAAAGCAGACAATAAATGCCAGTTTCCTTCCTCCTCCAGAAAGACATCAGGAAAGCAAAAGCAACTAGACTTGATAAATGCCAAAGTATGAGAGAAAGAGGAGAAGGAAGAGTTAAAGGACGCTTTGAGGATCCCAGAGCAAGGAGCCAGAGAATAAAGAGTGCAACCAGGGGGGCGGATGTGGCTCAACTGGTTGGTCATCTGTCTCCCATATGGAGGGACCTGGGTTCGATCCCCGGGACCTCCCGGTAAAATAAAATAAAATTAAATTAAAAAAAAAAAAAAAAGAGTGCAACCAGCAGAGACGGAAGTAAAAGGGGGCATTTGGTTTTAAGGAGAAAATAACAGGTCCTGCTTTGAATGCTCGAGTTTGACATGGTAGTCAAGAAGAAAAATAGAATGTGCAATTCAAAAGACAAAAGCAGAGTCCAAAAGCAACATAAACTTAGGAGTACTCAACAAGGATGAGAATGATATCCTCCAAGGAAGAGCGAGTCAAAAGCAAAAGGAGCAGAGGGCCCAGACTGCATTTCAGAGAACCACCAGAGTTAGCTGGTCAGGAGAAGAAAAGGCAATGGACAGCAAGGGAGGCTTGAGAGAGAAGAAGGTATAAAAGAGCAGGAATAAGTCTGCTGCTGGTCAGAGGAGCCATGGAAAGAGGAGTCAGGCAACTGCCACAAAAGCAGCACAAGAAAGCAAGAGGCTAAAGAAAAGATTATCATTAATTACCAATAAGAAAGCCACTGGTGTCTTCAAAAGTGTCATTTCGGTACACTAGTGGAAATCACTAAGACACTACAAGGTTGAAGAAGGAAGGAGGAGCGGGTGTAGCTCAATGGTTGAGCACGTGCTTTGCATGTACAAGATCCCAGGTTCAATCCCTGGTATTTCCTAAAACAAAAGAAGGAAGGAGCAAAGGTGAAATGGAGGCTCCAGCACAGGCTCACTCAGTGAAGAAGACAGAAAGACGATGGCAGATGCAAACGGCAGCAAAGTCAATTAAAGGCAAAGGGCAAGGGTTAAACAGAGATGATGAAGAACATAAACACACCTCCTGTTCTTAAATGATCTATAAAGATGTCAAGCAGCTTCAACAAATAAAAACAACCCTAAAGAAAAAAGCCTGCCCCTGGTGGGCAAGGAACAAGAGCGAGAGAGACACTGAAAGAGAACTATTCCAAAGGAAACAATGAAATTTCCCCAGAACGGAGCATTCCACTTATAGAATAAAACCTCTAACCGCTAAAATTCTCTGCTCACAAGAAGATAGCAGTTCTCCTACGAAGCAACTTAATAGGCTCAGGCCTAGATGGAAAGTCCTGTTTACAGCTCAAGTCTGTCAACCTAGAGCATTTTTAAGCTTTGGGCTGGAGCCCTGGCTAGAGGCTGCTGCTTACTGTGGAGTGGCTTAGTCACCAGAGGAAGGCTTCTCCCGGGGCTCACCAACACGAATCACGATTCCAGACACAGCTTTAGGGTGCAGTAAGTCTTGTGTCCATAAAACCTAACCATCTTCAGGTAGAACTTGTGAGTCCTCTAAGGACGCTGTAACCATTTTTAAAGAAATCAAAATGGACAGTGGATTTGGAGACAGGCACTGGCTTCTCTTGGAGACACGTCGATTAGCAGAGCTGCTGGCGGAATCCAGGACATCTGTACAGCTGCCAGTGAGATGACCGCAATGCCCGTGAAAACTGAAAGCAGCCTCAGACCACTATTGACAAAAGAAGCTTGCATAATGGGAGGATTCTGGGCTTAAAATATATATATATAAAATCACCACGGAAAACAAGGTTTAATGCACTAGGAAAAAAAAAAAAACCCTGGTAATAAAGCTTAAAAAAAAAAAAAAAAACAGAAACGAAAGGTTTAAAAAACAAAATCTGTCTAAAATTCAGCACTTATGAACCTGAATTGGATGCTCTGGGACATGTGGATACTAGGATCTCGAAGATTAAAATGTGTATTCACCAACTCTCAAACAGGGGCTCAAAATGAAAATAAACTATGATATTAAAGCAGAAAATCTCAAAGCAAAGCCCATTCTTTTTAACCACCAGAAAGCTGTGCTCCACTGAATAGATGCAAAGGATCCGAATCCAATACAACCCACTCTCTCTATTAAAAACAGTTCAGATTCAACGCTCCTACTATGTGCCAGGCTCTCTGCTGGCTACCGGGGCTACAGCAAACAAAATGAAAATACCTGCTCTCATGAGAACCATGAATTGATCCAGATTACTTTTAGATAATAATGCACAAAGCTGACGAAAAATTGAATCAAAATTTGCCTCTATTTGTCCTTGAGCAAAACCTCTCTTTATGGTAACAGACCTAATAATGTTACCTGCTTTTTGGGATTCACAGTACAGGAAAAAACATTAAACCAATAACCACACAAATTATTCATCAATTCCAGGGTAGTTAAGTACTATACAGGAGAGGATACCCTGCTATGAGCATATATACCAGGAAGAACCAGTCCTGACATGGGGAGGAGAACAGGGAATGTTTCCCTGAGAAAATGCCCCTAAGGCTGGGCACCAAAGAGAAAGGGAAGTTAGCCAGGTGCAGAAGGGAAGAAGGAGGAATAGCAATCCCAACTGTAGCCCTGTGGAAGTAGGTGAAGAATCATATTCCAATTGGATGTCTAATGAGCAGTTCATACTTTAACATGGGGGTTCTTAACCTTTTTTGTTCCACAGACCCCTTACCCAGTCAAGTGAAATGAACTCATTCATAAATTCATTATTGCATACATTCATAAGTGAAGGAAATGCTAGATTTCAGTTAGAGGTCAGAGGAAATAAAGATAATAAGTTGATTTTTTTTCAGTTCAAGCTCATGTACCCCCCAAAAGCTTTCCACGAACCTGTCGGGGGCCCATGGACCCCTAGTTAAGAACCCCTGCTTTAACATGTCCAGAATGAAAGCTGATTGTCTTCCCCCAAACCTGTCCTCCAAGGCTTCCCCATCTAAGTATATGGCAACTTCATCCTACCAGTTCCTTCAGCTAAACACTTTGGTTTTATCCTTGACTCAGCTCTGTCATACCATGCAAACTGTCAACCCTACTTCCAAACACTGTCAATTCTACCTTCAAAATAAATCTAGAACCCAATCACCCCCACTGCCACTGCCCTGGTCCAAGCCACCATCATTTCTCTTGCTTGAATTATTACAACAGTCTGCCTACTGGTCTCCCTGCATCTACCCTCCCCCTTCCAGACCGTCCTCCACACAGCAGCCAGGGTGACCATGTCACTCTGCTGTGCAATCCCCTCCCTCCACAGACGTCCCATTTTACTCCAGGTAAGAGCCAAAGGCCTTCCCCTGACCCACCAAGCCCGTCAGGATCTGACCACTCCACTCCAGCTCCAGGTACCTTTTCTCTCTTGCCCACTCCACTGCAACCGCATGGGCCTGTGTACTGATTGTGGAACATACCAAGCACAGACCCCCCGTTCACTTGCCTATAATGTTCTTCCTGAGATTAGCTGCATGGCTTGCTCCCTCATTTCCTTCAGGTCTCTGCTCAAAGGCCACCATCTCAGAGAGGTCTATGTCAAACAGTAATGCCCCATCAGCACTCCCTTTTCCCCTTACCCTACTTTATTTTTTTTTCCCATGGCACTCAACACCAGTTCATGCACTGAATATTTACCTGATTCTTTGTTTACTGTCTGACTTTGATTTGGTCAGGCATCCCCAGAACCCAGAACAGAACCTGGCATATAGTACATATTTAATAAATATTTGCTGAATGAAGGAATGAATCACTGCTACCACAAGCATCTACTTTCTGGGGAGACATTTTTGGGACATCTGCCCAACTGCCTAAAACCCTTACCTCTAAGAACTATTCTTCCCCAAACACGGTGGTCCCTGGCAGGCCTAACTGTTCTATGTGATACTGTGCTTGGCACTGCTTTTGAATCAGGGATGGATAGCATCTGAACCAGTGAGAATCTCTCTCTCAGGCTTTGGTATAAAGACCAAAAGCTGTTCATTTCACTAAGGTTTGTAAGTAAGAAGCAGAGAAATCAGTCTGAAGGAAAAGAAAAATGAAGCAGAGCTCCTAGATAGAGACAGGGGAGCATGATGGAGAAGGAGGGTGAAGGGGAAGAGTGAAGGCCGAAGAGCTGTCAGCAGCAAGATCTCCACCCTCTACTCAGGCCCTGCAGCACCCTGCAGGCGGATGCAGTGCCCAGGCTCACCCACGGTGCCCCCTGGCAGCTCAGGCCTAGAGGGCTCAAAGGGAGAACCAGGCACAGATAGAGGGCAAATACACCTTTTTTGGAGCCATGCGAAACACACCCTACCATGATACGCAAGGGCCAACTCAGGTTTCTGGTAACATGCACATCACAGGTGCAAAATTACAAGAGCATAAACTGCCTTTTTATTTATTCAGAGCCAATCTCATTTGAGCAGAATTTTATTTCATTCTAACAAATCTGGAACTTATCCGCCTCTTTATATGCATGAGTAGAAATATGCAGGAGACTATGAGATGTTTACACAGAGCAGAAATGGGCAAATTCTAGGAAAAAGTAAAGACTTAGATCCACAACATCTTGAACATACAACATATCCTAGAAAGAAAAATCATCAACTTGCATTTATTTCAGGAGCAAAGGAGAAAATAACCAAAGAGCTTCACAAGAGACTTCATATTTTAAGATGTGTCAGAAGCAAAAGTAACTTATAAGTATTACTTTTATAATTTATAAGCAAAATATAGCATTTTACAGAAAACCAGGAGATGGGCATAGACACACAAACCACAGCTGTCAGAGTTAAATTACCAATGGCATTACAACTTAGAACTTTGGTTCATTTTAAAGACTATCCGAGTATACTGTAAAAAGGAAGTGATGCCAAATATATCACCTTCTGGAAAACAACAAAGGCACAGTCACTAAAATAATATGGCCTTGCTGCTGTGGACCAAACTTCAGCTTCAGAGCTTTTAGAATACAATGAGTCACTGCTTCCAAGTTATCTAAATTTTTCTGTAATGATTTACTCTGTTCTAAGCCTTATTCCTACAGTCCCAACCTTAAAGGGCATTTTAAAAAGTTGAATGAATTTGAGAAGCAGGTAGATAAAGAGGTCTATAATGTAGGCCATCATTGGCCATTGAGATATAGCTTCAGTTTAAATGAAACATTAATGTCCTGATATAGTGCATGACAATTTTACCACCTCCACCTGACCTCTATGGAGAACTTGTAGAGTACAAACGTGATGTTGCTTTTTTCCATTTCCCCCTAGAACTGATTTTACCTTTTTTTGGTGTTAATAATGTATAAAAGATGACTTGAATTTGAGCTGTCAAGGAGTGAAACCTTCAGGTCAACATTTAGAATCAACCCTCTTTCTCTATGGCCGGAGAAGACAAGCTAGAAGTTCCTTCTCAGATCTCATCTTGACACCACCAAGGGGATCATGAAAAAATCCCTGCTGCTACAAGCTCTTTGGGAAAGTCTGGTTCTGTTTCCAAAATTAAGTATTGACCCAATTGAACCTAGTTCTTTCTGTACTAGATACCCACCTCAATTACAGTAATTTCCAAAAAAGTACAAAGTTACTTAAAAAAAAAAAAAAAAAAAAGTAAGTCATTTACGCAAATAATAACCTCAGCTTCTATTTTAAAAGGAAGTGTAACACTAAAATGGGGTCTGAATTACAAAATACTTCACTTTTTCTTATATTTAACAGACAATAATCAATGTCTTTCAGCTTTAATTAAAAACGGTATTTTGGGAAGCGGCTGTGGCTCAATCAGTGGGGCTCCCGTTTGCCATATGGGAGGCCCCGGGTTCGGGCAGCAGGGGGGGCGGGGGGGGAATAAATGAATGAATAAATAAAATCTTAATAAACAAAAAACAAACAAACAAAAAAATAAGGTATTTTGTAGACTCTAAATATGCTAACCAAAATCATGTATGATAAAGTTAAAGATGAATAACCATTTTTGTAACATGGAACATAAAAAAATGTTAATATTAGTAATAGCAAAAATAAGAAAAGATAAATGCACAATGCTATTCATCATAATGTTGGGAATACTTTTGGAAACCATCCAAATGCCCCTCACTAGGTGAATAAAGTAGGGTGCAGCCACACAGTGGAGTTCTATGCAGTAAAAAAGGAATGATACTACCACCGGATACTAAGATGGAGTGATGTCCAGGACACTGACAAGAGCAAAGGAGGGAGAAAAGTATATAAAGTATGCTACCGCTTATCTAAGAAAGAGTGGGAATATGGAAATATATACATATTTGTTTATATTTTTTAAATGTAAGATAAACCATAACTTTTAAAAGCAATGGTTACTAAATGTTGAATATTTTAAAAGTGATTAATGTGTCTCCTTGCCATTCACAAAACTTGGTTTTAGCAGTCACTTTCCCCTTCTTTTCTTGTGACCACGTATAGACTTCCATTAGCCTAAGTCCTAGGTTAGACTGTCCTTTGTCCTGATGTTTGCAATAATTGTTTCAACAAAGACATTTTTGAAATATACTGTGGGCTGTTGGTCAGAGATAAGCATTGTTTTACTGTCGCTAGTTTGGCACTGAACTCCTTGGGTGCTCACAAGGTAGGCAGACAGACCTTGTACTTCTGGGGTTGAGTATAGGCTTTACATAAACTAAGAGCTACTTATGATGTGCCTTCAGGAAGCTGCCCAGTCCTCTCCATCAGCAAACTTATCAGGCTGTAGTTGCTTCTTTCCAGTGAGCTTTCCCTTTGTTAAATCAATAGTAATGAATGTAGATTTAACTCAACTTTTAGTAAAGTGCTTTTAAAAATCATAGAGAATCGACTTTCTGTTAACTCTTAAGGAAGTGAAAAGCAGCAGCTGCTGCCAGTAATCCCCAAATCACTTTTTAGGTTTTCCATTATATTTTCTACTTACCGTTGAATATGATAACACTGTTCATCTTGAATTTAAGGTTGGAACAAAACATAACAGACCTAACTGGAACATAGCCAGTAGTAGACTAAACTGAGCTGCCCTTTTTCCCTGCAACTGTGGTTCACTGCTTCCCTGGGTTAGAAGAAAAAATTGGGGACTCTGGGTGGATCAAGCTCTTCAGGTGAGAAAGTATACTAATAGTGCAAATTAGATGTACTGATTATCTGATCTGCTTAATTATGTAAAGAAATTGAATTCAGTGGGCAGTTATTAAGTACATATTTTGTTATGTGCTAGGCTTTGCCTACTGTCCTGTAGGACCTAAGGAATACCATCAGAGGAGTGCTAATTAGTATTTGGGTGTTAAAAAAGCAGACCTAGACAAGCTATCCACTTAAATAGTACCTGTTGGTCAGAAAGAAGGAATTTATTTAAAAATTGTGATCATGTAAAATTACAGTACTCAACCCTTCTAGCAAAATATTTTTTTGAAAAATAAACTAAATGCCTTTATAAACTTGAAAAAAAAAAAAAAAAAAAAAAAAAATTTAAAAAAATAAAAAAAAAAAAAAAAAAACAACAATGGTTACAAGTGTGGGGAGGAAAGGACAAGGACAGAAGCTAGACTTCTTTGAGTATACTTTGTTCAATAGATTTGAATATGGAATAAAAGTTAATATTTTATATAATTATAAGCAAAATTTAATAGAAATAAATTTCTAAAATTCAAACTAAAATGAAACAAACAACCTGTTTATCTAGTTACTGTATAACCATACAGAGGAGAACTATTACAAATGACTTTATTGACAATAATTTGACAATATATCTCTTGAAGGATCTAGTCCAAGGGAAAAAAAAAAATCCTAGAAAAAAATTACTAAATTATTTTCAGTAATCATATTATTGGGGATAGTGTAAGTCTTGTTATTTTGAAACTGTTATATGTGCAGTTTTAGGTAAAGCAAATGAGTAATCAGAGGAATGGCCTTGAGAAGCAGGATTTGGGGCATGGGAGAAAGGAGGTACAAAGTAAGATTGATAAGGTTAGTAAAAACCCTGAAGTCCTGATCTGAATTGGAAATATCAGTTAACTCTATGTATTTTATTTCAGTAAAAAAAAAATACAAATCTAGCTCCAGCCATTGAGAAGGCCTATGAACAATAACCAACCTAGGAGCAATGAACACCCCTGGTGCCCAGATGTCCTTTCTAAACACCACTACCCACAAAGGGAATAAAGAGAAAGAAGAAAGAAAGGGAGGGAAAGAGGGAAGGAGAAAATGAGAAATGAGAGAAGCTAACTAACTCCTAGGGGAAATGACCAATTCTAGTTCTGACACAGGAAATGTATAGCCCTGGAATAACTTATACCAGAAAGTAAGGAAACCAGCCAAGACTACTAGCATCTTATAAGAAACTTTATTTTTTTTATTTTTTATTTTTTTAAAGATTTTATTTATTTATTCATTTATCCCCCCCTTGCTGCTTGTGCTCACTGGGTCAGCTAACCACGCCGTGCGGGCAGGCTTGCCTTCACCAGGAGGCCCCGGGAATCGAACCCGGGGCCTCCCATATGGTAAACGGGAGCCCTACTGATTGAGCCACAGCCGCTTCCCTATAAGAAACTTTAGAAGCCAACTTACAGAGGCTCACACTGACCAAATTAGGACAATTTGAGCAACAAAAATGATAATAAATGACACCAAATGTCTTAAAATCTGTGAGTTCACAATGACACAAGAAAAAAAAAAAAAAAGCAAAAGAGAACATACAAATAAAAAAATCAAGAATGCTGTTAGGAAAAAGGAAAGAATCGAACATGTACCCTTCCTTATTGACAGGAAGCATCTCGTTACATAAATATTCCAGCTTATGACAAAATGAAAATATCACTATTTTACAATCCCTTGTGAAGCAATGAATCTAGGCAATAATTATCAGTTGCTGCTAACAAAGAAAAAAGAGAAACAACAGGATGTGTGTAGAATATCTTCATATCAACACATATGCAGTCTTGCTAAAAAGTACTGAGTCTTATAAAGCCTCTAGATGTATCAACTTACAAGAAATACAAAGAAAGGAAAGAGAAACATCAATCTTCACCTCAGAGATGTAATCATCAAAATCCAGACCATAAATAGCTGTCAGGACAAAGGACCTGCTTTCTTCAATAACAAAAATAAAACCAAAAAACAGGAAAGAGAGAGAGAGAGAAAGAGGAGGGGAACCAAAAGATTAAAAGAGACGAGATTTTTAAAATAGAGAGAGGTACTTACGATACCTATCAACAAACCACAATGTGTGGAGTTTATCTGAATCATAAGTCAATAAACAAATTTTTTAACATTATAAGATAACTGGCAGTCTGAACAATGACCAGATGCTTGATGAATTTCTGTTATCTTTTATAAGATGTGGTAATAGTTATTTGGTTAATTTTTAAAGGATTCCTTATCTTTTAGAAATATATACTGAAATGTTTATTAATAAAATATAATACCTGGGATAATTGATAAAGCGGATAATGCCACATGAGGGGAGGGTGTCCTTTATATGAATCCATGTTTATATAAGTTTGACATTTTCCTAATTAAGATAGGGGGAAGGAAGTGGATGTGGCTCAACTAGTTGGGCACCTGCCTACCATATGGGAGGTCACAGGTTCAGGTCCCGGTACCTCCTAAAAGAAGTCAAGCAGATGCTGCCCCCACTGTGGGGAGCAGATGTGGCTCAGGCTGTTGGGCAATCACCTCTCATTTGGGAGGTCCTGGGTTCAGGTTCTGGTGCCTCCTGGAGAAGGCGAGCAAACAGTGAGCAGACAAATAAGAGAACCATCTGGGGGAGGGGGAGGGATAAATAAAGTAAATAAATAAATCTTTAAAAAAAAAAAAGATAGGAGAAAAAACACAGCACTTCCAAATTCAAACAAGCTACAAATGTGTGTGTATGTGTGAGTGTGTGGGTGTGGGTGTCTCAATCAGGAAATGTGAAAAGTAACTAGATATGTGTTAATATTAAGGAATTATTGTTAATATTTTTAGGTGTGAAAATGGTATTGAAAAAAGAGCCCTTATCTCTTAGAGATACATAATGAAATATTTACAAATGAAATGAAGTCTGGGATTTGCTTCAAGATAAATCAGAACCAGGAGAGTAAGCGGGTGCTGTTAAAACTGACTGGCCATGGGGGACGGATGTGGCTCAACTGGTTGGGCGTCCGTCTCCCATATGGAGGGACCTGGGTTCGATCCCCGGGACCTCCCGGTAAAAAAAAAAAAAAAATGACTGGCCAATATCTCAAAACAACAACTGCTGAATAAATAAATAAATAATTGTGCAAGAAAAGCCAGAAATAGCAGCTATGTACAGCAGGGGAAACACTGAGAGATTGATAGGTGAAGAATTTTCTTGTTTACTTGTTTGTCTGGTTTTTGTTCATTATTATTATTATTAAAATAATGAAAATGCTCTAATAAAGATTGAAGTGATGAATGCACAACTATGTGATTATACTAAATACCACTGAATGTACAATTTGGATGAATTGTATGCTTTATTAATATATACCAATAAAACTGATGCAAAAGAAAAAAATGACTGGCCAAGAGAGTGATTGTAGCTTAGTGGTTCAGTGCCTGCTTCCCACATATGAGGTCCCGGGTTCAATCCCCAGTACCTTCTAAAACATATATAAAAATTTTAAAAATAAAAATGATTGGCCATAGCAAAACTTATGAGGCTGGGTGAAATGTATATTGCTGTAGTTATACTATTCTCTCTGCTTTTGTATATATTTGAAATTATCCAGGTTAAAAATTGTATTCAAACCTTGATGTAAAGTTTCTAAAACTTGTGAACCCACCCATCTCAGCTCATGAGGTTTTGTGAAGACCAAATGAGATGAAAGTAATGAAATGAATGTACTGTAGTGAATGTAATGCAATGCTGCCTTTTATTACCCAGGTAGCCGGGGTAGAATCCAGAGAGCAGCGAGCCTGTGAGTTACAAATTCTTTTTTTTTTTTTTTTTTAAAGATTTTTATTTATTTATTCATTTATCCCCCCCTTGCTGCTTGTGCTCGCTGGGTCAGCTAACCACACCATGCGGGCGGGCTTGCCCTCACCAGGAGGCCCCTGGAACCGAACCCGGGGCCTCCCATATGGTAAACGGGAGCCCCACTGATTGAGCCACAGCCGCTTCCCGTGAGTTACAAATTCTGACTCATTATGCTCACCATCATGTTTCCACGGATGCACGTCATCACTGTTTTCCCTCTCCTTAAAGGTAGAAATTCTGACCATCTCATTCACCCATGGTGACCTCAGGGCCTAATATGTCGCCAGTATTTAAGAAATAAGTTTTTGAATAAAAGAATAAACCTGAGTTCAAGTCCCTGTTCAGCAAGGTTGAGCAAGGACTGTGAATGCTCTATTCTGTACCCATCCCCAGTCTGGAATTCAGTCATTAAAAGGTATGGAGATTGGATGATTTGTTTTAAGCCTCCCAAGTCTCTGTCTCCTCATCTGTAAAGTGGAAATAATCTCTGTCTCACCAAGTTGTTTTGACATGTGGCCAAAAGGACTTCATTTGCCCAGTCATTCACTCATTCACTCTCATAAATATCTGCAAATTCTAAAGTCCAGTGAAGAGTATGGAATAACCATTCCCATAAGTGGTAGTAATAAGATGACGTAGTTAGCTATTTACATTATTTACATTGCATTAGCTAATGTAAATACTCATTCAACCAACATCTAAGGATGTTGTGTGTCAAGCACTGTGCTAAGTACTGCGGTTAACTATGAAGTAAATATGCCACAATCTTTGTTTTTCATGAACTTTTCTGTCAAATGGACAAGAAAAGAAAAAGATGGTATCAATTGGTAAGTGGTATACCAGAGTGTAACAGGAACATAGTAAATTCCCATCTGTAACATACTCCCACCACCAAAGCTGGTTTCAGGAAAGAATCAGTTCACTTAACTCCCCAAAGTTATTAATTTGGAATTCCAAATTAAAGTTACTATGAGATAGTTCTCATTTACTTATTCAATGCAATAAAGCTATAGATTCTTTCTAAAGACCCCCAGTGAATGCTAGAAATCTTCTAAAAGAATTAGATTTTTTTTCTGTTTGTTTGTTGTTGTTGTTATGTTTTGGTTTGTTTGTTTGTTTTTGCCAGCAGTCCAAAGGAAAAAGCCAAAAGGCGCTATTGGCTCCTCTATTTAATATTAACTGGCAAGTCTCTTCTCTCAGAACATAATGCCCTTCTATTTAAAAGAAGCCCCCTCAGCAACTTGTTCCTTGTCAATCAATGACCAAATTAAAAAAGATGCCAAGGCAAATGTTTGTATGTATTGTGAGAATTTTGATTTTTACCCATAATAAAAAAAAAAAAAAAAAAAAGATGCCAGGGAGCTGATGTGGCTCAGTGGTTGAGCACTGACTTCCCACATACGAGGTCCTGGGTTTAATTCCCAGCCCGAGTACCACTCCCGATGCGAAAAAAAAGGATGCCAGATCAGATCCAATTCCAAACACAAGACCAACTTCTCTTATAATAAAAATAGGATTTAATAACTCTTTTTAAGAAAAAATATTAATAACTTACCTCAAATTCTTCCCAAAAGCCTTGTTTGACTTTATCTGTGGTCTCAGCTAATTTGCTTAGTTCTCGAACCCGGCTTTCTATTTCAGCAGCATTGATACGAGTCGTGTTGAGCGGCTAATCAAATTCAGCAATTGGTGTGAAATAAAGAAAATATTAAAGAAAAAAAAAAAAAAAAAGACTTCTATGTTGGTATTCATAAAGACAAGGCCAGGGGATTCATAGGGGATTCACAATAAAAGCTTTCAAACAGTTTCACTTTCTTTTCTGTTCTGTCAGGAAACGTATCTTTCTTGAATCTCCAAACATACTTTACTCTGCTGATATAAATTTAGACCTATTTTTCTTTACAAATATACATGACATTATTTAAAGAGATGATGTCATTTGCCACTAAGCCATGATGGTGAATTTTTTAAATAGCTATAATTCCAAAGTGAGTGAATGTAACCACCTAAAGGTAACCACCAAAGGTGGATCTTTGGTGGAATTTGGCAAAAACTTGCTATCAAAACTCAGCAGGGCCTCTTGGAGCTGCCCATGGAGATACTCAGAGGTGAAATGATGGAATCTGTTTCCAAATAATATAGAAGCAGGGCAGTGCAGTAGGTAGAGGTACAAATGAAACAGGATCTGATGAATTCATCATGATTGAAACTGGGTGATGGGTGCATGGAGGTCCATGATATTATTCTACTCCTGTATGTTTGGAATAGTCTATTTTAGGACTTCCAGCACTCAGAAAGGAGAGGGACCTTTGGCTCACCTGCTTGAGCTGTAGTACCGTGCCCAATGTTTCCACCATGGGATTCTTCTTATAGTGCTCCACAAGATCTGTCAAAGAATCAAACCGTTCTCCTCCACCAACATCGTATTTCAGTTCCTTTCAAGACCAAAAAAATGATGTTTCATTGCCTTTATGATAAACTGTTGTTTTCCCCAACTAAAGTACAAAGACAGACTTTACCCAAAAATGTAAAAATCAAACAGCTGGAGACATACAATTGAAAGGAAGTCACAGAGATGACAAAAAGTGGAGAGACAAATCCAACAAGAAAGAGCTCACTGCAAGGAGTAAGAAGCTCTAAATAAGTATATCTAATATTTACTGGTCCACAAAAAAGTTTCTCCTTCCTAAATTAACTAAACAGTTAAAGAAATAAACAAAACAGCATTTTTTACTATATACTTATATTCTAGGTCAATTTACTACAAATAAAGCTGCTAAATAGAAGGAAAATAATTATTTTCTTCTGAAACACACCAAACTCCAAGACTGGTTCAAGGCATTTAAGGAAATCTCTGTCCAGTCATTAACTGACCACTAAGCTAACCGAGCAGACTTCAGTAGACGCACATGACAAAGAATACAGACTTTACAAAATTTACAGTCCAGGAAGAGTCACTAAATAAACAAACAGCAACAACAGATCCTGGGAAGAGGAGGCTTCTAATTTCTAGTTGCCACATTATTTAATATGTCCAGTTTCCAAAAAATTATGAGACATGCAAAGAAACAGAAAAGTATGCCCCATATACAGGAAAAAAAGCAGTCAGTAGAAACCGTCCTGGAGGAAGCTGAAACACTGGACTTATTAGACAAAGATTTAAAATCAGCTGGTATAAATATGTTCAAAGAACTAAAAGAAACTATGTTTAAAAAAATTAAAAGAATGTGAATATATCTCAATAAAATTGCTTAATAAACAAATAAATAAATTGTACAAGACTAGCCAGAAATAGTAGCTATGTACAGCAGGAGAAAGAGAGAGAGATTGAGAGGTGAAGAATTTTCTTGTTTGTCTGGTTTTTGTTTATTATTATTATTATTATTATTGAAATAATGAAAATGTTCTAATAATGATTGAAGTGATAAATGCAAAACTATGTGATTACACCAAATACCATTGATTGTACTCTTTGGATGAACTATAAGCTTTATTAATATAGCAATAAAACTGATTTGTTTAAAAAAAATTAAGGGGAAAAACCGGGCAGCCCCGGGAACCGAAGTCCAGGACGTGGAGATTGAGTCTGCAGAAGAAAGGGGTTCATCATGGCGGAGGATCTAAAACGATTCCTGTATAAAAAATTACCAAGTGTTGAAGGGCTTCATGCTATTGTTGTGTCAGATAGAGATGGAGTACCTGTTATTAAAGTGGCAAATGATAATGCCCCAGAGCATGCTTTAAGACCTGGTTTCTTATCTACTTTTGCCCTTGCAACGGACCAAGGGAGCAAACTGGGACTTTCAAAAAACAAAAGTATTATCTGTTACTATAACACCTACCAGGTGGTTCAATTTAATCGTTTACCTTTGGTGGTGAGTTTCATAGCCAGCAGCAATGCCAACACAGGACTAATTGTCAGCCTAGAAAAGGAACTTGCTCCATTGTTTGAAGAATTGAGACAAGTTGTGGAAGTTTCTTAATATGTATCTTATCTTCATTATGCCAGACACAATATCAATCCAGCAATCTTTAGACCACAATTATACTTGTATCCATGTACTCAAGAAAGGGCCCCTTTTCCACCTTATACTAAGAAAGAGCCCATAGATATAATTTCTGGGCAGATTGTGTTATTTCCTTGTTTAGGGTCTTTTCCTATTTAATGAGATCTGGGGACACTACAAAAATGGTTCCGTCTATGTCAGCTCCTGTGGAGTTAGTTCAAGTCACCAAATGTGCTTAAGATTCTCTTCAGTAGATCAGAATCAAAATGGTATGTTGGGCCACTTAAGCCATTAAGTGATCCCTAGTGTATAATTCTCCCAGACCTTCAGAGTGAAGCAGACCCTTTTTATTGTGAATAATAATGAGGACATATTTTTCTTCATATTCAGTTTTATTTCTTTGCATTGAATGTGAGGAAGATAAAATTACTTAGCAAAGGTAATAAAGTCAGTACAATCACTAAAAAAAAAAAAAAAAAAAAATTAAAAGTATGAGATTGATATTTCACCAGAGAGTATCACAAAAACTTGTATATAAATGCTCATAGCAACATTGTTCATAATCGCCAAAAAGTAGAAACAACCCAAATGTCCATCAACTGATAAACGGATAAACAAAATAAGGTATATATCCATGTAATAGAATATTATTCAAAAATAAAAAGGAATGGTGTATTGACACATGCTACAACATGGATGACTCTTGAAAACATGCTAAGTGAAAAAAACCACACATAAAATGCCACATATGTGTTTCCATTTATGAAATGTCCATTATAGGTAAATTCAGAGACAGAAATTAGATTAATGGTTGTCAGGGGCTGGAACGGTGGGAGAAAAGAGGGGGACAGGGAATGATTGGTAATGTGTATGGGGTTTCTTTTCTTTTCTTTATTTTGTTATTTTTTATAGGGTTTCTTTTTGGGGTGAGGAAAAGGTTAATCTTGATGGTCGCCCAATTTTGCGAATATGCCAAAAAACACTAAATTGTATACTTTAAAAGGGTGAATTTTATGGTGTGTGAATTACATCTCAATAACGGTGTTATTGATTTTTTTAATTAAAAAAACTAAAGCTTAATGATTGTCAACTTTGGATGGATGCATGCTTCTTAATATGTATCAATAAAACTGATTTGTAAAAAAAAAAAAAAAAGACAAACTTAAGCACTAAGTGGTTAGACAGTTTCTGTTTAGGAAACTATGTCAAAAGCTCAATCTCTTTGATCCAGTCACCACATTAAACTGAAGAAACACTGAGTTCCATTCTCCCAGTCTTAGTATAGGGTCTCTAGGCTAGACTGCAATAATCATAAGCAAAAGCTAAAACTCTGAGGCTTCACTTTGGAAACTGAGACTTGGAGGCAGACTCCAGGTCAAGCCAACATAAACAGACTAGGCTCTGCAAGGAAGAAGTGATGCATAAGGCATGATTTAGTCTGTCAGAGACAGACTGGAAATAAATAATAGTTTTGAAATGATGAAACACTTTACTAAAAGTGTAGAAGCCCTTGACTAACACTCTGACTTTAGACATAATGGTGTCCAGCTTTTCCCAGTGGAGAAGTCATCCAAAGAAGACATTTTGCCAGACTCATAGTTCAAGTGAGACTTACCTGACAGCGAATCATAACGTGGGTCACTTTAGACTTGCCGTCATTGCTCTCCCCTTTGTCATCACCAGTGCGGACAGAAAGAACAAAATCTCCAGGGTGGCTCTGGCTCTCTCGTACAAGAAAGCTACCATGTTTTCCTTTCTCAGTTAATAATTTCTCTGCTTCTTTCCCAGAAAGGTGTCCATGAAACCACCTAAATTTTAAAAAATGAATGGTAGATCTGCCATGGGTTCCCAACATTTCTTTTATAAAACAACCATACATAGCAGAACTGAACACAATTTAAAAACATAGGAACTTCCGGGAAGATGGCGGACTAGTAAGACACGGGAATCTCTTCTCCAGAAAAATAGCTAGAGGACAGGCTGAACAGCCCCGAAAAAGATCTTCTAGGGATTAGGACAGCAGGTGAAGGCTGCACACCACCCAGAGGAGAGAGGGACAGAAGAGGGAAATCGCGACAACAGAACCGTGAGTGGGAAGTAGCAGCTTCTGCTGCTGCCGGCACCCTCCCCCACACTCTTCAGAACTCTCGGGCCCCTGGGCCTGCGACCACAGATAAAGGGGGCTTCAGGGATCTGCCACTCCCAGAAAGGGGAGAGAGAGGGACACAGCCTTAGGCTGACTCAGGTTCTGACCTGATATTTGGGCTGCGGAGCCCCACGGACCCTTCCACACGGCAGTTTGCCCTGGGACCCTAGAAAGGACTGGAAAAATCCGACCCTCGCAACCTCCCTCTCTTCTAGCCTGGACTAATTGTTGAGGACTCCAAGGGAGAGGGGAGAGAGAGCCTGGGGCTGACCCTGCTTTTGACTCCCAGATTTGGTCTGCCCTGTCCCGAGAGCCCTTCCGGGCTGGGTGGGGCTGCGCCATTGTTTGCCTTGGAGCCTGCAAGGGGCTAAAGACATACAAACCTCCCAATCTCCTCCTCTACTAACAGGGACTGATTGTTGAGGATTCAGAAGGGAGTGGAAATATTTCCTAGCTGGGAAAAAGGGGGCCCTACCAGAGAAGTCTGGAGAACTGTCTCAGAAAGTTTGAATCACAGGGCTCTTAGCCCCCAGACAGGAAGCTCTATCACATTGATCTGGTCTGTGTCAAAACAAATACACTCCGACCAGGCATTGAATTGAGAGCTGCCAACAAGCGCCATCTCCTGGCAGACCAAGGAAGTGCACATAAGAAAATTAATAAGTAAGAGAGGCTTTTCCTGGCCTCTATATCCTCCCTGCCCAAGGCCCTAGGAAGCGATTCTACAACCAATTACTGGGTCCAGTGCCCAGTTTTGAGCAACCAGCAGAACAATCCTAACAATCAAGGTTGAGCCAAAAATCAAAGAGCAGTGGTAACTCACAGCCTCCTGCCACTAAAACCCCATAAAAGAGAAAGAGAGAGCATCTAAGTAAAATACAAACTAACCAGATGCCTAAGCACCAGCAAAAGATTACGGGCCATACTAAGAAAATAGAAGTCGTGGCCCAAGAAAAGGAATACAGCAAAGTCCCAGAAGAGATGCAGAATTTGAGAGAACTAATCAGTGAGATGAGCACACATTTCCAAAAACATATACATCCCTTCTTAGGGCTCGATTAATTAAAGAAGGAATCAACTGATCCCTAATAAGATAGAATTTGCATCCCAGCTGGCAGGAAAAATGACAAAGAAGTTATGAATGGCCATAAAAACTTCTTAAATGAGCCCATGATCATTTGGAGACAAATGTTCTCTATCTTTCCATTTTTCTCTTAAATCGCCCATCTTTAAAAAAAAAAAAAAAAAAAAAAAAAACCACGCAATTTGTCATTCTTCCATTGCCCAACCCTAAAAGGACCAACTATTCAATCACAGCCATGAAAGGTACAGTAGAGACAGAGAAACATTTTCAATGTCTTTCCTTGCTTTGGCAAGTGAACACTAGATAAATAAAAGATCTTCACTATGAATTAATTCAAACATTCCAAATGATCCCATATATTCAACCTATACTTCAACAGCCTCCAAATTAACTATTAATGTGTTCGGACTATATACTGGGATATCATCTCAAACTTTAAGGCCCATGAGACTTGAAGTAGGGATGAGGGATTTTGCTAAAAAAATGTGGATTCCTGAGATACCAATATACTAAGTCTGAATAGAGCCCAAGAATCTGCATTTTTGACTCACATGCCAGATCATCTTGATGTAGGCCATCTAAGAACTGACTTTGAGACAATACTGCTCTAAATTACTCTGGAAAAGATCCTAACATAGTAAGAAAGTAAGGAACTATCATGGCAGATAAGTCTAATGGCTCATCATTAAAGGGATATATTCTGAGTATATATCTGAACAAATATCTGAACAAAGCAAATTTTAGAAATAAACTGTACAGAGTGGGCTGGCAGACTTTTGCTTGAAGCTACAGTAGTAGCTGGAGAAAGAAATGATCAGCACACAATAGCACTGAAGTAAAGTTGAAGGTGAAAAAAAAAAAAAAAAAAAAAAAAAGCATACCTGAAGATACAAAATATACAAACCAAATTAAAAGTCCCTAAGAGACTGAGTAAAAAGGAGACTGGGAATTTAGAAACAACAATAAAATCAATACAAATAAATCAAGTCTCAGCTTTTATCAGGTAAGTTCCTACCCTGGGGGAAAGATTTCTGAAGTAGCACAATTCTCTTTAAGCAAGGTCATTCTCACATATTTGTGTATATAACATAAAAGAACTGATGAAAACTCTGATCCTCTGAGTGACCTGCTTTTCTACCTCTAAGCTTAAACTGACATCTGTTGGTGGTGGTGCTGAACAACTGGTTGAGATTTATCACAGAGAACTGCTGCTATTTTGGTCTCCATTACCGTTTGTTTTCCCTCTAATAAGTCTCACAGATTATCTATCAGGTGAAGTTCAATAAATTTAAATTACTGTATGTAGAAAGTATCTACAGAAATAGAATGAGTGTAAATAACACCGATTGATGCTTTTGCAAGAAAAGGACCCTCTGAGGATAATTTCATCCTATTACTCTTACTTTAGTAAAGCTTTGAGAAAAAGATATGCACCAAATCTCCAAAATGCATGGGTATAACATACGTGGCATGGGGAAAATACACAGAGAATGTAGACTGTGTGATTACTAACACGTTACTGACCTTTCAGAGGTAGGATCTGCACAGTTTAGAGGATATTTGAGCTCAATAACATCTCCATTCTTCTCTTTTAACTGTCCATGATGTTCCATATAATACTGGACCAACTCAGCCAAAGTGGCAAACTTCTCCCCTCCATACAGGTCATAGTAATCACCAGTGTTCTGAATCTTGATGTGTGTGACAGCTCCATTTCTTCTAAAATAGCCCAGTGGAAGGGAAACATAAATAAATAAAGAGCTATACTAGGAAAAATAGACCTCATATTCCATATCAGACTTCAACAAAATGTTGAAACAAACTCAGGAAAAGAGTTTACACCTTCCTCGTAACAATTACAGTGGGCTAAACTACCCCACAGCCAACCTGGTCAACATGACAGATTCTGTTTATTAGTTTCTTCCTCCTGTATATCTCCCATTTTTAAAAAATTGTACCTACCTAACTACGTTCATTGACAATAATTTTTCCCATTATTAACTAATTAACGACACATATAATTAAAGTTAAACATACACCTATCTTATGATCCAGTAAATCCACTCATAAATATTTTGCCCAAAAGAAGTTAAAAGTATATAGTCACCAAAAGAACTTGTTAAAGAATGTTCAGGGAAACGGATGTGGCTCAAGTAATTGGGCTCCCGTCTACCATATAGGAAGTCCAGGGTTTGATTCCTGGGGCCTCCTGGTGAAAGGCAAGCTGGCCTGCGCGGTGAGCTGGCCCAAGAGGAGAGCTCGCACACATGGAGTACTGGCCCGTGCAGGAGTGCTGGCCCATGTGGAGAGCTGGCGCAGCAAGATGATGCAACAAAAAGAGACACAGAGGAGAGACAATGAGAGACGCAGCAGACCAGGGAGCTGAAGTGGCGCAAGAGATTGAGCGCCTCTCTCCCACTCTGGAAGGTCCCAGGATCAGTTCCCAGTGCCACCTAAAAAGAAGACAAGCACACAGAAGAACACACAGAGAGCAGACAGTGAGGACAAAAACAACAAGGGGGTGGGGTGGGGAATAAACAAATAAATCTTAAAAAAAAAAAAAAAAAAAAAACACTGACATAAATACAACATGAATGAATTTCAAAAATAATAGGTTAATTCCCGTGAGTCTCCCGAGGTGATCTCTGAAAATGGTTCGCTGTTCCCTTGACCCAGAAAACCCCACAAAATCATGCAAATCAAGAGGTTCAAATCTTCGTGTTCACTTTAAGAACACCCGAGAAACTGCCCAGGCCATCAAGGGTATGCATATTCGAAAAGCCACCAAGTATCTGAAAGATGTCACTTTACAGAAGCAATGTGTGCCATTCCGTCGTTACAATGGTGGCGTTGGTAGGTGTGCCCAGGCCAAACAGTGGGGCTGGACACAGGGTCGGTGGCCCAAAAAGAGTGCTGAATTTTTGTTGCACATGCTTAAAAATGCAGAAAGTAATGCTGAACTTAAGGGTTTAGATGTAGATTCTCTGGTCATTGAGCACATCCAGGTGAACAAAGCCCCCAAGATGCGCCGTCATACTTACAGAGCTCATGGTCGGATTGACCCATACATGAGCTCCCCCTGCCACATTGAGATGATCCTTACTGAAAAAGAACAAATTGTTCCTAAACCAGAAGAGGAGGTTGCACAGAAGAAAAAGATATCCCAGAAGAAACTGAAGAAACAAAAACTTATGGCTCGGGAATAACTTCAGCATACAATAAATGCAAATAAATGTTAAAGCAAAAAAAAAAAAATAATAGGTTAAGAGAAAGAAGCCAGACACAAAAGAGTATATATTGAATGACTTCATTTATATGAAATTCTAGAATAAGGAAAACTAATCCATAGGGATAGAAAATTAGAATCTAGAGAGGAGGGAAATTATGGGAAAGGAACACAAAGGATCTTTCCAGGGCCAGGGAAATGTTCTATTTTTTTTTTTTTTTTTTTTTTTTTTACCGGGAGGTCCCGGGAATCGAACCTGGGTCCCTCCATATGGGAGACGGACGCCCAACCAGTTGAGCCACATCCGACCCCATGTTCTATATTTTGATCATGGTGTTGGTTACATGAATTAACACATTTGTCAAAAGTTATCTCACCATACTTATGGTGAGATAACTTATTATATAAGATACTGTAGGGAAGCGGCTGTGGCTCAATCAGTGGGGCTCCCGTTTGCCATGTGGGAGGCCCCGGGTTCGGTTCCCCAGGCCTCCTGGTGGGGGCAGGCCCGCCCGCACGGCGTGGTTGGCTGACCCGGCGAGCACAAGCGGCAAGGGGGGGGGATAAATGAATAAATAAATAAAATCTTAAAAAAAAAAAAAAAAAAAAGATACTGTATATAATCATATCTTTAAAAGCCATTTTAATGCGAATATTCTCGCTGTCCTGATTTTGTGATAATCAGGATAGGCTAAATATTCGCTATATTAGAAACCATGCATGTGTCCCCAGACCTAATTTTTTTCCCTAGGTCTGGTTTATAGAATGCTGGTAATAAACCAAGTCTGATTTATTTTATGTCCATCCTATATGGGAAATTACTGTAACTCTGGGTATCTTTGGTCAACCTTAAGAGATGTAGCTGGGGGATGGATGTGGCTCAAATGGTTGAGCGTCCATCTCCCATAGGGAGGGACCTGGGTTTGATTCCTGGGACCTCCCGGTAAAAAGAAAAAAAAAGAAAAATATAGAAGGCGTGTGGGCCGTCAGGCCCCATGCATGGGTGCACCACCAAGCCACACAGCAAGATGATGATGTAACAAGAGAGTGACACAAGGGAGAGCCAAGATGAGATGCGCCAAAAAACCCGGAACTAAGGTGGCGCAGGCGGTAGGACGCCTCTTTCCCAAATTGGAGGTTCCGAGGATTGAATCCTGGCGAAGACAGGAGGAGAAAGATGAGAGGAGAGGGCAGGAAACAGACACAGAGAATTGCCCAGCAGATGGACACAAAAAAAGCAAAACCAGGGCGGGAGGGGGATGTTAAAATGGATAAAAGTAAATACATTTTTTTTGGAAAAAAAATAAAAATAAAATAAAAGCCATTTTAAGGACACATAAAATTGACAGTGTTTCCAGCATGAGACAGCTAACATGTTGTACCACTGAGCTGACAAAACACAGGCCAAAAGTTTTTAATACTCAGTATTTTAGTAAGACAGTGCATTCTTACTATGATTTCCATTTAGTTGTTTGAACTATTAGGCACCTGAAGGATATCCATTACCACCTTTGTGGACCCCAAGAAGTCTAGCAACCTCCAAATGGTAACCACTGACCTAAATTTATTTTTATTTTTATTTTTTTTCATGCACCTAAATTTATTTATTTATTTATTTATTTTTTTTTTTTTTAAGATTTTATTTATTTATTCATCCATCCCCCCCTTGCTGCTTGTGCTCGCTGGGTCAGCCAACCACGCCGTGCGGGCGGGCCCTGCCCTCACCAGGAGGCCCTGGGAACCGAACCCGGGGCCTCCCACATGGCAAACGGGAGCCCCACTGATTGAGCCACAGCCGCTTCCCCTAAATTTATTTTTAATCTAGACTTGTAGCATTACTAATGAAGCCTCTGGAAAATATAAATGTATTTATAGCAATTAATAATGGAAATGGGAACTAAGGACAAAATGGAAAGTTGCCCCATGATGTTACTGACAAGATCTACTGCTAATTTTTTTTTGGTGACAACCTTTTCCAATGTAAAAAAGGCACTTCAGGTCACACTCTCCTCCAGCTACACTTGACTCTATTTTAACACCTAAGCTTTTTAGTCTTTACTTAATGACATAATACAAATATAGACTTTCCAAGTATGGACAAGATCAATATATAGCAACACGGATGGATCACAAAAACATGATTCTATGGTGGAAGAAGTGCAATGCAGAATGATTTGCTTACTCTGTAACATTTATGTCAATTTGAACACATACAAATACTATATTAATCATGATACACGTATTTATGTTAATTTTTTAATGTACTAAAGAGATATAGACCAAACTCATAGTAGTTGCCTCTGAGGAAAAGGAGAGAACAGCACTGAGATTGGTAATTAAAGGGAAATTCTGCTTTATATTTTATTTCAAAGATAAAAAAAAAAAAAAAAAGACCAGCAATAAATACAACAGGGGTCATTGCCAAGACTTTTTTTTGTATTTTTCTGTATTTTTTCTCAAAACTTTTTTTTAAAAGAGGATCTTAGGGGGACGGACGTGGCTCAAATGATTGGGCATCCGTCTCCTATATGGAGGGACCAAGTTTGATCCCCGGGACCTCCCAGGAAAAAAGAAAAATAAATAAATAAAAGAGGATCTTTCCTAACTATCTGAATATATGGCAACATACCAAATTTTTCAGCAAGAGCACATAACAATAACATTATATCACCTGCAGGAACCAGAACAAAAAAACATATATATGCATACACACACACACACAGAAACACACATGCACACACACACGTAACAGTGTCTGTAAGACAAATCACATATAAACAAATATAGAAGAAGTGAAACTTATTTTACCACACGCAATTTTTTTTTTTTTTTTAATGAAACAAGAGTCATAGTTGTTAAAAATCACTGGTTCTAAGACAGGTCACACAAAAAAGATATACAAATGGCCTATTAAACTCAGGAAAAGATGTTCGGCTTCAATCATAACAGAAATGCAAATTAAAATTCACTGAGATACCACTTCTCACCCATCAGACTGACAAAACTGAAAAGCTTGACACCACACTTAGTTGGTGAGGCTGTGGGAAAACAGGCATTCTCACACATTGCTGGGGAAATGCACTATGGTACAACCACCACAGAGAATTTGGAAAAACTATACTGTATATGCATTTGCCTTTTGCTTCAGTCATCCTACTTCCAGAATTTACCCTGAGGATACATTCCACAAATACAAAACAGTATATGCAAAAGGTTTTTATATTTGGCTGAGGTCTTAAATATAATCGCAAAATATTGGAAACAATTAAATTCCCATTTGTAGGAGACTGGATAAGGAAGTTATAGAATATCCACACAATAAAGTGTTATGCAGCTAATGATTAAAAGGATGAGACAAATTGCAATAAATTGATATGGAAAGATTTCTGTAAGTGAAAAAAAGCATATTACAAAGGAAGTTATTTAGTGTACTACTTTGGGTGTAAGGAAGAAAGAAAACTAAAAATGTATTTATTTATTTTTGCCAGAAAGGATAAGCCAAAAATGAATGGAAATGGTTACCCATGGGGGGAGGGCACAGAGTAGAAGGGGTAGTTATAAGAATGAGATTTCCCAGAACATCACTTTTTTTCATAACTTTTTACATAGTTGTGACTTTTGAACCTTGAAAATGTTTCACATATTCAAAAAATTAAATTAAATCAGAAAAAAATAAACAGCTAAATCAAAAAAGATTTTTAAAGGACTGACTACAAATACAAACAAATGAAACTCACTATACATTAAATTGATAACTACACAGAAAATTAATTTATAGTAATTTTTTTTTTTTTTAGGAGGTACTGGGGATTGAACCCGGGACCTTGTACCTGGGAAGCAGGCGCTCAACCACTGAGCTACATCTATTTCCCTTCACAGTAACCAAGTAATTAAACCGAATACCACCAAAAGATGGGGCAAACAGATATTATATGCCCCCTGATCTGAAACAGTGGGATAGATTCAACATCATCTGTGTAATTTGCTTACCAAAAATGCTGAATCTGTATCTTAAAATGAGGAAACAATCAGCAAATCCAGACTGGGGAACAACCCGGACTAGGTTTTCAAAAAAATTCTTTTTAATTTTTAAAGGCTGAGAAGGGGGAAGGGGCAGAAAAAGTTGGAGAGGGGGGATATGCTACATTAAAGGAGACTAGAAACATTAGAAACAAATCAATTACATGTAATGCATGATCAGGTTGGAGGTAGGGAACTACTTCAAAATCATTCTTGAGATGAGGGAAATGTAAATATAGACTTATCAAGTAATATTATTGAATCACTGTTAAAATTTCTAGGTATAATAATATTGTGGTTACACAAAAGAATGTCTTGGTACGTAGGAGACACAAAGTATTTACAGGTAAAAATAAGTGTTGTGATACCTGCAACTCATTTCGAAAAGGTTCAGGAAAGAAAAGTATACACACACACACACACAAACACACTTACAAAGAGAAAGAGCAAATACGACAAAATGTTAACAATAGGTAAAAAAGGGAATATGAATGTTCACTTATTCATCTTTCAACTTTTCTACAGGTCAGAAGTTTTTCAGAATAAAACACGGGAAAAGGAAAAAATAAATAAGCACTTGTTCTGGAGTCCTGGTTCTGCCAGTTCACAGCTATGAGACCCGGACTGGTAACTTAGCTTCTGTGCCTGAGCTTCCTCACCCATAAAATGAAGATGATAATGGTACTTACTCATAGACAGTTGTGAGAATTAAATGAAAAATTATATGGAGAGTGCTTAGCACAATGGCCTGGTATACGGCAACTCCTCAGTGATGTTTGCTATGACATCATCATCATCATCATCATCATCATCACCACCACAGCTGTCTTTATTATATAATCTCCATCCAAACTCTTACAGCTCAAATGTCACACAACTTTGGGTGAGAAGTCTGTGTTGAGATAAGCCCAAGAGACTTCTGCAGGAAGCGGCTGTGGCTCAATCAGTAGGGCTCCCGTTTACCATATGGGAGGCCACGGGTTCGGTTCCCGCGGCCTCCTGGTAAAGGCAAGCCCGCCCACATGGCGCGGTTAGCTGACCCAGCGAGCACAAGCAGCAAGGGGAGGATAAATGAATAAATAAATAAAATCTTTAAAAAAAAAAAAAAAGAGACTTCTGAAGGCTTCCACCCACTCCTTATAGCAAAGGGGAAGTAAAAGCCAATGACAGAGATTCTTCAAGAAACTAACCTAAGCCAAAAAGGGAATTCCCAAGTTTCAAAGAGAGCCTAAAGAAATCCTGAAGAACATGTTTTACCTACCTATTTAAAATAATAATAAAAGTACATTAAGATAGGGAGGGAGGGAGGGAAAGAGGGAAGGAGGGAAAGAAGGATAAATCTATTAGAACGATAGCAGCAAATGTGCCAAAATGTTAAAATTGTGGATCTGGATATCTGGGGGGATGGAGGTATGTTGGAGTTCTCTGTATGGGTTTTTATAATTTTTACAACTGTCCTGTAAGTTTGAAATTATTTCAAAGTGAAAATCTCTTTTTAAAATAAGCACATTGAGAAACGGATGTGGCTCAAGAGGTTCAGCGTCCGTCTACCATATGGAGGGACCGGGGTTCAATCCCCGGTACCTCCCGGTTAAAAAATAAATAAATAAATAAGCACATTAATAAAGCAGTTCAGTTCTAGCTCCTAGGGAAAGGAGAATAAGTATATAAGAGGACGTCAATATCTAGAGCAACTTCTACATGTGATCAGAGACATGTAACAGGATATTCACTGTGATACTGTTCAGAAAAATTTTACAAACTGAAAACAATATTCATCAATAGGAAACTGGATAAACTGTGGTATGTTCACACTACTGGAATACTGTTAAAGTTAATAGTTAGATCTATAGGTACCAACATGGAACTCAAAAAAGTGAAAGTTGCAGAATGATGCATACATTATAAAACTATATATATGAATTTTAAAAACACACAAAATGACTTCATGTTGTTGATAGATAATACAAATGTAGTACAAGCAAAAAACATGTACAGGAAAGATGTATGCCAACCTCTTGATGGTGGTTTCCTCTGAGGAAGAAGGGAGGGGAATGGGACTGAGCAGGGGAACAAAGAAGACCACAACTTCCTCAGTAATGTTTTATCTCTTGAAAAGATTGTTATGGAGGAAGATTTTTTTATTACAAGAGATTTCCATTTAAAAAAAAATAAACTTTTTGCTTAATTTGTACAGAATTTTTAATAAGGTTGATTGTAAATGTTTGGAAATAAGGGGGCGGATGTGGCTCAAATGGTTGGGTGTCTGTCTGCCATATGGAGGGACCTGGGTTCGATCCCTGGGACCTCCCAGTAAAAAAAAAAAGAATTAACAAATAATTTGGGGGTCGGATGTGGCTCAACTGGTTGGGCGTCCGTCTCCCATATGGAGGGACCCGGGTTCGATCCCCGGGACCTCCCGGTAAAAAAAAAAAAAAAAAAAAAAACTAAATGGAAATGGATAGAGGTGATGGTAGCACCTGATCATGAGTGTAATTAACAGCGCTGAATCATGTGTGTGATTGTGGTTGAAAGGGGAAGTTTATGGTCGTGTATGTCACTGAAAGTAAAGCTAGAGGATGAAACATGGCACTGGATAGCACAATGAACCCTGCTGTGGGCAATGAATGTGGTTAAAAATACAAATATAAGAATGTTCTTCCATGAACTAAAACAAATACATGTCACTATTGCAAGGTATTAATAATAGGGGGGTAGAGGGGAAAAAATATCACTAATACAAACTATGGACCATAGTCATTGGTAATATTTTAATATTCTTCCATTAATTTTAACAAAGGTACCACACCAATGCTAAGTGTCAATAATAGGGGGATATAAAGAGTATGGGGTTTTTTCTTTTTGGAGCAATGAAAATGTTCTGAAAGAAAAAATAAAAAGAAATTAAAAATAAATAAATAAACACAGAAGGGAGAGAAACATGGGGAACCAGGCTCAAGAGTAGTAGAACCAGGCTCAAGCACTGGAGGGCTTAAGAAAGGAAGAACTCACATGGACTGCTTCAAATCCTCCTCAGTGATCTCTCAGGACGAGGAGAAATGCCCATGCAAGCCACTGGCCTCAGGCAGCTACTCCCTGAAGCCCATAAGCAGTCTTGGATCCGAAGTTGTACAAGTGTGATTTTACCTTTTCCTATCTGGAAAACACTCTCAGGATACTGTCTTTTGCTTCCAACTTACCTTACGGAAAGTGTGAAATCTCCAGGGTTACTTTTACTGGGCCTTGCCAAAAAACTGCCATCAACTCCTCTTGTCAACAGTAGGTTTTCTGCCTCCACACCAGTGATATTTGGGTGAAACCATCTTGAAAAGAGAGAAGCAAAGAGAAAAAAGAAGACTTTGTCAGCACTACTTTCCACAGCATCACAGCTAAATTGCCTTATGTGTAGTCGATAAAAATACAAATCAAGACGCTTCCCCCTTCTCCTTGGTTGCCATCCGCTCCCTGCATTTTCCTTGCTAGGGGGCCTGGGATCCAGCCAGCACAGTAGGTGGGGCTGGAGACAAGGTCAGTGGGGACTTGGGTTGGGGTATTCAGCAGGCGTACATGGTGGGGCCACGCCCAAAAGAACAGTCCACATGGCCAGGAGATTAAGCATAATGCACTGGGATTAAACAAATAAGTAAGTAAATTAATTGATTCCTTCATAAATAAGTAAATATATTGAGGATGAGAACCGGGTTTCTCACTATTGAAGGAGATACAAACATGAAAAAGGAGAAAGTCAGAATAAACCCTGTGGTGTTAGAATGAAACTGAAGGTACAAGTAACTTTAGACTTTAATGTACATATGTAGATAGATATACTGATAAACATAGATGTGTGTGCAGATACATATGCATGTATGAATGTGTTGTATGTGTGTATATGTCTATACATGTATACACACACATAAACATAAACACACACACTTCCTACCTCTCTCTTCTGAAAGGGGCTTGAAACAATGACACCCCAATAACAATAGGCACCTCTAACACCCTTATCTTGGTTTTCAAATACGTTTCTCCACTAAAAGGATCCTAAACTCCTTGGAGAAACAGCTGATTCTAGGGCTGGGGCAGTAAAAGAAGATGAGTTTGGAATATCTTATTGTGCCTCAGTAAGAAAAAGCTCCAATAATAAAAGGATACAGGAGGGAAGCGGATGTGGCTCCAGTGACTGGGCATCTGTCTACCATATGGGAGGACCCAGGCTCAATGCCCAGGGCCTCCTGGTAAAAAGGCCTGCCGGCGAGCCAGGCCTGCATGGCGAACCCCGCAGAAAGATGATGATGCAACAAAAAGACCCAGGGGAGAGTCAAAGCAAGATTACGCCAGAAACCAGGAACTGAGGTAGTGCAAGTGACAGGGCGCCTCTCTCCCACATCGGAGGTCCCTAGGATTGAATCCCGGTGAAGCCTGGAGGAAAGAAAGGAGAAGAGAAGGCAAGAAACAGACACAGAAGATCACTCAGCGAATGGGCACAGACAGCAAGCCGGGGTGGGGGGAGAAGGATATAGGAGGGAGTGGATGTAGCTGTAGTGGTTGAATGCCTGCTTCCCATGTACGAGGTCTCGGTTTGATCCCCAGTACCTCGTATAAACAAACTACAACAACAAAAACAACTCTCATTGAGAAGCGGCTGTAGCTCAGTGACTGAGCACCAGCTTTCCATTATGAGGTCCTGGGTTCAATGCCTGGTATTTCCTATTAAAAAAAAAAAGGTACCGGAGCCAGCTTGAAAGAAAAGCCTCCTACTGACCAAACTGGGGACAATTTGAACTTCAAAATAAACAATGATAGGAGCAGAGGTGGCTCAAGCCATTGGGCGCCTCCCTCCCACATGGGAGGTCCCGGGTTCAGTTCCCGGTGGCTCCTAAAAAAGAAGATGAGAACACAACAAACAGACACAGAAAGCAGGCAGTGAGCGCAAAACAATGAGGGGGGAGAGGAAAGAAATAAATAAAATAAATCTTTAAAAAAAATAAACAGTGATTTAATGGATTATAATCCATTGAATAAAATACGATTACACTATATATATTATATTATATTATATTATATTATATTATATTATATTATATTA